>JAGQAX010000011.1:14448230-14793230 GCA_019142605.1 Cephalopholis sonnerati | reverse complement strand
TACAGGAGACGGCACTTACACACACTCCGTGAGTGTTTTGTTTCATCTCAGCAGATTTGGCCCAGACTGACCTCCTGGCTAGCTGTGTTGTAACTGTGGAATGAATGCGTCTGCTACTGTGACTAATCTTTACTTCCTTTTCCTATAGTTCAACTTTGATGCCTGTTATCAGTTAGGCCTCTCAGTTTGTGTTACACTCAAAATGGGCCACATACTCAACTTTTGACTGTGTTTGCTGCATGGGAACAGATCAAGAGGGAGATACAGGGGGGAATTAGTTCAGTTCGATCCTTGTTTCACAAGTCTTTCTATGTGTGTGTGTGTCTTTCTATGTCAGATGTGTGAGCTGCCTGAGCACCAGGTGGAAGTGCTACTGGGACCCTGACAACCACCTATGTGTCTCCAGTAAAGATGACTCAAAGCACAACCTGCTAGAGGTGAGTAATTCTCCGTTTTCTTTAATACATCAACCGAACAGGCGCCTGCAGTATCTCATAATGTTAAGATCCCACTAGTCAGAGCCTCAGACATGATCCAGACTCTGCTGTCCAACAACTCAAAGTGTGCTGTAATGATCTGAGTCCAGACGAGTTAGGCAAGAGCAATCCTGTGGTAATTCAGTATGAGGTTACAAGTGTCTCAACCACAGCATGTAGAGAGATGTTGAAACCCGCTATAAAGTCTCAGGAGGTTCTGGTTTAACAGACTCCTCACGGGGTAATGTACCATATTAAAGCTTCTGTAAAGTTTCTCTTTTTGGCAGTTTGATATCTCGGCATGTGGAACAGTAGATTCACTGTGTCTCTATTTTTTATTGGAAATTATTGCTAAATGTCAACACTGCTTGTTGCCAGCAAGGAGATAAATCTACACCTACATTTTCAGCTTTATATATCGCTTCATTTTACGTAGGTGACTGTACAAATGGATTATGTAGATGTATGTTTGGCAATGTAAAGCCCCATGAGGGTGTAAACTACGCTGAAAAACAAACAAATCAAATAGTGTAAAAGCTTTGGCACGAGCGCATGAAAAGACTGTGAAACTGGGAAAATGATCCCAAACTACAGTAGCTTCATTGAAACCAATTACAGCTCCCCAGATGTCCTCTGTGCGTGTTTCTGACAACATCAAGATGTTATTCCTGTCCCCTTCAGTTCCGGGGCCTGTGCGAGGAGGCGTCCGTCTAGCAGACTTTACCCTGAGGGCGCAAGGGTCATCTGTCCATTCACATTACACTCTTAGAAACCAGAGTTCCAAATGGGTTCTTCCTGAAGGGCTGAGGTGGTACCCAGAGCCATTTAGTTCTGAAAACCCTTTTTCGAAGAAAGGGTTCTTTGTAAGACTAAGAGTGCCAGTAACAACTCTTCATCCAAAGAACCCTTTGTGGAAGAAAGAGTCCTTCCAGCATTATTCAAAGTATGGGTGTGAAAAGATCCTCACACTTAAATATTCCAATTATACACGTGTTTCGAATTGTCTGGAATCTCCTTAATGAATTCATTTTACTTGTGTTCTGCCATAATTTATATCTTTACCATCATGTAATGCCATTCAATATCACATGGTCCCTGAAATTCCCCCTTTTTTTTTTTACGGGTACCTGGTACTTGGCATTTTGTATTTAGCACTAATTTAGAGCCAAGTTTCGATTCCCAACTCTGCAGCACCATGAAAGACTTTGGTACGAGTGATTTCATGAAATCTCTGCTCCCAAAAATATGAATGTGATCCATGAGTGTTTTGGGTTGCGCTGGAACACATCAGCCATGACCATTTGGGATTCCATATGAAGCCTAAAGCCCAGTTCAGACCAGTGATTCATGACGAAACGAAACCATCTTAGAACGTTACAGAGAAAAGTTGCAGTGCTGTGAACTTGCCTTCTGAGCTCGACTCAAGCCATGTGATGGCCAATTCAAATAATCGGTGGCTGGTTTGTTTCAATAGCCAATCAGCTTGTAGTAAAGTCCACTGGTCAAGTCAAAATGTCCACAGACAGCGCGTTTGCTTGCTGCGGCAGGTGCTCTGTTCCTGCCTAGTCCTTTGTTTCCATCCTCATGGTGTGCTGGTGTCGGGCGGTGGGTCGCTGCTGCTGCTCACTGTATGTGCTTATGCCCCCTCACACACACACACACACACACATTCTCATTGACTGATAAATTGGCGCTGCTTACTTGTATTATTGTGGCATATTTATTATGAATACAGTCCATCTGGTGCTTGTTTTATATTTTTTACCATTTAATCACTACTACAAATGCAACTGTAGCCAGAGTCTCACTGTCACTATCCTCATTCATATTTTAAGAAGCTACAAATTATATTCAGCAACAAAATAAACCTGCAAACCTGCAAACCACAACAGAAAACAGTACAGAAAGTTGTTGCATACAGGTGATACACCATCTCATCTAGTCGCATTAGTTTGAACCAACAGGTTTTTAGAACGTTGCAGAACGACACATTGCAAGTTGTTGCATGTTTCAACCCGTGTCATCGCAAATCTTTGGTCTGCACTGGGCTAAAGGCTGCTGGACGTGGTTCTCTTGGCCCCCAGACTAACCTGTTAAACTAAAATCATGATCAGTGGGAGAGAGGTGTATGGGTAATGTAGTCAGTTGCTATTTTTCAAGATAAATCCCTTGGAATTTGAAAAGGTTCAGGGTAGGACCCCCTTTTGGGGTCTTGTCAGCACCCTTAGAAGGTGGTAAGGTTCTAGACAGAACACTTGTGACCCCTTTACTCCCAACATGGAACGGGTTACGTTCTGGTTCCTGCACCTAATTTTGAACCGTTCAGAGCATTTCGACAAATAACTGTTTACTTCTGTTCTGCATTGTGCAACACCCTCCATTAATGACACACTATAATGGTCTTGGTTAACACTGGTGGAAACACGGTCTGGTTTGCTAGATAGCACCGAGGTTCTGAACGTAACCAGTTCAAGAACCAGAGCTAATTTGGTGGAAAAGGGGTAAGAGAGGGTTCTGTACAAAACCAATACACTGTAGAAGAGTTCTTTTTCGTTCATATCTTGTACAGATGGTTCTAGGTATAATGTTTTATGTTCGCTTCTAGGCATAACCCTCTGAAAGGGTTCCACGTAGAGCCTTTATAAAAGGTTTGTTGAACCAAAAAGGGTTATCCTATGGGGATAACAGAAGAACTCTGTATGGTTTTAGTTAGCACCTTTATTTCTAAGAGTGTACTGTCCCAGTTAGAGGGGAAAGGATGTGACTCACAGGACTCTGGTCAGTTGCTGGTCAAGTGGTCTTGTCCCAGTGTTTTATTGCTGTGAGTGTTTAACGTTCCGCTTTGTATCACAAGACCCCCTGACAAGGGAAAGAGCTCCTTTTGTTAAACAAGTGAAGTAATAAAGACATCATTGCATTTTTCTAAGCAAACGCAATAAATCCTAGTCAGGCGTGCAGTTTCGGATCCCAAGATACACAAAAACAAACATATCAAAGCACAAGAGGCTTGTGCTTTTTAAGTCACTTTTAGTTATATGCATTTTGGGTTCTTTTTAAACATGAAAAAAAACACCATCAGGTCTTTGTAATGTAGGTCATAAGATGATGAGGAGGTGGTTTTTCCTGTTCTGCTGAGCCCATCACAGTGTCCGGTGGGTCTGTTTTTCTAATCCCTCATCGTCTCTCTATTTGAAGCTATTGTTGTTTCCCTCAGAGCGAGACTTTACCCTCTCATTTCCTCCTCCTCCAGATAAACAGGACAGGTATTTTGGGTTGCGGATGTGTGCAGGAGAGCTATTGTTTTCTTTAACTCCTATATGTCACTTCCTGCCCCGACACCCCACCTCTCCACAGAGTGCGGCTTCCTGTCCCAGCCTGATTGCTTCAGAGGTTCCACCGTCACCATCCGAGATGGCCCAGGACTTCACCTTATCCCTCAGCAACATCCAGGAGGTACGCCAGACAACCCCCAGCTATGGAGCTGGACTTGGACTTTGTCCAGAATGCATGTTGTGAAAATGATTGGAATAAAACAGAAGCATATGGTGCGTTTGCTTCAAGCTGAGTTAAACACAGATGGATATTTTTTTGTGCTGCGATTCGGGTCAATGAATGAGCGAAACCTTAGTTTGGGAGATCTCCTTGTTGTGAGACACAGACGAAAATGAAGAATGAGCGAGTATCTTTATGCTTATGTTGCTCACGGCTCAGCTGTCTGGGCCCGCCATGCCTCTGGTATCTAACTGTGACTAGCTGAGTTGTGTCTTCGTCAGCACAGTGTACAATGTGCAGTCGGTCTGAGGCAGCATACGCGGCAGGAGCTTTAGTTCACTCGTGTTCATTTTTAATTCGGCAAGTCCTTCCAGATCATTTTTTACAACTCCTATTCTCATCCTAATCCATGCGGAGCGAGTCAGATGCTGATCCTGCATCACTGATAAGGACACGACTGGGATCTTCTAAAAATTCCAGTGCTGACTAGTTGCCAGGCGTGGTCAGTCACACGCCTAACCCTGGCTGGCCTTTCGAGCCCTCTCCTGGTGTGTTGCTATGGTGACAGACATTGAGTCACATACAGTTACACACATACACACACACTTCCTCAGGGCAGCCTGGATGTGACTGGCTATTAATGCTACCCTTTATTATGATAGCATATACAAGCTGACGTTGTTTGAATAATGCCTTTATTTTGTTGCCAAGTCAACACAGCAGGGAGTGTGGTGTCACTCATATTTCTGCTCTCCAAAAAGCATCGCCATTGCTCGACCCTTCTGGAATTTGTGGTGAATTTGATCTGGTTCCCACACTTTTTTTTAACGAACCTAAAATAAACTATTTAGACTTAACTATGATAAACAGTCAAACCAAAACACGGAGCAACAAGCCAGTGCTTGCAAGTTAGTCCTCCAGTATCTATTAGTTCTCAGACTGAACACAGTTCGAGGGAACATTTCTGTGTGTGGTATGTTGGAGTGTTTCTGGGAAAAAAGAGCCCTTCATGAGCCAAAAAAATCAAGCCTCTCTGGTGTCAAAAAGCACAGAGTAATCCTGGAGAGGGCGATAAAAGTAGACCAATTTAAGCTGGCTGGATTCACAGACAAATGGTTCCTTCCACTTTAAGTAATTACCTTTTACTGCTCTTACCTATCTGAGCTTCTTTATGGTCTTACCTTCACATATCTTGGCTCAGTTTAACTCGGGGTTCTGATTTTATGAAGAATGAATTCATATTCATTACCTTGGCTCCCAAGTGACTTGCAGAGGTGTGGGAGTCCAGATGTTTATGAATATGAATTTTGAATGCTTCTTTCCCTGGCAGGGACAATTATTGTGGGTTATTTCAGTTTCCTGGTACTCTTTGTGAGTTGCCAATTGTTACCAGACATGTTTGAGGGAGCATTTCTACTAAAGCAGCGGTTATCTCATTCTGAAAACAGCATGGTATCACAGCTTGCTGGCTTGTTATTGTTGAAATACTGTACATCCAGAGTTCCCGCAGATCCTTAAAAAGTCTAAAAAGGTATTGAATTCATGAATTTAAAAATAAGGCCTTAATTGGTATTAAAATGTCTTCTCTTGTTTAAAATTCCCTCAGTGTTTATTGTTCAGGAGGTTTTTACTGGGAGCCAAATTATCCACAGAAGTCTCTTTTTCTTAAAAAAAAAAATTGGACTTGGTGATTTAAACCGGTACAAACACTGAATAAAGCAGTTTCATGTTGTGGAGGGGCTGCTGGTGCAATCAGGAGAGACTCGTTCTGAGAGAAAAGACTATTTATTTACATGTGCACATAAGTATGAGAAATGTGACTCTTTGGCGACTAGACACCATCATGATGTCATCTATTACAGGAGGGTGGTAAAGGCTGTAGTAGATTAATGTAACGCTGATCAGGACAACAAAACGACATAGGAAAGTGCAAATTTAATGAAAAAAATGCTTTTTTTAACAAGATTTTGAGGCATTTTTTTAACTCGGTACAATGAGAATCAAGGTCTTAGCTTCCTACTTGCAGAGTGAGAAACACAAAATTGCTCCAAAAAACTCGCCAACAAGAGCCAAGTGTAGCAATTTCTTGAAACTACCATAAGTACACTGAGGGGCATGAGACAGGGACAGTCAACACCTGCATGATGCATCGTTTGAATAATAACGATATACATTGAAAGCGTTTTTGTCCATTTGAAAGTAAAAAAAAACAAGAATCCAGTACCTGGCATTAATATGTGCAAAGGTGAATCTGAATGCCGTGAGATTTGTTTTCAATAGGGAATGTTAGAACCCCGAACCTCAACCCCTTTCTCCTCCGCGATGCAGGGGAACAGCGAATAAACAGACAATGATTATTTCCGGTTCAACCCACATGACAACATACCACACATAATGGGCGAGACAGGCAGTAAACAAACATAATATATATACACAGGGCTCGTACACTAGGTTCTGTTCTACTCTTATCTGCTTTGCAAGGCAAAATAACTCATGTTTTATGTTACAATAAATATTAATTTCATTCATTTCTATAACCATTTATCCTGTTGGGGGTCGTGGAGCGCTGGAGCCTATCCCAACTGACATTGGGCAAGAGGCGGGGTACACCCTGGACAGGTCACCAGACTATCACAGGGCTGACACACAGAGACAGACAACCATTCACGCTCACATTCACACCTACGGACAATTTAGAGTCACCAGTTAACCTAACCTGCATGTCTTTGGACTGTGGGAGGAAGCCGGAGTACCTGGAGAAAACCCACCCTGACACGGGGGGAAATGCAACCCCCAGGCAACAATGCACAACAGTGCTGCCGTTACAATAAATATTTGGGCCAAATTGCCCCTAACCCTAAGTAATTAATGTAGGTTAATGTTTTTGTTTTTTTCCATCAGCTATTTTAAAATTGGTCTTAAACTTAATTCCAAATTGCATTAAAAAAGTCTTAAGATGTCTTAAATCTAACTTGACTTCAGCTGCAGGACCCCTGATATTGTTTAAAATCAGTGTTTTGCGTAACAGGGAGAGGTCCTGGAGTGTGACTTTGGGACGGAGCAGCGATATGAGGCCACATGGTTGAACAGCTCGACTGTCAAGTGCAGCGGAGTAACAGTAAGTACAGACAATGACCTACCAGAAATAACTAGCGAGTCCATTTTCTAAATCTGAATGAAGATCAGTTGAGCTGTGGCTCAGTTGCTGTGCATTTACTGTTCCGGCGTGTTCATTATTGTAAGATTTAAGCCTTGTTTGTAACTTGTTTTTATCGCAATTATTCTAAACCCTTGTTTACAGGTTGACTAAGAACCCATAATTATATAGAGCAATAGCGAGACTGAGTGAATGCATGCAGAGGCAAAATGACACACATTCACAGCGAGGAGATGCCCAGCACAATCTGTTTTACTGTTACCCCTCTATCTTTCTGTCCATGTAGCTGTCCACTAATCAGAGGAGCCAGATTTACCACCTCAACCTGAGGAGGAGAGGATTCTTTAGTAGAAAGGGGGAGGATGTGTTTGTGGACAGCCCTCAGCCCATGAGAGGTAAGACACTGCACTCATTGTTATGTAGACATGCAAGAAACAAAAAAAAAAAAAAAAAGAAAAATACAGTTTCCATCTGTTACGCTTCAGCTGCTCGGCTCTCCTGTATTTGCAGCGTAATTAGAAACTCACAAAAACAAGGGAAAAACTGACATAGCTGACACTGCTGCTCCCAGAATGCATTTCACCTGTGCACGAATGTTTTTCTGATGAGATTGGTGGATTTGATTAAACCTGGAAGGGAAATGAAGAATCGCTTACACGGACAAACAGCGTTAGACTGCCTTTCACTTACAATAATAGTAGTTGATGTATTACAACACATAATTTGCCAACTAGTAATTTACCATAATATCATATTCTGCTACCATCTAATTACACATAATGATTATAGAACACGAGGAGCTGCAGTTGAAGGTGTTATCAATGCCTCCGACAAGCCATGTCCGCATGTATTGTTGCAAATACAATTTGAGCTCCATGACAACAGTGGGATAATAGAAAAGTGGCCTGCTTGTTGTTGAACTTGGCGTGTTGTCTATAGTGCAGCTACAAGCCAGCCCTTGCCTATCCCAGTCCCAGATGTGCTGTTCGCAGTCCATGTGTCGAACATGTGAACAACAGCCCTGGGCCGCCGCCAGACACTCTGCTCTGTTAAGGACATGACGGTGGCTTCATAACATGCAGAGTCATCAAATTTTAAGAGACACACACTTTATCGCACACATGCAGACCCACGCACACACTGCAGTGTGCACACAAATGCATGCACAGATGCACATGCGGGGATACAAATGGGATTTCTCACTGGGAGGCACATTGGAACATGAACATAATCATCTGTTTCTCGCTGGCTTTGTTCTCTGCCACTCCTCTAGCTCTCTTTTTTTTCTGGTTTATTTTTATAGCCATGAATATATCATCCTACAAATGCTTCTGCTGTTTATTCAGAGCATGGAGCGCATATGGTTCATATAAGCTATAAAAGAATTTTAGGAGTCTGAAGTACCATAAGTTAACCAGACAAGGCAAACACAGTTCAGTAATGCTGTATTATAATATTAATTGCCTCTCTGTCTCTGTCCTATCTCCCATCTCCCTTTAGTGGAGGTGTACAACTGTGGAGTGGGCAGTTCGGACTGCTCCCAGTGCTGGGGCCGAGAGGATCAGGGCCACCTCTGTGGCTGGTGTGACAACAGCTGTAAGCCGAGAGATGACTGCCAGCAAATCAGGGATCAGTGTCCGGCTCCTGAGATCCACAAGGTAAGAGCGCAGGTTAAACATGAATGCAGGCTACAAATGCTCACATTCATCCTCCCACACCGCCCACCTCCTCTGCAGCCTCCAGGCTCTGTTTTCAAGCCGTAAAATGGTGAATCATGGGGTCACTCACATGGTGCGGTGCACCCATGCCCTGTCTGTCCAGCGTCAGCTGCTGGGGGAGTGTGTGAATAGAGTCTCATTAAAGCAGTTCACTCAGTAATAACACTAACACTCACTTAGCCACAGCCCTCGGGGGACTCAGCGGAGTCAATCTGCAATCACTCAGAAGGGCATGGGAACACCTTTTGCCCTATGTAACTACAGTATGAGTGTAAACTGTGTGGACGGGGTACCAGAGTTATATGTGTAGAGTTCTTTGTGTAGGAAACCACAGGAACTAAAAGAAAGCAAATAAGAACCAGAAGAGGTTTTAGATTTGTGACCACAATAAGAGGGAAACCACACTGACCACAAGGAAAGTTTATCTTAGGCAGGATCTGAGTGCGGTCACGTCAACACGGTCATCCTGATTACCGGCAGGGCCTTTCCTTAAACTGTTTATGGAGCTCATTTGCATGATCATATTCATTTGTTTGTCCGGCTGTAATAGGAGCGTGTTTACAGCCTCCCCCTCCGAGCGTTTTCTGTCGCTACCGAACCTTTTATTCTATCAGCAAAGCTCTTGTAGGCGGTCATGGGAAGCACGGCTCACATGATACCCAGTCGGCTTGAACTTCCTGTAGATAAAACCTGGTCTGCCCAGGAGAATAGGCAAGCAAAACAAAGCAGACAGACACACACACACTCTCACACACATACACAAGATATTTCACTCAAATAGGCCATATTGAAGCATTCACGATTATCCTTCACTCTTTGTAGCTGTCAGCAAACTGTGACTAACAGGATGCTCTGTGAGAGTCTAACTTATGTGGACTTCTTACGTGACTGAAGTTAGCCGGGCTGAGATGCCGTATGCGTGGGTAGACCATTGTTGCAATACTCTCTCCCTCTCTCACACACACACACACACACCGTCTCAGGAGAGAGGGTTGGATAGAGGATACTGGGGGCTGTGGTTCAGTGGGGTGTGTGATGCAATGCTTTGGCAGCCATGTTTTCCCAGCGAATCCACAGGGGTTTGAGCCCCGAGAACTCGGGCTTAAGGAGGAAAAGATCAGCTCTCCTTAAACATTCACACACATGCCGCAGCAGCTTGTTGTTGTATAGTCCTAGTGACGGTGTGTACAGCAAAGATAATGAAATGTGTTTTTCTTGCTCTGCTTTGTCACATGCAATCTCTATCACAAGCACTGAAATATCAATAACATGGAGGAGGATTTCATTATCCCTTAAACTTTGCCACGTAGCACCTAATTGTGAAAAATGCTCTCTATTCAACGCAATGACGTAAGACAATGGAGACATTTATCATCTCTGCAGGCCCTTTATTCTCATGTTGTGTGTGGGCTAGTTCACTGTTTAAAAAAAAAAAAAACATTGATTAGAGGTACTCCGGCGTCCAAAACAGGAACTGCCAAACATAGTTTATCCACGACATGAAAAGAAAGAGAGAACAGAGGGATCTGGGTGAGACATAAATGGTTTGGGAGAGAGGATGGAGAGGGGTACAGTATAGTGAGAAGCCTTTTCCTGTTTTTGTCCTCACGTCCTCCTTGATTAGTGTGATGCAGAGGAACTGGAGTGAGGCGAGGCAGATGAAAGCTCCGGCCTCACAGCGATCTATTCGGAAACAAAAAATAACAAAAAGAAAACATATGGATTTTATCAGATAGGTAGTTTATCTGGCATGTTATGTATCTGTGCGTGCAATAGACTTTGAATATTCTTGATTTGAATACATGTATGTGGAATAATTTAGTCCTCGAATGCATTTCATAGCTACAACATTCCTTGTGGAGGTTTTTTTCACAGAGACACATTCACACCCTGTGATCTCCCTGGAGGCCTGGCAGAGTTTGCGCTGTAAATCAAGACTCACAGACTTGTAAGAGGTGTAAATGAACAGCATGCCAGCTGATGTTGATGTCAATGCTCAATGGCACCACAGAGACACACTAGGTGCTATGAGACGCATAGCGATGATAAATAACTCTGCTGACTGCGGAGCTCTGTGGAGAGGGTGGTTGCTTTTCTGCCATGCTACAGAATATGTGCTCACACATGCATTTATGTTGTGTTTGAGTGTTAATGGTGTATAAAGGAATGCAGATATGTGTTAATGTCAAGGGAGGTATATATATGTATATATATATATATATATATATGTATGTATGAGGATAGGATAGTATTACTTGATAGCTAAAAGCTTTAAGGAGCAGTGTGTGGGATTTAGTGGCATGTAGTGATGAGGACTGCAAATTTCAAGCAGCTGAAACTTCTCCCATGTGCCAAGCATGAACTCACTGTTAGAATCCCCTTAGTGTTCATTGTTCAGGAGGCTTTTAAAAGAAGATGAATTAACCGCAGATGTCTCCTCCTGTCTAAAACAAACAGACAAGGTGAATTTAACCAGTGAAAACACTGAATAATAATGTTTGACAGTAAAAATAAGTGGTTTTCCAACACTATTTGGCTCGTCACACACAGTCTGCTTGCCCAGCACCTGCAATATGTGTTCACCTATTTCTCTGGTAACTTTAGATCCAGACGTTCAAGAGGTTTTTACATGTAGCCAATTTCTCCAAAGAGGTCTCTTCCTGCCCAAAACAAACAGACCCAGTGATTTAAACCAGGAAAAACAAGGAATAAAGCCGTTTCATGTGACAAATCAGTGTTTCTGTGATGCTGTTCAGCTCATTGCAAATGGGCTGCTAGGCCAGCACATGCTAATGTGTGCTCACCTTTTTTCTCTGATAACTTAAGATCTAGATGTCCAGCAGGTTTTTACTGGGAGCTGAATTATCCACAGAGGTCTCTTCCTCTCCAAAACAAAGGAACCTGGTGATTGAAACCAGTAAAAACACTGAATAAAGCAGTTTTAGTTTAAAAATCAGTATCTTCCCAATGCTGTTTGGCTCGCTGCAGAGGGGCTGCTAACTACAGTAGCTAACACAGAGTGTCTGTTAGCTATATAGGCCGACGCAAAAACATGAATAGCCCTATCTAGAGCCAGTTTGTTTTGTCTATTCTAGGCTACTGTAGAAACATGGTGGTGCAACATGGCAATCTCCGTAGATAAGGGCCCACTCACAAATTTGTGTTTCATAAGATAACAAAGGCATGACTCGCCTTACTCTGCCTGATTTTGCCTTTGATTGGTTAACCCTGGCATTCTAACCCTAACCCTAACCAATACCACTCCTTTTGCTTAAACCTGACCCTCTCAAGCAAAGAAGGCAATGAGTGTTAACCAGTAAGAGGCAAAGTAGGGCAGGTCATGGCCTTGCTATCCTAGGAAACGCAAATTCACAACCCACTCCCTATATAAACAGCTCGTTCTAAGGTAATGAAAACATGACAATTCTTATTTTCAGGTGATTACACACTAAAGAAAACATACTTATTATATTATATTCCATTTCTACCAATATATCCCCCTAAATCCAACACACTTGATCTTTAATATAACAGCAAAAACATCTGCATCATTTCCTGTGGTGTAGCTCGCACAGAAATACTGTAAGTAATGGGTTGGTTTGTTTTCACATGATATTAAAAGTAATACTTTCTTTCTTTACTTAACTGCCTTCCCCTTTTAGCTGGGAAATATAGGGTTTATTTATCTGCGCTGTCACTCTTGCGGGTTTCAATTTATCTGTATGCAGAGCCAAACCTTGTCCCCTCACCTAGACCAAACAGAAATGCTGTTTTCATTCTTAAGCTCGGTTTCTGATAGAGCCGGAGCCAAGCTAATAACACGGAGGGGTCACGCTGACCTCGCCTCAGCCCGGGGGGTCATTCAGAAAAGCGTGCACACAGCTGAGCTAGCTGTGCTACAGTGGCAAAATGAGGGTAGATTGCTTCTGTCTGGGCGTCGGAGATGCTATCTCTGAGGCTGCGTTTCCGTGGTGATTGGAGAGGTGACTGTCCTCTCTTTTCTTTCCGCTGCTCTTGAATGGAAAGTTAAGAGACCAAAGGCAGGGGCTGAAATGACGCGTGAGAGCACGCCTCTGAACAACGGCAGAAATGGGACGAAGGAATTTGACGGAGCAGACGCAGGAAAACAGATGAAAGGGAATAGCACTGTGCATTAATTCCCCTGTTGAGGCTTTGCTCTCTCACCACCACCATCAGCATTCACTCCCCTCTCGACACTCAGTTCCCTAAATTGCCTCCCCACTCATCCACCTTTCTGCTGTGCTCTCCACCTCGCCTCTCCAGCCCTTTCTCTCTCACTCTGTCTGTCTCTTGTGGGATGTGAAGGGGGCTCTTAGGCTGCTCTTTATTTGCATGTGCTGTAGAGGATTAGAGGCTGAAGAGTCTCAGACTGGCACAGTTAAGAGTCTGCTTTGTGTGTGTGTGTGTGTGTGTGTGTGTGTGTGTGTGTGTGTGTGTGTGTGTGTGTGTGTGTGTGTGTGTGTGTACCTAAACCGTGTGTCTATTCTATTAGATCTCAGTCTTCAGCAGAAGAACACTTACACAGGCCACTTGTCCTTATCTCTCTGTGTGACACCCTCCCATGTCAGCATCAGAGACAGCATCTCCATTCTCTTAATTCTCTGTCATGGTCATTATCACCCATCATTAGTGTAACATTTTTAGGGAGGTAATCTACTTATGAGTTCTAATTTATTGTGCATATTACAGGGTTTTCACGGGTTTTCCCTACCCTCTGTTCATTACTTCACTCTGTCTTTGTCAGATCTTCCCCCTGAGGGGTCCAGTGGAAGGAGGCACCCTGCTGACAGTACAGGGCAGGAACCTGGGCCGGAGGGCTGGAGCTGTGAAGGTCTCCATCGGAGATGTGCCATGCATTCTCCTTCCTGAGCTCTACACTGTCTCTGTAGAGTAAGTACTATAACATATGGCTGAATTATGATTCACAAATTTGCATGTAGAAGCTTATGTTAATTGTTCCTGAAGAGTTTGCTGAAGCATAGCGGCGTGCAGCACTTTTTTCCCCCTTGTGCTCCTTTGATTACATTTTACATCATCCTCATTGTCAGAATGACAAGATGGAAGAAATACAAGATTGTCCCTATACATTAACATCATTTATATTTAAAAACCCTGCTGAAATAAGCAGTTGTGCTGCAGTTAGGACTGGTGAGATGATGGCAAACAATTACCTGTTGTCATGGTAACCTGACATGCTCTCAGGCAGGTGAGTGAGAGTCAGGTCGACAGGCAGTGCAGAAATAAAGTTCTAGTGATGGAAAGATTTGTCACATTTTAATAAACCTTAAAGAAATCCGGGCATGTACATCAGAGCTCTGACAAAAGAGTGAAACCAGAAAGTCAGATCAGACAGAACAGTGAGAGCTACCTGACATATTACATCTAAAAGACAGAGGAGGGGTAGCTGTCCCACACTGGGCAGCCTTACCTACCGGGGAAAGTGTGGAAAAAATCAAGGGCTGCCATGTATTAAAGAGTATGAGCTAAATGTGACTACCTGCAATACAGGTTTTACATGATATTTTAAGCTACACTTGGAGGAATTGTCGGTTACTGTTTGTAAACACTTACGGCAGTGAAAGTGAAAGCCAACCCCAGATTCACTCTGCTTGGCAGTTCGCCTCGCTATATTTGTATTTCAGTCAGGAACACTTTAGTCAAAGAAAACTTTATTTCCATGTGCAGTATTACATTTGGCGGTGTGGCTTCATTCTGGGGCCTCTCTGCCTTTCCTCAGGCCTACATGGAAAGCCTAAGGCAGAGAGAGCACACCTCTCTGCCCTTCCACGTGCAAACAAGGAAAGTCTGAGACAGAAAGTGCAAACCTCCCTGCACTTCTGTGCACCTACATGGAAAGCCTAAGGCAGGGGGAGCAGCAGCAAAGACCCCCAGGAAAAGAACAGAGCAGCATCAATGACAAACAGAAATGAGTCAGACACAGCATGAAAAGGAGGAGCTGGGATGGAGGCAGGGTTGCAAAGCAGCTTGCAGAGGAAGCAGCAACAGTAGGCAGGCCAGAGCAGTTTAAATAGAGCCGCTGAATGAGAATACACCACCGCACACTTCTAGTGGGTCGTAAGTGATGATTGAGCGGGATTACTTCTGTGTGAGTCCATACATTGTTTTTAAGAAAATCCTGAAGACTATATCTTAAAAAAAAAACCCTTGTATGTACACCTCAGGCCTGAACACAGACTGAAACCAGACCTGAAACTCGGATCACACAGAACAGTGAGAGCTACCTGACATATTACATTTAATAGACCTTATCTTCAGAGAAAAGCATGGGAAAAAATGAAGGGCTGCCATGCATTAAAAAAGTTTGGGACCCACTGCAAGAATTTGAATACCAACACGCGCTATGTGGGCTACACGCCCAGAAACATCCTGAACACAGAAAATAAGAAGAAAATAAGAAAATACAGGCAGAGGGCAGAGTCTCTGCAGAAAAATAGACTGCTACACACTTTTGGTGGGTCATGAGTGATGAATGAGAGGGGTTACGTCTGTATGAGGCTATACATTGCTTTAAAAGGAAAATCCTGCATCTTTAAAGTGAACATCACTGATTTTACACATTAAAGTTTATGACTGTGAGTTTGAGACCTCTTAAAATCTGAAGTTGTGGAGGTAGAGAAGTGAGCTTACCAGACCTCTCTGCTTAAAGTTTTGACATGAAAGAAGAAAGCATGGAATAAAAAAGGTATCCTCTGTTTCTGGTCAGGGAGCAACAGATGGGACAGAATTACCTCGATCAGAGTGGGTCCATTCTGAGTGGACCACAAGTGACTCATGAAAGTGTCAAGTTTGTAAAAAACACACTTTATTTTGGAGTACAGTGATTTTCCAGCACAGAGCTTTCATTTTAAAGTAACGTGTCCTGCTGTAGAGCGAGTGACTAACAGACAGCTACTTGACAGAGACAGCAAACTAGCTCAAGGACATAGCTGTACACAAGTGACGCTGCATCGATTAAACTGTGTGGACCTTGAACTAATGAGTAAGGAGAAATCTGGACCCGATGACTGGACCAGCTGGGAACCACTGGTTTATATAATGTCATTTGAAAAGAAAAAAAACAGATTGTTATTATTACAGGATAATTCCAATCAGCTGACTTTGAACATTGTCTCACCTTAAAGAGGAGCAGAGTCATTGACAGAGCACATAAGGGAATCTGTGTCTGTCTCCTCCCTCTGATAGTGTGTGAAACTTTAAATTAGGACAGCAAATGTGAACTGAATTAATTGCTCCATTTATTAAAACTGTAGGCAAACCATTACAATCAATACTTTAAGCTGGAGGGTTTTTAAATTTGTTTTTTTTTTTTGGGGGGGAATTCTTACATTTTATTTTATTTTGTTAAATTATCTATAAACCATATAGATACAGCTGAAAATAGAAAAAAAGGTAGACAAAATTGTATTTGTTGAAGTTACTAAGACTGGAATAAAAACTAAATTAATTAATAAAAAAATTAAAAACAGCGAAATTGGTTGCTTTTGACTGGGTTCCCTCAGGACTAGGCATTTTTATAAAGCACTAATTAAAACAGAAAACAATCATATCAAGTCATTAGGAGCAAATTGGTCAGCAACGTCATGAAAACTTGGAGTGATAGAATATAAAGCACCTGTGAGATCTGACAAGAAGTGCACCTGTGGGTCTGCCCGTGCCTCAGTCAGTAGGATGAATGAGTTACTAGACTTCCTCTCATAGGTCATTAGCCTCCGACATGTCCACCAGTCTTGAAACAGAACATCGACCATCCCTGCATGGTTTAGTTTTCATGAATTCATGAGGCTAATTTTCACAAATATTATTATGCAGCACGCTTCTCATTTTAAATGACTCCATCGCCATCCCTCCGTAGCTCAGGGACCATCACACTGTCACCATGGAGACAGCAGGACCCCGCTTTGACACCGGCAATAACAGAGCTCAGTGGAAGTCAGTAACTCTACAGTTACATCCAAACTTCCATTCAGTATCTGTAATGTTCCTTGAATGGAACTGTTTATCTGGTCTCGCTCCACTGAAGCCGTTCATTGTATTAAGACCAGTTGGAGGGTGACCTGCGGGTCTTACCTGTCACTCCAGCCGCCTGACACATTCCCTGAAACCGCACATGTCGGAAACAGCGAATCGAATTTCACTCCAGGGGTGTTCTCATCTCGTGTCGTCATTCCTCATTGGCTCCCGAGGCTGGTTGTTATGACAGCGGAGCATATCCTCGTTGCTGGAAGTGGCACTGACAAATCATAACACGTCAGTGCATCTGACAGTGTCAGCACATTTGACTTGCACGCACGCACATGCACGAACACACCTATGTCTTTACATGTCTACCCTTGTGGGGACCTCCAGTTGATTTGATTAGATATGATCCTATCTTATCCCCTTAACTTTCTACCTTAACATTTAATCTTACCTTATTAGAGCCCTTATTTAGAAAAAAAAAAACTTAAACCTCTTTATGCCATATCCCTGAAGTACCTCGATAACTGTAACCCTGTTTGTAAAAAGTATCCACATTCAGATGATCTAAACTCAGACTGCAAAAATTCCATACACACACACTCACCAGCACACACACACACCGGCACATGTGACCTCATTTAGCGGAGCTGTTGAGACAGGTGTCTGCTCGTGTGCTGAGAGGTGAAAGTTCACAGCTGTGTGCCACAAGGAAAATGTGCAGCGCTGGAGAGACTGTGCTCCACTCACTCGGTGTCAACATTTTAATTAATGGCACAGTCAGTCTAGGCACACCTCATTTACTGGAGTACTTCTTGGCTCAGGTCCTCCATGCTGCCCTCTCTATCATTTTCATATGAGCCTTGAGTGGCCTTCGCCCTGTCTCTTTAGCTGCACCGCAGACAACAACCACATCCAAACACTCACAGGCTTGATTGTTGATGATCATCATCATCCACTCAGGGGAAATGATCAGAGACATCTCCAAAACTAGACAAAATATCACCCTCTGAAACCCATAATGTCTCCGCAGCGGGGCGGTGCTGGAATGTGAAGCAGGGGTCAGCTCAGGCTCTGTCTGCTCAGTGAGTCTGCGTGTCCTTTGACTGGGATCACACTGCATCAACATCACACACACCAGGGCATCTACAGGTCTGCAAATAGCTTGAAAAGAAGGGAAATCAGTTTCTTCAAAAAGAATTAAAAGAACTAATTAGAGAGCCTTCAATTTCATTTTTGTATCTGACAGCAGACTGTTGGGAGACGTCACACACGAATAAACTGAAAGTGGGATGGTTGCAGCAGTGTTTCAGTCGGCCCCATCAGACCTGTAGTGAGCACTGTCACCACTGCTACTTACAGTAGTTATAGGGATTAATTGCCTCATAACAAACAAGTGTCAGATTTAGCAGAAACCTAAATAAACTTTAATTAATTAATCGTTCCATCTATCCATTTTCTGACACTTAGCCAGGCCAAGGTCCCATTAATTTAAGCATAGATGTCATTGGGAGTTACTGTTATGTTTTGCAGGTAGAGCTGCAGTCAGAATGTGAAGCATCTATTTTGATATTTGATTCTCGTTAAGTCATTTTTAAGTGAAAATGGCAAATTTTTTCTGGTTCCAGATTCTCTGATGTGTGGGTTTTCTTATTTTCTCATTGAAAAATGAATATCTTTTGGTTTGGAGCTGCTGGTCAAACAAAACAAGACATCAGAAGACCAAAATCACATTTATAGATCAAATTATTAACCTGGAAAATAATTAAACTATTAAAGGAACTGTTAGTTTCGGCCTTAACCTCAATGGAGGAACAGAGGAAAAAAGTGATATACAGATAAACTAGAAACGTTCACTCAGTAGAGTGCAGATTTCTATCAAGTGGCCAGGCAGTTGCCCGGGCTGATTGCAGCCACTCTAGTCAATTCTGTTCCAGCAGATGCAGCGCAGCGTGTTTCAGAAGTATCCCTAAAGCTCATAAAAATACACGACTCGTCTATTTTTGACAGAGCTGCAGGGTGTTGCACAGAACAGATTGAGTTTTCCTGTTAACAGGCACTGGAGGCTATGTAAAATATACATAGCTATGATGCAATAATAAGGATTACTGTATTTTTAATAACTAAAACACAGCCACAAATCTTTGATCCGTGTCGTTCATAACTGGAGCTTTACCGGTAGGGAATTACAATAACAATAAACACAATTAAAATAGACCAAAAAAGAAATGATTTAACAGTGTAGCCTGTTTACTTAGGATAGAAGCACAAATATCAAGGAAAAACAACCAAATCTACAATATCATGCAGGCAAAACGCTCCTGCTGTGGTATGATGCCGCGCAGCATACCACAGCAAAACCGGGTTACTGCTGGACTGTGGCAAAACTACGCCCGCTAGAACTGTTCCTCCTGGCTCCCTTAGAGTCAAGATGGTGGTGACGATAACAAAAAAATAATGTAATCTCGTATTGTCATAGATTTTAATAATAACTAGGTACCAGATGCCAAGATGGCACCTATTCAGTCCTGTGGAGTTGCTCACATGGTGCATACGCCAAAGAAGTTTTCTAGCTTCGAGGTTACTTCTGTGGTATGCGGCCCAATCAATGTGTTTCTCCCTCTGGCCCCACTGTGAGTTCCCACTCTCCTTATAGACTTTACATTGTGATGATGTCACAGATTTTTAAATTGCTTTTTTGGACTTGAGGAAAGTTTAACAGATATAAAACCACCATGTCTCAAAAAAACAGAGTAGTCATAGGAGCCCGCATATCGTGGCTCACTTTAGTTTACCATAACAAATTGGGTATGGAGGCAATCTGTAAATGCTCCACCCAAACAAAGGCCAAACTTTTCTATGGATGTCAGCTCTTGAGCCACAACAAAGTCCAAAATGAGTCCTGCAACAGACTAGGTAAGGTCTGTTGTTTTTTAGCTGAGCTGATTTCCGGAAAACTTGCGCCCCCCCCCACTGGATGGTTAAGAGGATAGAGGAGTCAGCAGTCAATGACGGTATAAAAACTGTGTCTCACTGCAACCACCAGAGATCCTTGACCATACATGTGCCTACAAAATATTAGACTCTTCAGTAGTATGCAAGATTAACTGCGAACAGACACATGCACACACTCATGCACACACTCATGATCCCCTCCAGGCTTACGGCTTGCACTGATAATAACTCTAAGGCCATATCGTCCCTTCTGGGTTTTATACTTTGGCCGCTATGATTGTGAAGCAGATATTAAACTGAATTCTCTCAGGTATTAAAAATGTCTTTAAAAGTCTTAAATTTAACGTAACCCTACAGAAACCCCGACACGCCCAGAGCCTGTGTACTGTTTACACAAGCTGATGTCATCACACCTTATATCTGCCGATAAGCCTCTGTCTCTACTCTGCAAGATATACTGTTTTTATGTTTGTCTTCCTTCTCACAGAATAATCCTCAACATCATGCTTCAATAGCAGATATCATACACTGTGATGTATTCTTTTGATAAGAGTTTGATTCTCAGCCCGAATTCAGTGAGGCCCCGGAGCGATCCTACAGGTTCAGGCTGATTCATTCTCCAATTTCTTTTATTTCCCTCAGGCTTGAATCTGTGAACAGTCGTGTTTCATTTCATTTTTTCTTTCTTCCTCTAAATCAGAGCATGTGAAATGATGCATTTTCTTTAAACAGGTGCGCCTCTGCCCTCGTGACACATAACTGACAGGAGTGTAATTTAAGTGTAATGACTTTCTTTACCTGATGCTCCTGTAATTAATGAGCACAAATTTAGACCTTGCTATCAACAGATGGCTCTTACTGCAGGTTATTTGAGAATATTTTTAACAGCTATTCGGGCTTATAAAGAAGGTCCGTGTTTTAATTGGGCTCATTAAATGCTGCAGTGGTTTGGGTCTGGTTAAAACATTAAGTTCGTTTGATTAGTATAAAGCCTGACATTTAAAAACACACTCAGATACAAGTCTCTGAGTCAGCCCTGGCCTCAGACCTGACAGCCTGACCCCAGCCCAGCCCCAATCTGTCCAGCCCAGCCTTGCCTCATCGCTTGTCCTGCCAGGTCCTCCTACATAAAACACAGCTCCTCCGCTCATGTAAATTCCCCACAATTCCTCCGTCAATCATCCGATCACTCGCTGAGAATTTATAACCACTGTAGCACCAGGCACCTGACTAAATAAACCGACAGGGTGTCAAGCAGGAGGGGGATCATGTGAGGCGATAAAGGTCGCCCCCCCCCGGTATATTTATCCCAGTGAGGCCCCAGAACAGTAGATCCCTGTGCCTGGGTACACCACCGTGTCATTAATATGAGACGTCCCTGTAGAGTGTGCACTGATGACACAAGGCTTAATCACAGCCAGGAGGGGAGAGAACAAGCCTCAGCAGCCTCTTAATCTCCTCTGTGGTTAGACACATCTGGTCTGAGGAGCTTTGAACCTTACATCTTCTAATATCTGATATCTCCAGGCCTTTATTAGATTCCATATGTAAATGCAGTATGGTCTGATGAATTAGTTCATAACCACCATTCTCCAAGATTAATTACGTGTCTTTGTTTAGCTGTCATGATTAAGATCTCTTTCTTCATCTTCATATTGGTTCCCCTCACTTGAAATGTGAGGTTTTTTTATTAAATTGAAATTATATGCTACTCTTTAGTGTTCTTATCCATTACCATCAGTTTTGTTTTATTAACTGATCCCTGATTATAATGTTTTGACAACCCAAACAAGGAGGTCACACTCTATTTTTTTTTTATTCCCCAGGCTGGTGTGTGTCACAGGGCGCTCTGCACATGACAGGGCTGATATTGTCCAAGTGGATGTGGATCAGAGTGGAATGGGGACGTCAAAGGAGAGCTTCTCATACTTAGTGAGTATTCTCCAGATATATATGCTGATGTTTCTGCTCTGTCCGTCTCTCCCTCCACATTCTTCTTCTTCTACGCTCTCTTGTTCCTTGTTCCCCACTGGGAGAGCCTTCCCAAGTGTGTCAGTTGAGTGTTAACAGATGCGTTTTATGATTCAGTGGAATGCGAGTGTGTGGGAATCTTCAAACGTTCATTTGAGCTGCAACTAAGCACCATTGTCATGTTGCACTCGCTGCCAGCAAAAACAAATATGGCGATTGTTGGAATGTCCCTTTGCTCTGAATTCATCACTGGCCGAGGAGAGCTAGCCAGCATTGTGTTAATTGACCTCGACCCACACAGTCTCCCTTTGGATTTGGAGTATTCAGCCATTGGAAATACCCATGTAAGCCCTTTGTTTCTTTTGTTTAGAGACAAAGAGTTTTTCATAATTCAGTGCTGGAACAGCCTATCATTTCAGCGGCTTCTAAGAGCAGCTCTGCCTGTGAGTCATCCCACAGAGAAATTACCCCCGATCTCGAAGCCCCTCTTGATTCACGAGGATGAAGAAAATCCAGAACAACAAACATTACGACGTGCTGTTGTGGGAACTCCTCTCAGGTTCCCTTATCCAACTCAGAGATGCTCTGTGTGTGAGAGCCGTTTTCACCATCGGGTGTTGAGGGGAAGATGTGGGAGAAAGGGAAAACAGTTTTGGAGACAGGATGTGTGCCTCTTCTGCATCTCCTTCCTCAAAACCTTTAGACGGAAACATCTGCCTCCTTACGCCCACTCTGACACACAAACGCACAATAGGTCTCCTCCATCCGTGCACACTGAGGAAGTGAATCCTGTCAGTGAGGATAAGAGGTTTCCCTGGAGGCGAGGTTCATGGCGGGGATAGAAAGTTTGGAGAGAGCGGGAATGCTGATGCTGGTAGCTGCAGAGCTGGACAGAGATATTCATCTTCGCCCCAGGAACATTTGTGTGTATGTGCATGTGTATATGGGTTTGCATGTGCATTTGTGTGACAGTGTGTGCAGTTTCTCACGTGTATGCGCGAACATTATTGCCTCTTAGTATAGCTGTCCTGCAAGCTTGAGCCCAAAGGCCTGTTGGCTTCAGCAGCACTTTAACATATTGCAGCGTGGGCTGTCTTCACAGTTTTCTTCACTAATTTACTGTTGTAGTCAGCAGCTGTCTCGGCCAATCTCTAAAGACAAGATATGTGAACCTCAAAGGATGAGGAGAGATTTTTTATTTGGTGTCAAGGAAAGCATCATAGAGCACAAAACACAGTTTGAGTAAGCTTGTCTCTCGCAGTGACAGAAGCTGTCAGATGTCAAGTGATACACTTGATTCGTTGTTTAGTCATGTGTTGTATCATCTCGTCTGTATTCAGGTCCAAAGCTGCTGTCCATGGAGCCGACGAAGGGCTCTCGTGCTGGAGGGACTGTGGTCGTCATCAGGGGGGAACACCTGGACATTGGCTCTCAGGTCAGAGTCATGGTCAACAACACGCTGGAGTGTACCATCACAGAGTGAGTACTGCTTGTTTTAAATTGCTTGTAGCTAGAGTCGTTTTTAAGTGTTTGAGGCAGGTCCAGGTCAAGTCTCACATCTTTCTTAATACATTTCTTAGTACTGAGCCTGAAATAACACAGCAGTGTTTCATTTAACAGAGCAGTAAAGTGCTGTAAATGCATCAACCTAATGATTTAATACTGAAGCTGTGTGGCTATGCTACTGTAGGCCTGCATGAAGCTGTCTTCTTTTTGAGGGTAGGGATTTTATCAGGTTTTTTTTTGCTTTCAGACCTCAAGAAGCTCAGTTATCACCTTAGTTAAAGGGACAGTTAACTCCTTGACTAAAAAATCATGTATTTCCTCTTATCTGTAGGTGCTGTTTATCAGTCTAGATTGTTTTGGTGTAAGATACCGAGTGTTGGAGATATCAGCCGTAGAGATGTCTGCCTTCTCTTGAATATAATGGAACCAGATGGCACTCAGCTTGTGGTCCTCAAAATGCCAGAGAATAGATTTGAAAAACTTAACAGCAATGTCTCTTTCCAGAGACCGTGACATTATTTTTTGGCACTTTGAGCAACACAAGCTGAGTGCCATCTAGTTCCATTATATTCAAGAGAAGGCAGACATCTCTACATCTGATGTCTCCAACACTCTGCAACTCACAGGAAAGCTATCTAGATTGATAAATAGTACTACAGATAACAGGTGAGAAGAAAAGTATGTATTTTTAATTTTTGGTGAACTGTCCCTTTAAGCCCAAGCCTTGTAGTAGGTTTAAAGTCAGCAGCTGTGCTTGTAGCTATAGTTATGTAAAATGCACATTCAGAAATATCTGCCAAACTGCAATAAACATAACTTTGATTCTAAGTGGAAACATTTTGAGGTTTGGGCACTCGTAGACATCACAAGATTTGCAGTCACGATGTTTACCTCATTTTTTCTATTTTTTTTTAGGAAAACAGATGAAACCATTGAGTGCACCATGCCTCCAGCCCTGCAGGCACACACAGACCCAGTGGCAGTGTGTGTGGAGTTTGAAAACCTTCCCTGTCAAAATGCAGATCTTAGCACCACCTACACCTACGAGAAGAACCCCATCATCAGCTTCATCCACCCCAAAAAGAGCTACCTCAGGTAGGTAGAGTGCTGCACACATCATTCGCATTAAAACCAAGATGTCTTAACCTTCTCAAGCTGGAGGACTCTGCGGTTCCCCTCCCAGAGTCACTGACATAAGCCATTACTGTAATGTCGTCCTGATGTGCTGCATTTTCTCCCTATTGTGTTCTAAATAGCTCAGCATGTGTGTGACAGCGTAGCGGCATGTCTTTGATGACATGTGTGCGGATTTGCACTGCAGTCGACCTGTTTTGCATTATTATCTGGTCCCCTGTTTCTCTCTTGTTTTTGGTGCAGTGTCCCAAACATATTTGCATACCAGTATGAATCTGACACATTCTTTTGGTCGTGGCTGAGATGTGACTCTCTGTTCATGTGTGTGTGTGTGTTTGTGTCACAGTGGTGGCAGGACCATCACAGTGACAGGACAGGGTTTTGATCTGGTGCAAAGCGTCACCATGGAGGTCCTGGACATTGGAGAAAAAGTGAGTAATCAACTGAATTTTTTCATTTTTTTAGTTGACAAATCTCTTTCAACCATATAATCAAACATGTGGGAGCTCATAGTTAAAGGAGCAGTGTGTTGGATTTAGTGGCAACAAGCGGTGAGGCTGCAGAACTAACACTTTGCCTGTGTGCAAGTGTGAACTCCAGGTTAATATGCCATCAGTGTTCATTGTTCAGGAGGTTTTTTCCGGGAGTTCAATTATTTGCAGAGGCCTCCTGCTCTCAAAAACAAATGGACAAGGTGATTTGAACCAGTAAAATCCTTGAATAAAGCAGTTTCATGTCAAAAAAGTCAGTGTTTTTCCATCACTGTTTGTCACGGAGGAGCAGCTAACTACAATTGCTGACGTGAAAACGCCAATTGCCCCATGTAGTGCCAGTGTTTGGTTTGTCCATTCTGGGCTACTGTTGAAACATGGCGGTGCAACATGGTGGAGTATGTAGACAAGGACCTGCTCCTTATGTA
The DNA here is from genome assembly GCA_019142605.1 of Cephalopholis sonnerati. Lineage (NCBI taxonomy): Eukaryota > Metazoa > Chordata > Actinopteri > Perciformes > Serranidae > Cephalopholis > Cephalopholis sonnerati. The sequence continues at coordinate 14,767,904 of JAGQAX010000011.1, read as the reverse complement.
GATATAAACAGCTTATTCTGAGCTAACGAAAACACAGCGATTCTTATTTTCAGGTGAAGAAAATATACTTAATATATGTTATAATGTGTCATGAAGTCATCATAGCTGTAGCAGCCCAAAAACACTTGAAGGACTAGGTTGACATTTTGGGCAAAATGCTTATTTGCTTTCTTGCAGAGAGTTAGATGAGAGGATAGATACCCCTCTCATATCTGTTTTCAGGGTCACATTTGTAATATTGGGGTCTACTGGAATAGATTTAGGAGCTGTAATGTTTAAAAAACACATTATTTTTCTTATACTGCCCATTGCTGCAGCACCTCTGTCTGAAACACTCCGTTTGGGCTTATGTCCCGCCTCCCCAGCAGCCCAGTCTGCTCTGATTGGTCAGCCCACTTAGTCTGTTGTGATTGGTGCAATGCTTAAAGTCTGTGTTGGAAATGTCACGACCCTTACCATAACTGGATTTCACCTCCTGAGGCTACATGACAAACTAAAAGCACCACTGTGGCTAAGCTAACAAGGCAGCTGTTTAGCTTAGCTAAGCATAAGGACTGAAAACAGCTGGCCTGGCTCTGTCCAGAGTAAACAATGGTAAACAAAGATGTCACAGATATTGGCAGAGAAACAGCCCTGCAAATAAACCCTGAAACGAGCTATGACATGTTAACAGTAGCTAATGAGCTCAGGAGGTACAGTATTGATCTGATCATCTAACTCTCTGCAAGAGAACAAATGAGCATATTTCCCAAAATGTCAAACTATTCCTTTAAAACGATGCAGATGTGGACAGTTTAAGGTGAATAAAGATGCATGTAGATTATGTCATAAACCATCTGATAGGTGAAAGCATTCAATTAAAGCCACTTTGTCTTCTCTGGTACTTCTTCAGCGCTGCACAGTAGTCTCTCCCTTCACCATCACCTGCCCGTCTCCGAAGTCCAGCCAGTCCCAGCAGACCTCGGTGCAGTTTATCCTGAATGGAGTCCCCTACACAGGTGACAGCCCCTCCACTTTTGATAGCGAGGGAGAGGAAGAGGAGGGGGAGCCTCATAAAAGTCACTTTCAGTTGGAGTACGTGGAGGACCCTCAGTTTTTCACCGCCAACAAGGAGAAGCTGATAAAACACCACCCAGGAGAGCCGCTGACACTCATCATCACGGTGAGTGGCACTGCTAAGACAGGAAGTTCAGATTAGGGCTTCAGTGTCATGTTATTTTTGTTGTAAGTACAGGAAATGTTTGTTTTTGAGTCAGTGTTGTCCACCTCTGATTGGATGGGTTGTTGTTTTATTGATTACATACACTAGATTGTGTGGTTCAATACAACTGTGCGGCAATATCACCAGGGTTGTATATAAATGAAGCAAGAATTACTTACTTAATACTTATAGGTGCACTATGCAAGAATAAGTGGTTACCTGTGTCTAAACAGTATTGCCAGTGAAAGTGAAAGGTAAAGCCAACCTCAGCTTTGTCAGCTTGGCATTTCACCTCACGCTATTTGCATTTTTCAGCACTGTAGCTTCCTGTTGAATGCCTGCTGCTTACGTTCCGGCGTCTGGTCACTGACCTCACCTGCACACTGTGCCTAGGAAAGACAATATTACAGGAAAATAAGATAAAATACAGGCAGAGGGCTGAGTCTCTGCAGATAAATACACCACCACACACTTCTAGTAGGTCATAAGTGATGATTGAAAGGGGTTACACTTGTACAGGTCTATACATTGGTTTAACTAGTTTTGCACATGTTACAATAGGGGTGCTCGAGGATTTTCCACATACACATTTGCTAACTTACATTAAACACAAATTAGATTGAGGCTGATGGGAATGTCATTAGTTTTGCAGGTATTTGCCCAGAAACCAAGTGGCAACCTCCGAGGCTGAAAAATGAAGCCAATGCAGAATTGCCAAAAACTGCAGTTCCTTGAACGGCCACTTGAGGCTGGCTCCAGAAGCCAGATAATCTCCATTGACACCCATGTTAAAATGGCCAACTTTACAGCAGAAATAAACATGTTTACAGCCTGGTGAAAAGGCAGTTTTGGTTTCTATAGCTAATTTAAACAGTCATGACATTGAAGCGGTGAATTATATATAACTGACCTGTTAACATTTTAGTAAGGGTTAAAGTCAGGCATATTTAAGGGTGGAACGCTTTGAGTGACAGGCTGTCTGTGATGCATCACCACAGTCTATGAGGCAGATCCACCCCTCGCTCCTCCACAGCTCCCCCCTCTTGTCCAAACATGGTCACTTTTGGCTCAAAAAAAACAAGATGGCGACGGCTGAAATGCCGAACTCAAGGCTTTAAAGCAGGAGTCCACAAACCAGTGGGTGACATCAAAGTGAAAATTAAGATTTTGACCTGATTATGGTGTTAGATGAAAACTCAGGGGGATCACCAAAAATATTGTGATTAATCTTGAGATGAACAAGAAATGTCTGCACCAGATATCATGGCAATCCAGTCAATAGTTGTTTAGACATGTCACAAATAATCAAAAATGTTGACCTCATGGTGGCACTGATTAAAACCTCAGGGGATAACCAAATGAGGATACATCCTCTAGGGACCATGAGTGCCTGTACAATGTCTGAACAAGTAACCAATATTTCATATTTCAGTGTGGACCAAAAAGGCCAGTCAGCTGACGCTGCCATCCCGAGAGCCATGCTGCTAACGTGGCTTCTAATCAGACAAAAACACTGCCTAGACTACATTTATTTTTTTTGATGTAGTCAGACCTTAAGATGCTATCAGCAGAAAACACAGACTATTGATAATCTCAGCTTTCAAAACACCACATTTAAACTCTACATGGAACAAGCGATGGTATTCTCTATGGGTTTCTTGTTTTTGCCTCCAAAAGCAACACTGCTGTAAACTGAATGCACCCACTGTGAACAGCAGACGAGGCTGAGTGTTCCTTTATTCATATTCACATAAACCAGAGGCACATAAAGCACATCAAAGGCCCCGTCCGCTGAGACGTGTTGATTTCAGTTGGGGGTCTGAGAGGGGGGAGGGTGCAGTGGCAGCTCAGTGGGAGGTCCCATGTTCCCGTGGTCTGGCTGATCTAAGCACCTGTCTGCACAAATTCGTCACCCAAAAGAGCTGCTGGCTATGACACCGCACAACATTCACATGCTAACAGCACAGACAGGGAAGTTTAAACACGATGCAACTTCCTCTCAATGTGTTTGTGAGCGTCAGGATGAGGCCCCTGCAGGAACCAATGTCTCAGCCAGGGCGACTCGTCTGTTGTTTCCTGTTTTCTTTTGGAAGGTGGATTCCACTTGTGGCGGACCTGAAGGGGGGAAGAGAGGCTGGAGGGAGAATGTGTGTGTTTATTTAATAGGGCGCTTGTTAGTCAGCCAGATCCTATATTAAGGACCTGAGCTGGAATGTGGGTGGATTTTGTTTGCTTTCATCCTGTTTTGGCCTTCAGAATTCATTGTTTTGGTCCAGTGCGTTTGATTGTGAAAATGTTGTGCTGTATATATGATGTATACAGTATGTTTTACAATATGCTCAAACATGTTTTGTTTGATAGTTTGATGCGCTGTAAGTCTGTATGTGTGTCACTAATGTGTATGCATGTGTTTGTGCGTGCGTGTTGTGTCTGTGTTAGGAAGCATTTGTTGACAGAGACCCAGGGGGTGGCATCCTGCAGTAGGGACAGGACAGGGCCCTAAGGGTGTAATCAAAGCAAGGAAGCACACTGGGGATAAACACACACACATACAAACACATACACACACACACACACACACAAGCTCCCTCACTTGTCATTCTTACATTAAAGGGAAGAAAAATTGCAGCTTCATACAAATTGGGTGTTATTTTCGTATTGTTTGGCATCATTCCTATATATTAATAATAACACAGTGCATACCAAGTCAACTGCAGATGTCTAGGAATGCTGCAGCATCGCTAAAAATAAGCTTGACAGGGCAAGAAACAAGAGCAGTCAGATTATTATACAGGTTTTAAACAAACCCCCAGGACAGCTTAATTTATTTAAAGCGAAAACAAAGGCACATGGCATTATTATCCCAATTGTCTGTTTGAAACATCCATCACAGTTTACAGATCGACTTCCTGGTTCGTTCTGTCCTCTCTGACTGTTTATCCGCTCATGTTTATTGCACTTTTGGACTAAGTTGCAGCGATGTTGTCGCATTCCCTAATCTTAGCAGTCACTTCAGGGAGTACAATCATGACCAACCCTTTAAAAACAGGAGCCAAGTTGGTGTTCTGTAACTGTAAGTTGAAGCTGTAGTTGGCAACTTTTATAAAAAATAGCTTTTTGTCATATTTGCTGAAACTGTCTCTATGTCCACACAGCACTAACTGAGACAGATAATCTGTGAAAAAGTATGCTCCTGTGCCTCTTCTTAGTGCTGTGATGGCATTACTGCATGTGAACAAAAACAACCAATCACAGCTGAGGAGTCATCACTGCTGTTGAACTGCGGTCACATATTTTATTGTACTGTCCAGCTGTAAAATGAGAATGTTGGTCTGGCTGGTGGGCGGTGCTTGGTGCTTCAGTAGACTGTTTACAACAAGTTCTCATTTTATAGCCAAACAGTACACTAAAATATGTCTCTGAAAATATTTGAGGTGAGAAATAGGCAAAGCAGTAACAGAGTCGTGATCCATATTTGATCAGAGCTGCCTAGTTTGACAGTCTGACCACAGCTCACAGGCAGTGACTGACATGATTGACAGCTGCGTTAGAGAATCCTTGGCTCTAGAATGCCCAGTAACTCAGTGGGTTGGGTAGAGTGGGGCCCCATGTGCAAAGGCAATGTCCTTGCTCTAGCAGCCACGGGTCGATTCCAGCTCTCGGCCCTTTGCTGCATGTCATCCCCCCTCTCCCCCTTTCACACTTGAAACTGTCCTGCCATTAAAGGTGAGAAGCTCAAACAATAATCGTAGAGACTCCTGGGCTCTGACTGCTTGTTTTTGGTGCACTGCGGTAGATTCTGGTACATGCCATTAGAGGCAATAGGAGAAAAGGAGGAGCATGACTTATTTCACAGACTATATGTGTAATTTAATACTTTGTGAATGTAGTTACAGTTTCAGTAAATATGACCAAAAGTTACCCACTATAGCTTTAAATATGGACAATTGCTAACACTCGATGCCACTGACATGAAAGGAGCTCAGTGTCAAACATACGGCCCATGGGCCTGAATCTGCTCGCCAAAGGGTCCAATCCAGCCCACTAGATGACTGAGGCTGAGAGATTAAAGGTTTTAGGAGCAAGTTAAAGGTGAGTAGCTGCTTTAGAGGCCTTTTCACCCTGACCAGAAAGTAGCTCTCTGAAAAAAAAAAAAACAACCTCTAAATACTTACAGATAATAAACATTGTGCAAAATATGTCAACCAGCAGCTTCAGTACAAAAATCTGTATCAAAATTCTGTCTTAAAACAATATTGGTGGAACCCTATCACTAAAAAACAAAATGACTGAGAGGTAGACTGAGAAAACTGAGACATATTATTGAAACTGCACTGATTTTTCTGAAGACATCTCAGGTTGTTTATCTGTTTTACAACAGGATGAACGTCTACAGAATGTACTTGTGCTCGTTTACATTAAAAGAAAAGGACAAATCAGCTAGCCAGTGAGATACACACGGAGGGACTCACATGCACATGGAGCTAGACCGTCTACCACAACAGCAAACAGAGAAGCTCGGATTACAACACATACAGAGGTATCAGAACTTCATTCTCCGGTCAGGACGTCATTACTCCGCTTTGTCTTTACATAGCATATAGTTGTTTGCTGCTGTATTAATGCTCTGAATATGGTATAGAGCTCTTTTGGAGGAGTATTCCAGTGATTTAGTGAGTAAAATCAAAATTTAAGCAGCAGCAGCAACAAGTTCCAAAAACGCTGGATCCTACATCTCCCATGATGCAACTTAATAGCAACTTTCATTAAATCCTCCCTTTCAAAACGTCTTTCAAACTCTATGCCCCTCAGGCTTTCTGATATAAATCAGTAGTCTCCAAACCTAGCTCGAGATTACTCACCATGACTAGTAAACTGAACTTCAAGTGTAAAATTGGTGGTGTGCCCCTTTAATTAAACTAGAAATTAGCAGTGCGAGTTTTGTCTTGGACTGACTTGGGATTGGGACATGGAGTTGGATTGATAAAAAAAGGGCTATGCAGCTTATTCCAACAGGCTCCTGTAAAGGCCCTGAGAATGTTATTTTGGGCAGAGGCAGGGATGACTGTCAGCGGGTTTGTTTGTAGAAACTTCCCTGGCCATGTGAGAGAGGCAGCGGGAATGTTTGCTGCTTTAAGCTCAACTCGAGCCCAAACTGGATGAGTTTTCTGCTGGCTTCCTCTGTGTGACAGCTGCGTGACAGGCCTGCCGCACCTCGCTCTCTGTGTGTGTGTGTGTGTGTGTCTGTGCATAGGAGAATTGCGTTTGTGTCTGCCCGTACAGTATGTGTGGGTTAAAGCTGCTGCGGCCTTCATGAATGTTATCTGTGCCTGTTCAAACCAGGCCCCTCTGTTGTCTTACCGCTGACCGGCTGACGGCTGTTTTTGTTCGTTTCCTGGCGCAGAAAGGGCCGAGCGATCTGGAGCTGGTGCCGGAGGAATACTCGGTGATGATTGGCTCCTATCCCTGTAACATCAGCTTCCACAACGACCAGCTGTTCCACTGCACCATCAACGGACTGCAGGGCTCCAGCGAGAGAGAGCTGCCGGTCACTGTAAGTATGCAAACATGTAAAACACCACAATAAAATACAAAAACACATACAACCCTGTGTTGAAAATATTGCTGGATAGACCAAGATAATTTAAGGATATCACCCATCTGTCACACGGCGCTCATAAGCCAAACATTTAGTCGGAATCCAGACCATCTGTGATGTTCATTGAAACAGATTTGATCCGCACACGTCCATGCACTGTCAGTGATATGTGTGTGTCTCTTCAGGCATTATGAATGGTTTGTAGTCTCTGAGCATGCCACCATGAATCAGCAGTTAGTGGGGGTGGTGAGCCGTCACTCGGTGCCACAATGCCACAGTGGAACAGTGAAATGTTTACCACTTCCCCCTTTATCTCTTTAATCCTCTTATCAGGCCGTCTATCATCGCAGACACAATCACCTATCACACTGACGCTATCAGCTCACAGCAAGTCTTCTGACTCAGCGGTGATCTCACTCCTCGCCTGTATTTTTGTTTCGTCTCCGAATCCCCTCCATCGCAATTAAAGGTCTTAATCAAGACGTGGTCGAGGACTGCGAGGTCCTGATCAAACCAGACACCCTCTTCCCTTCTACCCACGTTTCCCATCTGTTGTTGTCCATTCTGATAGGGCTTTATTAAGGGGGGAAAGCACTCATCTATATTTAAATACCAGCCAGACTGTGAGTGGTTCGCTGAAATAGCGCAGAAACATATGCTTCTCTGTCTCTGTCTGTCAGCTGAGCTGCACTGTAAGAACCGTTTCGCCACTTTGACACAGAAATAGAAGGAAAGCTCTTTTATTTCACACTCCCCCGCCCTCCTCCTCCTTCTCCTTGTATACCTGTGGCTCACTCTCGTCCCCACCCAACCCCGTCTGCCTCTCAGGATGTCTGAGAATAAACACAGGCAATTAGCAAAGACATAAAGGCAGGGCAAGGGTCAAATGAGATGTCATCACACAAATGGGTGGCAGTGAGGATGATTGGTGTGCACATTCGACAGGGGCATAAACAACAGACATTTTCCATTGTGTCGGCACATTTGAATATATTGTGTACATGGGCCGTTGCATAGCTTATGGCCATTTATGTTTCTTCACTTACTTTCGGTGGCACATCTATTTTTACATGCCCGTGTTTTGCTTGGCTCTGAAGTGGAGCTGCTGAGCTGCAGAAGTGGATGTGGGGAAGCAGTGTTTTTGTACCCCGAGCGAAACAGGAACATGGAACAATGGCATTTTCCCCTCCATTACACCAGGCCTGGCTGTTGCAGTCTCTGGAAGAAGGCCTTCTCTCTTGCTGGCCTGGGTAAATAAATGCCTGGACCAGAAAGAGAAAGATGGAATTAGAAAAGAAGGAGGGAGCCCAGCAAGCCAGTTTCCCCCCTCTGAGTAAGAGCAGCGTAAGACGGATTTGGTCTGAGGATTGGAGGCTTTTTATCTGAGGCTCTTTTTATGAAGTATGTTCGGATTGGGGAAGGAGAGGGAAGGGTGTGAGGAGGGACCACAGAGACCCTGCTGACTAATCAGAAGGCAGAAGTGAAAGTCCTTTTCTTGTCACATCTGGGTTGCTCTGAACCGGGTGACTTCTACAGCTCGTTGCAGCGAGAGGCCATTTTTCAAAATCCATAGTGTGTAATTTATTTCTGTGTCTGCACCTGTGTCCATGAAAAAAATGATGCGTCTGTGCATGTGTGCAGCTACTTGTGTTCCCATTAAAACTGCCTATGTTGTATGTGTATTACAATGAAAAAAGAGAAGAGCTACTGTGCATTCTCTGCTCATTACTGCTCTGTCTTTATCGTCGTCTTCATCTCTCCTATCTATCATTTGACAACCAAGTATCCAGGGAGGTATTTAACAGTTGCAGATATTGAGAAAGAAGTCCACGGGTTTATTTTTTCTTTCCTTTATGTCCTCACACAGCTTTGGAGTAGACTTGTGACGACGTCTGATCGGCGGCTCATTATAAAGATCTTACAGTTTATTTCTTTATTTTTCAAGAGGGGTCATACTGAGTCGTATTCATAGAATGCAAATGTCTCCTTTTGTTATCGTATAGAACAAATCTAAAATATTGCATCATGGAAAAACAACTATAGTAGAGAGCATTATGTGAAGCATTGTCCAACCAAAAGTCACATATCTTCACACAGTTACAGGATGTTCAGGTACTCTACGATAGAGTGCTGCAGGGATGACCTTTTTTGTAAATCCAGTCAATTGGATTTTGGATTATTGCAGAAAATAAGCTCAAAAGTTTGACACTTATACATTTTGTCCAGCAACATAATCTCCACAAAGCCTATTTTTGAAGCCTATATGCAATCACCAGAAGTAGAAAGCTGTGAATGATGATGATGGTTGTGTTACTTGAATGTCGCCACCGCAGCGAGGGTGTTAAAGCTGTGGTCAGCATGATGATGTTCTGTAGTCGCATTTAGCCACTTTTTAGCAACTACCTCACTTCAGACATGTAAAAGCTTCAAAATGCACAAGTGGTGGTTTTACTGACGCTGTGGAACAATATGTGAAAAATGAGCTGGTGTTAACCACAGACCTTATTTCAGGAATCTAACCAACAAAAACTCATTAAAAAAACCCACTGACTCTGAGATGAGGGAACCGAAAGTACAAAAATACGAACTTATTTCCGCATTTTAGGACTCATTCCTGCAGCACTCTATTGACTATATGAAGGGCAGGTTGGACAGTGTCTCTGAGAAATAGGCCTTGTTTGTCACCATGAAACTTTTGATTCTTGTCTCATTTTGTCGTCATATTAGAGTCGAAGCTTTTTACACTTTCATGAAACCCAAAATCAAAAAAATCTGTCAACAGCCATATGAAAAAAAAGAAGAATTTTAGCCATGTTTTTAGGAATGAAATGTAATATGAATCAGACTATGAATGATATACTTCTGTAGAAACCTTCAGAAACTGGAAAGGTTGGAGTATTAAGGTGCTACAGCAAGGGAGAGTATAAGAAAACTAGAATTACCGCCCCATGATTGTATGCCTCCACAGACCGATCAAGTTGCAGTAATAGTTAACGTCTGTGTTTGTGAAAATATGAATGCTTCACACACATCTTCCCCGCGGCAGCACAGTTTCAAGGTGGACACTCAAGATGAGTGTCACCAACTAAGTATCTGACCAAATGTCTCCTCTCATGTTCCTAAAATATAACGTTGAATAATGGCCAGGAAAGTGTTTTTGCAGAACATTATGATGTCACAGTGAAGCTGACCTTTGAGCTTTTGGGTATAAAATGTTATGACTTCATTATTTTATTCTATTAGACATTAGTGTGAAATTTAGTCGTAATTGCCATATGAATGCCTGATTTATGGCCAAACACATGTTTTGTTAGGTCACAGTGACCTTCATCTTGACCACAAAATTCTAACCATATCATTTTTGAGTCCAAGTGGACATTTGTACCAAATTTGAGGAAATTTCCTGTAAGGTCTTTTTAAGATATTTCATTCACAAAATGAAGCAGAGGCGAGATCACAGTAACCTTTGACCACCAAGTTCTAATCAGTTTATTCTTGAGTCCAGGTCGATGTCTGTGTAAAATCTGAAGAAATTCCCTCAAGGTGCCTTGAGATACTGTGTTCACGAGAATGTTATGGACGGATATACGCATAGACAACCGAAGCCATAGCTATCACTGGCACAGAGGCATGAAAACTCACTTTGACTTCTGAAGATATTTAATGTAATTGTAAATGTACATTTTTAGACCACAAATAAGACACTACACGTGAAAAGGTAAAATTTAACAAGTAGATATCACCATGAAAGTTCTTCAATATGCAAATGATGCTTTGTCTAATTAAATATGCCCTTTAGCATAAAGTTCCAGAACAGAAATCTAAATGCAAATAAATACCTCACTGTTTATTTTGGACATTTTCTTTTTACTAGTCTGAAAGAATGTTTTGGAAACAAAAGAGCCAAAATCTGAAAATTGACCAGTGCATGAAAAACACAGTAGCCTCTGCCCCTCATCTCTTTTGATAATAAAAGACTTGAATTATGTTTAAGGAAGGGAACCTTTCATGGGAGATTTTATTTATAGTGCTTCGAAGGAGGGACAAAGTTTTTGTTTAGAGGTTTTGTTATTTTTGACATTTTTCACCGCTGCATCGGTGTATACAGTATTTGGCGTCCATGTGGGCTGCACACATAAACAGCTACTACAATGACAAAATAAAATAAATAAGAAATTACAAAATATGAAACAATAGAGTATATATGACATGAGGAGATCTACTTTAACATGTACAGGGTGGAAACCATAGAAGAAAAAAGTACTGAAACAAAGAAAGAAGGAATCTTAGTCCAGCTTCATGTGTTCCTCTTCCTCTTTCTAGGTGCACGTGGGGAACTTTCATCACACCATAGCCAAAGTTCAGTTCGGCGGCAGCGAGCTGGCCATCGTGGTATCCATTGTGGTGTGCTGCGTGCTGCTGCTGCTGTGCACTGTGGGTAGGTTGTGTACACACACTCACCACCAGCATATGATGGATGTGTGCCTGCTGCAGAGATGGATGCCCCAGATGTGGAACAGATAAAAGGAATTTCGGGGGTCATAGTTTCCCGCACTTGCCTCATCCCTCCTCAGAACCCGAAACACAAAGACCCCACTGTTTCCCTCTCGCTGTCTGCTTGTGTGTGTGTCCGTGTGTGTGTACTGTACTCTGTATTCTTTGCGTGAGTGTGCGCGCAGGGCAGGTGTATGGGTGAAAATTGGTGCTATGGTGGACTTTCACACAGTTTCCTGTCTTGAATCTGTTCTCAGATGTTCACAGAAACCTCCTTTTTTTTTCTTTTTAGGCTTGTGTGTGACTTAACTGTTGAAATATGTGCACAAATTTCATTTACACATTCACCAAAAAAGAACATTTTCATTTGCATGTTCTCACAATCAGATACAGTCATGCAAATATTTTTTCACAGGCTCGCAAAAGGTGATATATCCTGAGCGTCATTTCAGAAACTCAAAATCTTTTAGACACTTTTTTTTTGATCCTTCAGGTTTACTGGAAGCTGTCAGTGTGTGATTACAGCCTTTGGGTTGAAACATACTGTATTCAAACTGCATTTTGTCTTTCACAGCTCTTGTAGTGTACTGCACAAAGAGCCGAAGGGCGGAACGCTACTGGCAGAAAACTCTACTCCAAATGGAGGAGATGGAGTCCCAGATCAGAGAGGAGATCCGTAAAGGTGTGTTTACAAAAGGACCCACACATGCACGTACACGCACCTTATAGTATTGTCCGAGCTCTGCTATCACAGTTGTTTAGACCTCAATTGATGTTTTGTGTCGACTGACATGAAAAAAGAGCTTCTGGGAAGACGGAAATATTGACCACATATGTTTGTGTGTGTGCAAAATGTGTGTTTGTTTGAGATTGTTTCTAGTCTGAAGTGGGAGGGAGATACAACAGTTGACAGATTTGTGCCGAGTAAGCGTGACTCATAAAACACAGTGTCTGACAAATGATCAGTCAGACGCAGACATACTGAGTGGCCACGTTGACTCTGCTGCGTCTCCTCTGTGCGACCAAGGCCTGCGTGTGCACCGTGTCTGTCTGTGCATATGTGTGTGCGTTTCTAGGGCATTAGAGTAAAGCCGTGTGAAGGCCACTCCGCGTCTGAGCAACCAGATTTATTGCGTAGAGATGGGGGGGACGGATAGAGAAAGAGAAATGGAGGGAGGAAGCGATAGGAGCGGGAGTCAGGGCCGCGAGTACGAGGAGAAGCAGAGGCGTGGGAGGGAGCAGGGGAGCGGAGGAGAGGTTATTTAGTCAGAGGACACAGATAGATTTGTGCCCGAGTTCAGGGTGAGTGTGCAGAAAGCAAGGGATAGTTCAGCCGAGACAAAAGATAAATTATGAAATAAAAGCAGACGAAGAGGGAGTGAAGGGAGATGGGAAATTGACATATTCCAGGCTGTAGGCATGAGAGGGTTTTAGTGTTTGTCTGCAAAGTGAGGCAGACGGAAGGTTTGGTATTCAGGCCTGCTGCGTCTAATCAGGAGTCGGTGGTGTGAACTGACTGGTGGTTTAGAGGACGCTTTAGTGAGCAGGAGGATAAATAACCTGGAGGAGTAAATGAAATATGTTTTTAATCCCTCGGGTCTAGTATTCCCTTCTTTCTACACAAACACAGTCTGAGGAAACTGGCATTGTAACCCAAATACGTCTCTCATCCTGTGACAGGAAGAGCTTTTCCATAAAAGGATCTCCAGCGTCTCATTAGAGGAGAACATTATCCCCTTCTAGAACATGCTATCCAATAAAGTGGCTATAATATTAGCACACGGATTCAAGTCGGGGTGTGGACATGCTGATACTGTTTCTGCAGCATGTAAACCTCAGGCTGCACACATGTTTTGGATGAGGGACTGGATTTGGCTGCTCTGATTGTCGTTTGGTAAATATTTGCATGCGTGCTGTGCTGGACTCAGAGAGAGGGAGTGAGGGGGGGGAGATCAGAGGATCAGTGTTTAGTACATCTAGTATTCAGCTGGAGATTTCCAAAATTACAAAACCAGTGTTTGGGTTTTAGGGAAATATCATGTCAGAAATGGAATCTAATATATATGTTTATTTAGTGTCACCTGACAATAAGAATCATTGTGTTTTACCTTAGAATGAGCCGTTTACATCTACATAAGGAGCCAGTCCTTGTCCACAGAGTCTGCCATGTTGCACTACCATGTTCCCATAGTAGCCCAGAACAGACAAACCAAACACTGGCTCTAGATAGGGTCTTTCATATTTTCCCGTCAGCCACAGTAGTTAGCAGCCCCTCTGCTATGAGAGCATCAGAAAAACAGATTTTTGTTTTTTACCGAAAAACTGCTTTATTCAGTGTTTTTACTAGTTTAAATCACTGGGTCAGTTTGTTTTTGAGAAGAGAAAACCTTTGCGAATTATACGCCTCATGGTAAAAACCTCCTGAAGGTCTGGATCTCAAGTTATCAGAGAAAAAAGGTGAGCAGACATTAGCACGTGCTAGGCTACTAGCCCATCTCCGATATGCCAAACAGCATCAAAGAAACATCGATTGGTAATGTAAAAACTGGCCTCATTTATTCATTTTCTGACATTGTTTGTACTGTTGGGGGCCTCGGGGGGGCGGGAGCCTATCCCAGCTGACACTGGACACCCTGGACAGGTCACCAGACTATCACAGGGCTGACACATAGAGACAGACAACCATTCACACTCACATTCACACCCAGGGCAATTTAGAGTCACTGATTAACCTGCATGTCTTTGGACTGTGGGAGGAAGCTGGAGTACCCGGAGTAAACCCAAGCTGACACAGGGAGAACATGCAAACTTTACACAGAAGCCCCCCCCCCCCAGTAATGGTTTAATTGTTCTGTAGAGGAAGAGACTTTTGCGGATAATTCGATTCCAGGTAAAAACCTCCTGAACAATGAACACTGATGGAATTCTAACCAGGAGAAGTTTTAGCTGGTTGCTTTCTGCAATAAATCCTCCTAAATCTTACACACTGTTCCTTTAAAAGACACATATCTGTGTCTCATCTAAAATCTCTTCCCGTGAAATCAACCAGATTCTTACAGATCCCATGGCACCCTGGGAGAGTTTGATTTGTTATTGCATTACTCTGTGAATAGATTTCTGACTCATCTTGCTTAGCAACAAATGTAGCTGAAGGAGTCAGAGTCAGGACTGTGGTTTAGAGACAGTTTCATGATGAAAGCCCTTTTGTCCTTTCAGGCTTTGCAGAGTTGCAGACGGACATGACAGACCTGACCAAGGAGCTGAATCGCAGCCAGGGCATCCCCTTTTTGGAGTACAAACAGTTTGTCACACGCACGTTCTTCCCCAAGGTGAGAGAGCCTATTTTTCCCCGCTATCTGATTTCGACTGGCAGACTGACAATACCATTTTTCTCAATGGGGTTTTTAATATTTTTCCCCCCCTACATGTCCCATATTTCCCACCGCTTCTAATATGCAGGATGAAAATTCACCTTGAAACTTTTAAACATACAGTAGACGTCTGGTGAAGTGTAGCTCAGTTTGGCACCCTGCAGGAGAGTTAATGTGTTCTCTATAGGTAAGCATTTTTCTGATGGGCGATCCACCCTGAAGGTAGACTGTAGGTCTATCTGTCGGTGGGTGCTTTTTTTTTCTCACTGATACAGACAGACACAACTCAGCGGGCTTTGTCTTCCAACCACAGGCATGGACTTTCAAGGAGACAGAACAATGGCGGGCACTGAGACAAGGAAAACTTTCCCCCTGATTTCTCAAAAACACACTCCCTCCTCAGCTCACACACCCACACTGTTTTGCAAGTATACAAGCGCTTGCGCAACGGCAGCCGCGCCGGTTGGTTGCAGTGGACAGTGTTTTCTGTCGCGAAGGAAGTGAGTGGGGAGAGTGTTGAAAAGCCGCATAGAGAGAAACATAATTCAAGTGTTGCTGCTTCAGTGTCGTCTCTCCATTTTCCGCTAAAACAGCAAACACTCTACTCACGACCCTTTGTGCTCTTTTTTCCACTAGTGCTTCTGGTTCTCTTAGATTACACACACTCACACAAAACAGACACAGTTAGAATACAAGCCAAATGTAGCTGTCCTGAAATGACAGACAGAGTTGAAAGGCTGCCTCTTGGCTGTGGGTCAGTTTGTCTCTGAAGCCATTAAGGCTTGTGACGTTTTGTGTCACGGTGTTATGTTCCCTTTTCATGGTCAGTCAGGGGCCTATTCAGGGGCCTCTTTACGAATTTCTGCCCTTTGGTTCCAGACTGCAAATTTATTGTCAAACACTCAAGGGCAGCTCTTTTTCTGTTTTCCTCAACTATCCATCTGTGTTTATGACTTAGAGCTGACTTTGTATTGTTTTCATGTGTGTTTCAGATGTGTTCCGACTACGAGATGAGCCTGGTCCAACCCGCCTACGAGAACGATGGCCTGGGCCCTCGAGCGCTGCCAGAGACCCACCCGCTGCTTCAGGACTGGCAGGTGAAGGGTTAAGCCATTAGGATGTTAGGTTAGGCTTTCTTCTGCCAGAGTGCCTTGATTTGGCTCCTTTTTCACTCTCATGCTTCCCAACTGGGTCACACTGAAGCTTATTAAGGTTTCACAGTGGGCTTGTTGTTGATGAGGAGTAAAGAAAAGCATATTGTGCGTTTTTGCCTTTGTGTGCTCGCTATAATGTGTGTGTGGAGTATGTCAGTGTGTGTTTGTGTGACTCCTCTGTGTGCACATGTGAATACTAATGCGTGTCATTCAGTGGTTTCTAGTGAGTGAGACACAAAAAAATTTTCAGCTTGTCAAACAACATGCTGCCCACCAAGTTGATGGCAGGTTGTTGACACACTTCCCACTGGCTCGTGGACAACCTGAACAGTATGCTTTTCAGCGGAATCCATCTCTAGTTGTGTGTGTGTGTGTGTGTAATGGAGGGGCGGATGGGAGTGAGAGTTATAAAGAGAGAGTGGGAGAGGGAGCGTGCACTTTCATGAAACTCTGTGCGTGCTGAAAGCGAAGGGACGCGCATGTGTGTCTGTGGACGTTAGGAAGAGAGAAAGTAACGATTGCAGCGCTGGTTTTGGGTCGGCAGCCGGGGGAGGCTGTCTAGCGGTGATGAAGTGCCTTGGATCCGCATCGTCTTCCCAGGAAGTGTTTTCCAGGTCACAGCAAATAAATCTCACAGGCGGGCATTTATCTTAATGGACACCCCTGTTCTCCTTCTGTCAGGCTGCAAACCACACCATATGGCTGCAGTCCAGAGGGAAGACTTCATCACACTGCTGCTTAGTCGCACCCATAGATAGGCCATACTCATTAAGTCGACTCGGCACATTTAGAGACAATCACACACAGTCGGGGACCGGAGCAGGAGATACTGATACCAGAGAGGGGAGGTGTTTGAAGAAGCAGTAGGAAGAGGTGTGATAGAAAGATGAAGTGTTCACTAGATGGGTCGCTCGAGACAAGAGGTGGTGAAATAGATTAGGGAGGGCGCAGCAGGTGTGTAATGCAGAGAAATAACTGTTTCATCCCCCGTGTGTCCTCAGGCCAACAACACAACAAGACCAAACGTAGAGGAGGGCATCACTCTGTTCTCCACTCTCCTCAATAACAAGCACTTCCTCATCACGTTTGTCCACGCCTTGGAGCAGCAGAAGGACTTTGCTGTACGAGACAGGTAAATGCATCAGCTGATATGTGTTTGGCAGTTAAACAACAAACAGAAAAAAAAAATCCATCCAGACTGACTTCAGGCCATTAAATCGGTAGAAGCTCCAGATTTATAGAGGTGTTATATTGGATTGCATCCATGTTGTGACTGTGAGGTGCTTTAAGCAATATTTTTAACAACAGGTGAAATGGCTGCATGTAGCACCTAACACTAGTTCCCCTCACCTGTACAGAGCATAACCATCTTTCAGCTCATCGGTTTGTTTTTGTGGCATCAACCTCTGGC
This sequence comes from Cephalopholis sonnerati, assembly GCA_019142605.1. Taxonomy (NCBI): domain Eukaryota; kingdom Metazoa; phylum Chordata; class Actinopteri; order Perciformes; family Serranidae; genus Cephalopholis; species Cephalopholis sonnerati. Next base: position 14,750,674 of record JAGQAX010000011.1, on the reverse strand, counting down.
AACTGGCAGCTGGCAGCTGTTTTCAGCACCGTCACTATAATGACACCTGGAGCACCGTTTAGTGTTTGCATGAGATGCATCAGGCTTTTCACCAACTCCAAAGTAAACCTATCCGCATCAATGGTAGACAATCACAGCAACAGGAGTAGTTTAAATAGTGTAGTGACTTTTTAACAAAACAAAATGTCTAAAGAGGCCACTGAGGTGTGAATGGGTGAACTTGTTCCGGACACGTGTTCTGGGCTAACAGTAACGCAATGTCCAGTGTGCTTTATCTCTTTGGATTTGATCCATTTATTCTCAAAACAATATGCTCAACACAACACAGAAGGGTAACAGCATTGTCCATATGTAATCAATATTCCAGTCAGCAGTTCAGTTTTAACATGCTATAAACGTGATGCTTTTCAACGTGCCTCCAAATCACAGTCAAAAACTGTTTGCCTCCACATCCACACACCTGATTCTCATTACCTGAGTTTAGCTGAGCTTACCTATATGCCCTTCACATGAATGCTCCACTCTGTGTTCAGTTTAATAACTGCATCTACTTTACATGTAGTCACAGTTATCTGAATAGGAAACAAAACAAACACAACGAATGTTATTGTGGCTCCAACAAATAGCCCCCAAATACCCAGGAGAGCGGTATTCAAGACCAAAAAACAACATCAATTGCGGCGTTTGTGGCACTCAAAGCTGGATGTTTTTAGTAACATACCGCTGCCTTTTTGGACAAGTTTGTGCCGTACAAAGCCATGTGTTTTTTTTAGCAACATTCACAATCTTTTCCTTGCCATAGACAAATCATTTTGTCACCTAAACTTAAGCATCAACCCCCTCTGCGTTTAGGATACAACGCAAAAAGTTGCCCCCAGTGTCATTTTAGTAATGCTCAGGACAGAAAAATGTCCACAAACTCAGTAAGTGCAGATTTAACATTTTAAAGGGACAGTTCACCCCCAAATCAAAAATACATATTTTTCTATCTGTAGTGCTGTTTATCAGTCTAGATTGTTTTGGTGTGAGTTGCAGAGTATTGGAGATATCGGCCATAGAGATGTCTGCTTTCTCTCAATTATAATGGAACTAGATGGCACTCGGACTGTGCCAAAAAAAAAAGTCTCTTTCCAAAAATAATGACCCAGTTACTTAAGATAATCCACAGACCTTGCTGTGAGCAGGTTCATGTAGGAATTACATACTTCTTTATACTGAGCCTGCATCTAGTCATGGACGAGAGACTTGTGCTTGTAGTTGCGCCAGATGTAAACATTAATGGCATCCTCTTCAGCTGAACTGTGACATTAGCTGGCTCAGTGTTCGGCTCACCTCGGTGTTAGATGAGCAAGCAGTAGATGCATGCCTCCTCCTGAGTGGTGATGCGGTTGGCAGGTGTAGTTTGGTAGAAGGAAAGTAGTTCCTACATGAGACTGCTCACAACAAGGTCTGTGGATTATCTTGATTAACTGGGTCATAATTCCTGGAAAAAGACATTGCTGTTAATTTTTTTTAATGTATTTTATTTTGGCGCTTTGAGCACCACAAGTGGAGTGTCATCTAGTTCCATTATATTCATAATGAAGGCCGACATCTCCAACACTCAACAACACAAACCAGAAACATCTAGATTGATAAAAAAGCACTAGAGGTAAAATGATTTGGGGGTGAAATGTCCCTTTTACTACTCCATTTGTAAATTAAGTGGACTAAATATCTGAAACTCGTTATATACAACAGCTACACAAGCAAAGAAGTCATTACTTAAACAACTAAAGTTGTAGTCTTTAAAACAGCAAAGTGGACTTCTTTAAAGCACTGTAGTATTTATTGTTGGCTGCTGTATTGCATTACAGAAGGTGTCTGTTTTCCCAGTGTTTACCACAGGAGCGTCTTTACTTCCCACGTCTCTATCTGCTGTATACAGAACAGAAATATGTTTATGAGTCAGAAAAGTGGCTGCTCCAGCTTTGTAAATATGTGGTCATTTATCAGTGTAATTGTTTTGGTCCTGATGTCCTGAAACTAGCAAGTCATTGTGGAGAATCACAGAAAAATTCCACAGGCAACACCACATCCCGGTCCCAGCTCAGCGTCAGCACTTACTGACTGATGTGGCCCCTTTCTCCAGGATTAAAGGGGCTTTGTTAGGGAAATCCCCCGCACCTCTGGACTTACTCACCCAGACACTCCCTGCATTAGATCAGGCCTTTATTTGGCTCTGCAGTCACAGGTGCTGTGGGGAGGACCAAACCTTGTTGTTGTTTCTGTAATGTAGTTATTTTTAAATCTCCGTTGACCACACACACTGACGGGGCATGTTTGCAAGAGCATGTTTCGGCTCATCTGTCTCCTCTGCTAATCTGTTTTCTCACTCTTCAGATGCAGCCTGGCGTCTCTGCTCACCATCGCCCTCCATGGTAAGCTGGAGTACTACACCAGCATCATGAAGGATCTGCTGGTGGACCTGATTGATGCTTCGGCTTCCAAGAATCCCAAACTGATGCTGCGCCGCACTGAGTCCGTTGTGGAGAAAATGCTGACCAACTGGATGTCCATTTGTATGTACAGCTACCTCAAGGTGAGGCTCAGCTAAGTTATGAGGCAGGCGTGAATAAAAAGAATTTTCACATATCTGATTTCTGACCCCACCTCTCTGCCTCGATCCTCAGGAAACAGTGGGTGAGCCTTTCTTCCTGCTGCTGTGTGCAATCAAGCAGCAGATCAACAAGGGCTCCATAGACGCCATCACAGGGAAGGCCCGCTACACCCTCAATGAGGAGTGGCTGCTTCGCGAGAACATTGAGGCCAAGCCACAGGTCTGATGCCTTGCACTCTCTCAGTTTATCTTTCACACCCTCGGTTTTGCTTATTAGAGCTCAGAGGTCAACTTCTGACATAGACGTTTAATTAAGTTGACCACCAAAGACTTTCATGGCGAAGTTTAAAACTTTGTAAAGTTTGAAATTTACTGCTCTTTGTTTACTTCCGCAGAACATCAACGTGTCCTTCCAGGGCTGTGGCATGGACTCGCTGTCGGTCAGGGTCATGAACACAGACACAATCTGCCAGGTGAAGGAAAAAATCCTCGAAGCCTTTTATAAAAACCTGCCATTCTCCCAGTGGCCCCGAGCAGAGGATGTAGACCTGGGTAAGAGCATATTTTCTCTGATTATTTTCATCCTTTCCCCTCCCCAGCCCTCTGAGATATAGTAATCTCCTTTGCAAAAGGTCAATTCCTCTCATGAAGCTCAACTAACCTGAGGCTGCAATATAATAAATGACAGAATGCATCGAGGAGAGTGTGCAGTCATAATCACAAAGAGTTATTGCTTTCAAAAGCTGCGGAGCCTGCAGAGCTGATTTGATTAATGGCCCGAGAATATTTCCACAGGTCGTGACACAGAGCGTTAGAGCACGGCTGCTCTCTGTCTCGCATATTCTTTTCCAAATTTAGGATGAAATTGTCTAATATCTCTCGCCTCCCTCGTCCTGTCTCCTTCCTCCGCAGAGTGGTTTGACTCCGGCAGCAACAGTAAGCTTCTGCAGGACCTGGATAACTCCTCAGTGATGGAAGATGGCAGGAAGAAGCTCAACACTGTCTTCCATTACCAGGTGTGTTTGTGTGAGACCACTGTGGTAAGGTGTTGTCATGTTGTACCTGTGTATCCCTGATATTGTAACAGCAACAGTGGGGGTGTTGAAACTCTTTGTAAATGGTGTCACTGGCTGTCCATGGGTGGGAGGAGGATACTCTCCGCTTCTGTGTGGCTGTATACAGCTAGTTGTAGATGCTTCTGTTTGTGTTTGCTGTAGGATTCTGCATTCAGGCTTCGAGTGTACAGTTTGTGTAGGTAGCAATTTATGATGAAAAATAATTATTGAGAGCTGTAATATTTAAAGGCAGCTCAATACAACATTCATAGCAGCTTGCATCTACTTGCTGTGTAAAGATATAGTGGACTAATGGCATCTTGAGCAGAGAATTAAGTCACGCTCCCTCTGAGTGTGCTGTAATCAGAGCTTCTCCGTTCTCTGATGGGGAAAGCTAGTCTGGCCGTGTGTGTTAGTGCACGTGTGTATCCTACTGGCCAATTAATTGCAGCTGCTCTGCATTGTGATCGTGGTTACTGCTGATATCAGTATGGTGCCATGCCATCGTTGTGACAGCCCAGAATTCTGAAGCCCCAGTAGTCCAAAAAATGACCCATTGGATTAAAAGCTCATTTCTCTGACAGCCCGTTATTCCAAAAAACAAATGTCCATTGCTCCCGTTTGAGCCACTGAACCCAGGTGTTTAGCAACTTTGTGCCACTAAATGTGGGTGTTTTAAGCAAGAACGGGATCTTTTCCTCACATAACCTGTGTTTCCTGTTCCCAAACCTCACCACACATTCACCACAGAGTTGCTGACAAATGTAACATATCCGTGGTTTACAGAAATGTACAATGCAGTCATTTTTTCTGACAAGTGAGTTGCTTAACTGCAGGGAGTGTGTATTTTTAGAGAAACAGGACTTTGGAGCAGTGGTGTTTGTTTTTGGGGATAATGTGCTTTCAGAGAAATGGACATTCACTGGGCTTCTGAATATTGAACCTGCACTTGTAGCACCTTTCTATTTGACCTCTCAAAGCGCTTTTTACACTACGAGTCGCATTCACCTATTCACACACACATTCACACACTGGTGGCCGAGGCTACCATACATGGTGCCACCTGCTACTTTTTAACACACTTACAGACCAATGGAGCAGCCATCGGAAGCAATTTGGGGTTCAGTGTCTTGCTCAAGGATACTTCGACATGCAGACTGGAGGAGCTGGAGATCAAACCTGATCTGATTAGTGGACGACCTGCTCTACCTCTGATCCACAGCCGCCTCTGGGCCGTTGGAACAATGGGTTGCCCCCCAGTGGGACGGCAGCATTGTGCAAGCTAGTGCTCACCTTCTTGTTCCCCCCAAGGTTAACACTGTTAACTCTGTTACCCAGTGGCATAAGGTAGTTACAACGGGCCCCAGTGGACATTATTATGACGGGCCCTATGGCACACTAGTTGCTTGTTATGCACCTAAACTAGCTACCATACAATCTTATCGTCACATGATCAAATAGCACTGGATGACACCAACATACATATCTCCCAGAAATCATCATCACATGTATGTACAGAACAAAAACACCAAAGAAAATAAGGAATTATTTGCTTAATTGACTAATTCTTTTTTACCCTATTTATAGTTTATGTAGAGTTAGCATATATTTTATATTTTAACATATTATTTTTCTGCCTAACATACAGTTGGAGGGCCCACTCTCTAAGGTCCCCCTCACCCTATGGATCCCAGTGCAACTGCCCTGCCTGCACTGTCTATATTTATGCCCCTGCTGTCAGCACTGTTGCTGTAGTTAGCACTGTTCATGCTGTTAGCACATTAGCTTCTACACCGTCTCGGCCACCCCTATGTTTACAACCTCTGAATCATAGATGCCCTCTGAATGTCACATACAAATCCTTAAACAACTGTTACTGAGTACGAAATGATATTTTAAAATTATTTATTTACTGATACACAGTAACTATGGTAACATACATGATTAAATCACTCATCACAAAATTTTAATACTTCACTTAAAGATCCCCACCAGATGTGTTTTAAAAGTAGGAAAAGTGCTCTGCTTTAAATAATAGTTTGTGTCTTTTTTCCACAAAAAAAAATCACCTACCGTCTTTAAATTACACAAACTTCTCTTCCCTCACTGAAAAACCCAGAATCTATGAATATGCAAACATTTAAAATTCAAATATAAAAGTTTCAAGAGAAAAGGACGCCCACACTCTGAAGAGATGCTCCCATAAAGATGATTTATCAAGTTACAATGTTTTGACAATATGTCTTCATCAGGTAATATGAATATGACAGTCACTACGTCGTAGTTGCGCTTAATGAGTCTTCTTTTTGGGAGCATCTATTCAGAGTGTGGGTGCCCTTTTCTCTTCAAACTGTTTGTGCTTTTTTGCCTACGTGTTTGCTATCATGTTGGGAAGTGCATAAATGACCTTGACGCATTCCTTTCTAAACTGCTAGACATAATACGTCTCCTACTTTACTGTGAGGGCTGTTCCTAGTGTAATGTACACCCTGCATTTGTCGAAGTTGTATATTTGACCACGGCTGGCTTCCAATGAGTTGTGATGTCACAAAGTTATGTAAGTAAGTACACATGTTAAACTCAGATTTAAGGTGAGCGCAGAGAAACGTTCCCCCTTCATTTAATCATACATCATACATCATTCTGCACAGTGAAGGTCAAACATTCAAGTGAAGTAACAAGAACCAAAACAAATTTATGTCAAACGCAGAGGGGCTTTAATGATTTGTTGTGTCTTGTGGTTACTGTTAAAGCCATTAATAATAGTAGTTTATATTGACTCAATAGTGTAAATGTTAAAGTAATGACTTGAAAGTTATTTTATTTTTATAAAAGTGTACCAGAGTTAATTGCAAATTATTCATTCAGTATTTAGTAAATGATCCCCTTTTCACTAAAAAAAAGTGATTTGCTTACTGTTGCTTCACTTTGATGTTTGACCCTCGCTGTGCACATGATGTATGTGCCCTTTTTTTTTTTTACATTCCTCTGTTAAAGGAGAAGTGTGACGTGGGAACCTGAAACCTCCAGTGCATGAACACTGAGGATAGACTTGAATGAGGAGACGTCCTGTTTAAGTTTCAAAATGAACAATAATTCCATATTCATAGATCCTGGATTTTTCAATGGGGGAGAAAGAGATGTCAGTGTAAGAATTTGTAAATAGTTTATAATCTTATATTGTGGAAAAATATATATTATTATAAAGGTTTTTTTAAATTTGTCTTAATACATTTTTGTTGAAGATCTCAAAGATAAACTATGCAGGATTTCTTCTACTTATATTTTCTTATTTTCCTTGTTTGGGACATTTATGGGTGTGTACCTCCACAGCGCTCAGGTGTCCTGCATAGTATACCTTTAAGCAACAACAGCTAGTGTTATATGAGCCTTTGAGGAATTGTATCTGATACTTTTGATGCATTGTCGTCTGGGATGGGGGAGCCCTTCTGTTTGCATGCTCCCCCCGTGTCAGTGTGGGTTTTCTCCGGGTACTCCGGTTTCCTCCCACAGTCCAAGGACATGCAGGTTAATTGGTGACTCTAAATTGGCTGTAGGTGTGAATGGTTGTCTGTCTCTATGTGTCAGCCCTGTGATAGTCTGGTGACCTGTCCAGGGTGTACCCCGCCTCCCAAAGTACGTTAGATAATTGACTTTCATTTACACAATAATGCAAGAAATTAAACTTTTAAGAATTGCATTTGCAATAAAAAATAAATAATGTAGGGTAGATATTTTAAAAAACCAAAATTTTTTTAACACAACAATGTATGTTTTTTCAAAAAGAAAAATAACAAAGCAACAAGTAAATGTCAGTATGTCATGTCTGGTGTCCCATTAAGAATGTCTGTATGTGTATGTGTGTTTGCTTATGTCTACGTTCATTTGTGCATGAGTAAACAGTCGTTCGGTGACCCTCGACCTCCGACCCTTTACCTGTACTTGTTAAGTGCTCTGTTTAGTTTTTGCTGAGCCATGGGGACAGAGCTGTGAAAGCAGCGAGCTGCAGCGTGTACTAACAGTCTGGGTTCACTGGCAAGGCTGTTCAATCCATTTCACCACAGGTTGACTTTAATGAGCCCAGCCAGGCTCCCGCAGACTCGCCACCACTCTAGATGCACGCAAGACTGACACACACGCACACACACAAACATACGCACCTCTCAACACCGCACTCCCCTCGAGGGCATGCTTAATGATGCTGTTCTGCTGCACCCCAGCTCACCCCTGACCCCGTGCCCTCTGTCCTCTCTCGTCTTTCTTCCCTTCCCCGCCCCCTCCTCCTCTTTCTTCTTCTTCTCTCCCTCCACAGATCCCAGAGGGGGCATCACTGGCCATGAGCTTGAAAGACAAGAGAGAGAACACCCTGGGGAGAGGTACGTCACCTTCAAACACACCCACTCCCTGTCGCTTTGTCACACACACTTGGATAAATACACGCACTCACTCGCTCACAGGAAACAGCACATGCTTAGCTGATCACGGGAACACGATACGCTCATGTAAACACGCATGAAACCACACACACCCTCCCGTCCCCGAAAGACACAGCAGACATCTAAACACACTCGCACCTAATAAATCACAACACTTCTGCTCCACTCCAGGAGTTATGCTACAGCTTCATTCAGAGCTCTTTCTGTGCGTTATAGATGTACTCCATTAGCAAAATGTCAGCTTGTGGGAAAAAATACAACACAAGTGGGCCCATTGTCCAGCCTCGACCCCGGAATATAATGACTGTGCTGCCTGTTGACAGATGAGTTTACATACAGCTTTTAATGGGCTTGTCCGTTCGCTCGTCTGGGGTCCACCTTACATAATCAGTACCAGACCAGAGCTCAGTTCTGCTCGGGCTCTGTCCATCAAAGCCTCTCCTCTCATTCATACCGGGCCAAAAATAGGCTTATGTGGACCAAACCTGGCTCCGGCTTCAAAGCGTCAAGGGGGTGTTATGAGCCTGTAGTGCTCCCTGGCTAATATAAAACACTGTCCTGCCTGCCTGTGATCAGTGTTGAGGGTCTGGACTGAGGCCCGCTGGGCAGGAGCATCTCTGGCAGACGGCTGTAATGAGCACACACAATGCTGTTGTGTGTTTGTGTGTGTATCTGCACACATGCCTGTCTTTGTTTTTACTGGTGTGTGTGTGTGTGCAATAATTTACTGTATGTGTTTTGAGCTTGTGTTTGTACATGCGTGTACATGTGTTCAGGTATATGTGTTCACGCATGTGCACGAGAGTGTTTGTGTTTAGATCTATATATAAACCAGCAAGGTTTAATGCTCTTTCCGAGCGCTGGCCGAGCATTACCATCTCATTACACCGGCTCCAGAACCAATCACAGACTCTGTGTGTCTGTCTCCCCTAATCTCTCTCTTTTCTCTCTCCTTTCACTCGTAATCTTTCTCTTTCATTCTCTCAGACAGCTCCCCTCCCCTACCGGCCCACAGTCCACCTTAATCACTTTCTCCTCTCTCCCATGTACTCTATCTCCCTCGCGCTCCTGTCAATCTCCCTCCTGCATTTTTTTCCCTCCCTCCCTATCTGTCACACTCCTCTGTGCTCCCTCCTCTTGTCTCCTCTCATTCTCTCAGGTCTCCACCTTGCTGATTGCACATTGTCTCACTCTGTATGTTTTTTTTTTTGTCCCTTTCTCCTTAGTTAAAGATCTGGATACGGAGAAGTATGTACACTTGGTGAGTATCTCCTTATAGGTAATCAAAATGTTTCTATAAGTGCCCTCTGAGTTTATTACCAGAGCTTTTCCTGTGTGTGCCACTGTTAGTCAGCCCGGGGCAGGCATGACGACAGTTAGAATGGGGGGTGAATGGAGGTGAAAAGGAAAGCTGCTGAGAGGACATGACAGCACTAATGCCGCTTAAGCTCTTTTATAAACGTCAGCCAAGATATGGGCCCTTTGACTTTAGAATAATGAGTTCCTTGGAACACAATTTGCCGGGTGAATAGTTAGTTTTACAGGACAGTTCTGTGGTCCCGTTTTGACACAAGTAGATGGATTTTGACTGCTTCTTTCTTTCCCCCACTACCCCTATTTAGACCTGTATGAGCAAGCCAGAGACATGATCCTGTACACAGCAACCAGAGAAAAGCAGGAAAATTCCCCAGCTCCCATCACTTCCTCAATTCTTTGTATTATTTAGAGCTTCAAAATACCCTGATGTGGTTTCTGGATCATGTGTCTAATGCAAGAAACAGAGAATTCCCCGTCTGACAGCTGAGACAGCTGAGACAGTGGGGCATTCATTGAGCTCTCTTATGATGGCGTTTATTACTTCAACCTGTGTGAAGTATGTTGACCTCTGGTTTTCCAGGTCCTACCTCATGATGAGCTAATGGAGACCAAGAGGTCGCACAGGCAGAGTCACCGCAAGAAGGTCCTGCCTGAAATCTACCTGACACGCCTGCTGTCAACCAAGGTGAAACACGAGACTGTTTGTCAACACTACAAGCAGATTTCAGTTACAGCTTGATATCTAAGTCATCTTTCTGTTCCTTGTTTTTATGGCCCATATTAGCCATCTCAAAATTCCCACATCCCATGAAACTATATCCCTGCCTATGCATGAGCCGCCTCCTTTCTTCTCCTCCACAGGGAACTCTTCAGAAGTTTTTGGATGACCTCTTTCAAGCCATCCTCAGCATCCCTCCGGACCGCCCCCCTCTGGCTGTCAAATACTTCTTTGACTTCCTGGAGGAGCAGGCCGACAAACGGGGCATCACAGACCCAGACACCCTGCACATCTGGAAAACCAACAGGTAGACATCTAAACCGTGTGATTAAAGTCGCCTTTGGTCACCTTGCTGTGGAAGTGCAAGGCTTTAAGAGCTTATCTTCCCTCTCTCTGTGCAGTTTACCTCTGCGTTTCTGGGTGAACATCCTGAAGAATCCTCAGTTTGTGTTTGACATTGATAAGACGGATCACATGGACGCCTGTCTGTCTGTCATCGCCCAGGCCTTTATAGATGCCTGCTCCATTTCTGACCTGCAGCTAGGAAAGGTGAGATTACCCATCTTATTTATCTGTCAATCTGTCTATTGCAGGGGTTTTCAAAGTCTGTCACTGTGGACTCCCCTTGAGACAAAATTGAGGGAGCTGCACCCCCTGACGCTGCTGTTCACTCTTTACTTAGCTGATTTTTAAACCTATACCTGTTAAAAGTGTGCCGAATCAGCTACTAAGCTACCCATGGATGAACAGAAAACTATCACTGGATTACTTTGGTACTGAAGAGAACTTGACAACATGATGATTCTCAGGCAAGTTCTGGAGTTATAAGGAGCTTTTTTTTTTTTTTCTCCATGACTTCTAAGCGGATTTATGGATGTTTATTTGTGATGGACATTGGAGATTATGATATAATCAGGATATGGAAGTCACACTGGATCAGAAAAAATGTCTGTGTGTTCAGAATTGACTGAGTCATAACTCTGAGAAGGCGTACACATTTTGACACTTCTGTCCTTTTCACCTCACGCAGTATCTTTGCCTCACATCTCTCTGGGAGTTTGACCACACACACACCTCCCAAGTCCCCCTGTGAACCCTCATCCCTAAGCCTTCAGACTGTCAGCTCCATCTACCTCTCCTCATGTTATTTCAGCCGAGTCGGCTGATCCAAGGTCATGAGCACCAGGGATCCCTTTTTGTGCTGTGTGTGTGTGTGTGTGTGTGTGTGTGTGTGTGTGTGTGTGTGTGTGTGTGTGTGTGTGTGTGTGTGTGTGTGTGTGTGTTCAGGCGTGCATATGTCTGTCTGTCTGTCTGCCGGCATCTGTGTGTGTGTGCTTGCATGTCAATGTCCTCACTGCTCACAAATCCGTCTCATCCCTCAGACACCGTGACCCTGAGCACGCTCTGCTTCCTGTCTCTCTCTGACTGGCTTCCTCCCTGGAGGGAGCCGAGGACTCATCAAATGATGCTCCTCTTTCACTGAGAAATAGTCTGATTTATATACTTCAGCTCAGTGCCAAAGAGCCAGCGCACTCACAGCAGAGATATTCACATGTACATGTGGGCAGGTACATACCTATGGATACAAAGCCGCACATAAAACCTCCAGCAATGAGTCATTTGTGCACACTCTGCAGCGTCCTCATTAACATGTCGCATCTGGCTGTGCAAGTATCGTGGAGTCACCGGGTTCAAGGATATGGCCGCGTTCTCTCCCGCAGGTCAAGGAGACTGGCGTGACACACCTCTCCATTTTCCTCGAGTGTGTACAGTCGCTTGTTTGTGCATGTGTATGAGTGTGTGTGATGTCCTCGGGACAGGGCGGCAAAGGGTACGGGGTCTGGATTAGCAGGAGCGCAGCAGGGGTGAGAGAGAGAGGGGTAGGAAACTAAGCAACGCTTGCTGTTTCCACGGAAACCCTCTTATCTGGCGAGATGCAGACATGGAGGGCCGTGAGGTCACAGGGGGGTTACCAGGCAGATGGGCGAGCAGCAGGAAGTGACCTTGTGGACAGGAAGAGACAGGGTTCCCTATCAGAAGGAGCGAGTGTCGCCGCAGGCTTTCCACTCCCCGAGCACCTTTAACATGCGCACACATGCAAACAAACACGCACATTAGGTGACACAAATAACTCATGACACATAGAAATATTAAGGTGCGCTGTAAGCACATTCACCGATGCTGAAAGCTGAGGCTGGCCGTCTCTTTTTCCCTGTCCTACTTTCTCTCTGTCCCTTTCTCTCTCGCACACAGCACACAAAGGCCCACACACACTCGCTCGCAACAGTAGTCACCACTAAAACCCGAGAATGCCCACAACCTCTTAGCCCCGCTACTTTTCTTCCTGCTTGAATAAGCACCCGTGCGAGAGCCTGAAGTGACTGTGGAGAGAGTGGCAGAGGTATGAAGGAGTTTTGTTTAGACTGGAATGCTCCCTCTCTGGCTCAGGGCTTTTGAGTCTCCTGTTGTGCAGAAAGGAAACCGTTCCCTCCCTCTATTGTCTCACTTTAGGCTGGTTTAGATCACCAACAAATAACAGCCTAACTGAGCAGCTCCTTAGTAAGATATTAGCACCTGATCGCAGACTGCGCTACAAACCCTTCCATTCAAGACTGAGCTCCAATGTTGAATTATTAATTAACCCTCAGAAGAGCTACATCGCTTTTAGCCTCCTGCTGCAGCAGTCAGTTGTACATGAACATTTCGAACATGTGTTCATGTTCATCAAATGTTGCGTGTCTCACTCTGCCGGGGGTGGGTTAGGCAGCTCAAGGACAGTCTGTGTCAGACTTGCTCAGATTTGTTCCACAGCATCAAATAGGCAAAGCCACACTGCCGAAATAAAATGCATATTGCTGCAATAAATGGTTATAACTGTCCAGACTGTAATGGGTTTTGCTTTTTTTTTTTTTTTTTAGGACTCCCCCACCAACAAGCTGCTGTATGCCAAGGAGATCCCTGAATATAAAAAGAGAGTGCAATGCTACTACCAGCAAATACAGGAAATGGCACCTCTGAGCGAGCAGGAGATGAACGCTCATCTCGCTGAGGAGTCACGCGTGAGTAAAGATGAGAAAGTCCCTGTGTGTTTGTCATCTGGCTGCAGTCACATGCAGGTTTTATTTTTGACTTAATATGATATACATAATCTAATCTAAGTCTGTTGTACATCTCGTAGAAATACCGAAATGAATTCAACACCAACTTGGCCTTGACAGAAATCTACAAATATGCCAAGAGATACAGAAACCAGGTAAGAGAAGCTTTACTGTCTGTGCAATCTCAGATCCAGATTAGATTGTTACTCGTGTTTAAACAGGCCCCTCTCTGCAGTCACAGCACCTCGGTCGACCCCTTGTGCTGTTTTAAGTTTCACGGATTGGTATCAGAGCGTGACGTATCAGCATGGAAGATCGTGTACACGTTGAGAGATGTACTGTAAACACTCTTACAACCTGTCCCTTAATTGCCTGATCTTCCCAGCAGCAGCCACCATTTAACATGTCCATTCCTCCCTTCCAGCCCACATATACCTCTCACTTGAAGCAAACAACGTGCTGTTTACCCTCTCTTTATCCATCACCCCTATCTGCTTAATGATACGGTTAAGTTGCTGCTTCATATCTCCTGTTTCTCTTACAACTAGCCCTCTTCAAGCCCCTGCAGTCCTCCCCCATGCTCCCATACTGCTATGACTATTCACAGGAGAGGCTTAGTCAGTGGTGACTGTGCCTTAATGGAGCACCCTCATGATAATACCGTTTAGCTGCTTTCCTCTGTCATGCTACTGTACTGACGTGGGCCAGAGGCTTAGACTACGATTCACAGAGCTCTGTGAATGGCCCCTGATTGCCTATTCTCTCGCACCAGCTCAGTTCGCTCTGCCTCGTAGCACACTGCCGCTAAGAGCCCATAAATCCCACTGACACCGTGACAACTATTGGGCATGAAAAACAGAGCAGATGTGGGTTTTGTAAATATGTGAAGAGCAAAGGCTTTTGTGGTGTGGAGGCATGCGTGAAGGCTGGAGAAGAGGCTGAAGCACTTCACTTGTTCCTCTGCAGCTCTCCCTTTTCTCTCGCTCAACTTTCTATGTCCAGGCAGGTGGCTGATTTCCTCCCTCTGCTGCATCAGGCTATATGACATAATCCTACAGCTAAGTTTAATACCTTTTAAGACCTTTTTAAAGACTCTTTCCATACACTTTAAGACCTCATCGCCACTTCGAGCTCAAACTGGTTACATCAACAACACACTTTATCTTACATTTACTTTGTATGGATTGTAAGGTAATGCAAATAAACAGTCTTAGTTTGTGGTAATTACTTGGACCACTGCATCAATGCAACACTCAGATACATGGGGTGGGAACAAAGCACAAGACAATGAATTGACTAACCCAGTGTAAGGTTTATTAAAAAGAGTAATATCAGGAAATACACAAGAGTAAGAAACACAATATTGTTCCCTGAGCGAAACATGATGCTGAATTTAGCAGCAGACCTCGGTAATAGGAATATAAAGTAGTAGTAAAAGAAATACCTTTTGGCATTCATTTTTTCTATGATATAAAGGAAGTACGGTAAATCAGTGACACATTCTCAGCCCTGATGATTAAGGTATACATATATTTCAAGGTATGTTGCTGAGTTTATTTGATAACGAGCAATTTTCTAATGTAGGTAAGTCAGACGGGGAGAGACAGGGATATCATGTGCTGATGTTAAATGACAGGACCTGTCAGTCTACGTGTCATTCTCTTCTGCAGATTCTGATTTAATACTTTTTTGTTATGTCTGGTGAAACTCTTGTGGTTTCATGACTCATATCAGTGGTACCTTTGGCAACAGGAACGAACCCTTTTTTTCTGATTGCATGTTCAACACACAGTTGCTGAAGACAAAATTTAGCTTAGACTGGTTGTTAGTTGTCACAGACACAGACAGTGCAACAGGTACCAGAGCTCCGCAAAGACATTTTAGAAAATGGATACGTTTTTTCATGAATTTTGAGGACATACTATACTATGATGTTTTTCATAATTTTTGACGACATACAATACTATGAGGTTTTTTCTTGATTTTTGATGACATACAATACTATGATGTTATTTCCATGGTTTTTGAGGACATACTATACTATGAGGTTTTTTAAAATGTCATTAAAAAAATCATAGTATAGTATGTCATAAAGATATCATCAAAAAAGTAATAGTGTAGTATGTCAGAAAAATGTCAGAAAAAAAGTATAAGTATAGTATGACATATAAATTTCATATAAAAGTCATAGTATAGTATGTCATAAAAATGTTAGCAAAAAAAGTCTGATGCATTTCCTTTTTCTATCTCCTTCGGCCAGGTGGTGAACGCTCTGGAGTCTAATCCCACCGCACGTCGCACTCAGCTGCACCACAAGTTCGAGCAGGTCATTGCCCTTGTGGAGGACAACATCTACGAGTGCTGCAGCGAAGCCTGAACCTGCCAGTGTCTTTTCTACTAGCCATCTCTTTCTCCTGCTGACAGCTGCCTTTCTTCTGCCTACAATATTACTTGGGAATGTGGACCGTGAAGGAGTTAGCCTTCATAAGTGTCACTATTGTTCCCACAGACTATAAGAAACGCGGAAAGTGGCAAAGGACTCAAACCTGCCTCTCAAGCGTCATACATCTGCGAGGTGTTCCTCCTCTAATCTGGGAATGCCGAGCAATTTTCCCAAATCTTTCTCCATGACAGACAGAACTCCAGTCTGGCTCAGCTATGCTTTAGAGGAAAGGTGTAGTAGTGGCTTGGAGATAAGGCATTTTCTGGATGTCTTTGCAGTTACTGGGACCTACAGTAAGCCCTGGTGGCGATCTTAACGCACTGAACCCTTTTCTTTAGGGAACGAGCCAATGATGCACTGTACTGTATTATAATGTCCATAGCAATATTTATAGATGTGTTATAATGCTTTCAAGTGGCCTGTTCATCAGGATGAGTAAGACGGACCGCGATGAACTCCTCCCATCTCATAAAGCCTGCAATGTTCTCAGGTGTGATGGGTGAAGATGGGCGGCCCGCTCCCATCGGTGCTTTGAACAATACGTCCCAATGTGCTTTGCAGGTTGATGATGGGTTGAGGAAGAGTGGAGAGAGGAATATTAATGACTGAAATTTATGAGATCAAATGTAATGTAGTTCACTGGGAAGAGCTGCATCAGTATAGAAGTGTTGATCAGTGTGCTTGTAAACGAATGAATTTCATGTTGGATTCTGACCAATTTAAAAGAGGGAAATTTACATTTATGAGAAAAAAATGTGAGCTCAATATAAGGAGAGACTGTATTTGTGATGCCAAATGACTTGTCAGAGTTTGTGAAATAAATTACAGTATTTAGGATTTTAATGTGTCTAATGATGACAGTGTGTGTTGTACTAAATCTCAAAGTGCTTCATTTCTACATGCATTACAGCATAGCAAATTTTAACAACATTTGAAAACCATTAAGATCTGGCCTGCCACCCAAAAGCACACAAAGTAGCATCTGGAACTTCTCAGAGGGCCTTGTAAAAGTTCCCATGAAAAGGCATGTTGGGGGAAAGTTGTGCAGACATTTAGCTTTGTTTTTATTGCAGGACACAGAACAACTTCCACAAGATCCTAGCCTTTACACATTAACAAAATAATATCTCTGTATCTCTTTAATACACATTCTGACGTACTTTCGAACACATAAACATCCAACACACACACACACACATGCATCCAATCTCTTGCAGGAGGCTCCCTCTCCCTGCAGAGGCTCTTTTCAGGTCCATCTGTTTTACACTCATGTCTCAGTCAATGCCAAGAGCAAACTAACAACCCTGGCGTCGTCACCATAAAGACAAGGGGAGAGACAGAGACCAAATGACAGCCCCATCTGATGCCTTAAAAACTCATCTGAGTGTCTAAACAAATTCAAGACTAATTTTCATCTAAGTTATCATAGTTTCAAGCGCATTTTGGGGGAAAATAGCTGCAACAATTACTTAAACAAGAGTTGATGTGGATGAAATCATGTGGTGTGGTTTGTTTTCACCGATTATATTTTTTGGGGCAGTGGGGAGCTTGGAATGTGTTCAGTTGGATCATCACGCCCCCCTGATGCCGGGTTAAACTCTGTGAAGCCAGCTGAACACTTTCCATGATTAAATGGATTGAAAATACACATGCTGGCTCTTGAGTATGTCAGTCCCACCAAAGGTGCGGCTGTGCCGCTGCAGTGAAGACACATGGAGAGGTAAGTCAAGAGGATTGGCCAATAGAACATAGTGCTGCTTGGCGGTGAATGGTCCCAAGGCGTGCAGGGACAGATGGGACATTGAAGGTGGGAGGAGGGGATACGGGTCAAGCGGGGGCCACCTGGCTGGATGAGACAGACGAAGTCTGAGTTTTAGAGGTGGCAGCGGCCGCGGCATCATCGTCCCCAAACGGATTTCTTCCACAGCACACCGTGGTGATCATGCAGTTTCTGAACTGGAGGCCAAAAAGAAGATGATCATCAGAATCATAATAAGGCTAAAGCCTGTACTCAGTGAGTACGACACAGTATTCTCACTTAAGTAAAAGTACCAATACATTAATGCTCCGCTACAAGTAAAAGTCCTGCGTTCAAAATCCTACTGAAGTAAAAGACCATAAATATTACCAGCAAAATGTTAGATAGCATAAGCTTTATTGGTCCCAAGAGGGGATATTCAGGTGTTGCAGCAGGACAGGAGAAGTACAGATATATAAAAAGGTATATATAAATAATTAGACAAAAAATAAATATAAGAATAAGAATACTTTATAAATAACAAGGCAAAATGTAGCTAACGTATCAAAACAAAAAGTACTCAGAAAAACGACCCATAACCATCAGATTGTTAAAGAGGGACTATGCCTATTTTCTAAATTCTATGAAACCACAAAAATATCAGTTAACATGAACAATTTTCCCCCAAATACAAAAACTAGAGTGCTAAAACTCAAACTTGTGATTTCACCAAGTGTTAAGTCTGGAGCTGATCCATAAACCATGAAGTGGATAAGATGTTACAGATGACACTGAGGGCACCCAGGGGAACGTTCTGAGTATGTGGGTACATTTTGTGTTTTAACACTGAGAAAGAAAGAAAGAAAGAAAGAAAGAAAGAAAGAACTATTTAACCAGGAAGTCACATTGAGATCTCTTTTACAAGAGAGACCTTGCCAAGGTAGCAGCAAATGAAAACGCATTCATTTATTTATTTATTTATTTTAGTGCAGAGCTACCAGAGCTTTACATCGGTTTCACAGACGACAGGCCTAAACACTTATAAACAGCGCCTGGAAGAAGATCAGCTCTGCATTCAGGATTTCAGGTAAAAAGGCTATGATACGATGCTTGTTAAGGTTGCTCAGGCACCTCAGATGCAACCTGCCACCACGCTCTCTAAAGCTGGCAAAACAGGCACAAGAGTAGCGCCCAGTGTCTGACCTTGGGTTTCTCAGGCAGTTAAAGTAGCGGCATGTGTACGGCTCCCTATTGTTGAGCATTATTGTAGCTGGTTGCAGTGGAGCTAGCTTTAACTGCTTTATATACAGTTTAATATTAGGCTACAACTTGGGGATTGGCACTCTGTAAGGGTCAAGAGATATATCTGAGGGTGAGTGAAAAAAAGCCTTCATCAGGATGGTTGCTTCATTTACCTGTCTGTTTAGCAGAATGTAGATGACTGGGTTGTACAGAGCAGCACTCTTAGCGAAGAAGGCCGGAGCAGTCATGAACACTGGTCCGAACTCGATTCCCTGATTGGCAAAGATGAACCAAGCCACGGAGGCATAGGGCACCCAGCACACCAGGAAGGAGATCACCATGACGATAACCATACGTGTCACCTCTTTCTCCGCTCTCTGGGTGGTTTCAGACTCCTGCTGCTGGGCTGCAGCCTGAGAACACACGGATGAAGGTTATTAATTCACTGAAGGACTAATCTGTGATCTAAATGTAAACAAAACAAAACACAGGACTGCCAAACTGACCAAGGTCTTTTAATCAATGCGGTAACACTAAAAAACATTTTAATCCACAGAAAATTAGTCATATTACTTTTTTTTCCTTTAAGTCAAACTCTCTGATTATACATGCTTATATATCTGTAATGTATGTGTCAAATTACAGATTAAGCCTTTCAGATCAGAGAGGCCAGTGCTTCATCAGATTTCCACCTGCAAAAAAAGATTATATATTGGGCCAGTTCAGGGCAGCGGAAAAAGTTGTGAACACAGCATTGACATAAAGTTGATATTGCGACTTGTTAGCAAACAGTTTCTTATTTACACATCCATCAGTTATGGAGCAACACTATTAGTATTTTCTCTTTTTTAGCTCTGTTTTGGTCTCCATAAGGCCTAGTCTGTGCCTCTAATGTGTTAGCATACATTCAGGTCACAGAGATACTTGCTATCTCTGTATGCAAATACATGAGAGCCACAAATTAGGGCTAGGTCTTCACTAACTCCTGAGGGAAATATCTGTCTCTTTAAATGCTAAATGCTCCACTATGTTCATCAGCTAGTCGCTAAATATGTCTGCTGTTTGGTGAGCAGGTAGTGTACAGAGGGTAGAGAGCGGTGAGAGAGAACCAGAACAGTAAAGGTAATGTTACTGTGTGTAACTTTTTACACTGTTAATCATTTTTTAATGCCAATGGGTGAACAGACTGAACATAACTTAAAGGGGAACACCACATAAATTAAGAATTCTATTATGTTATTTCCATGGCCAGGGAAAGTTCAATTAATATTTGTGAACATGAGCTACTCTCTTTCAAAGCCAGAAACCAGAGATGTAAGTCTCAAACAGTCAATCAAACAGTGTTGATTCAGCCAATAATACATGACGGAGCTTTATAAAGTATTTTCTACTAGCCAAGCACGATGCACGGCAGGGGCAGCCAACAGACTTATCATAACTTAAGCTAAAGTTAGCCAGCTTGCATGTCCTGTTGTTGATATGTTCAACTGTATGTCCTGTTTTTTTTTTTGTTTTTTTTTGTATTTAGGGGAATACAGATGAAAAATAGCCTCTTGGCTAATTCTGGCATTGTAATACCATGTGTATTAATTTGCACTGCCCCTTCTTAAATAAACTAAACAGAAACTGAGACTGAAATTTTAATGGTACTTAAAATATGACTGTAAGTGTTTTCCAGCATTCTATCGTCATTAAGCCACTTAATCACTTTCAGTTCACTACAAGCGAAAAAAATGTGTTACTGACTGTAGTTGAATGCCCAATAGTGTTACTAATTACAAGGGTTTTCTGAGAATTACATACAGAACCTTTAAAGGTGCCATATTGTAAAACGTCAGATTTCAATGCCTTTTTAAAAATAAAGCAGGTATAGGTGCTATATTAATACTGTGAAAGTATCAAAACGCTCAGTCAGCAGAGAAATGCACACAGTCCATATTCAGAAACTGTGCCTTTAAATGAGCAGTCAGCATTTCATGAATTTGTGATGTCACAAGTACAGTATACTATATAGACATTTTGAAATATAAAAATTTAAATGGGTCCTTTTATATTTCTTGTTGGAATATTTTTCAGTGTATGTGAATGACATTAGCTACCAGCAAGTAAACATGAACCTAAGCTTTTGCGTAGCATTGTTATTCCAGTGGAACAGCCTATAAACACAGAAAAGGGGAGTGTTTTAGACAGAGGGTGATCATAGGTATATTCAGGCAGACAGTATGACAAAAATAATGTGTTTTTAAACATTAAAGCATGTAAAAATCTGTATATATAACCTGTATATGAGCATAATATGGGACCTTTAAGTTTAGTCGAAAAGCCAAACACAGCTGACACTTGTTATAAATATCTGTAAACCCGAGGGGAGCTACAGATTCAGGTAATAATTCTCCGTAGGTTTGTCACTACAAGAGACCTTTTTCATGTTGTTTTCATTTCACCAGTTATTTGTTGGTAAAAAAAATACAAATTAAAGCCGCTTTCATGAAAAATGTCATGATTATTTTTTAACTATTCATGACTGCGAATACATTATGAATGTGGAAATACTATTATTAATGAGGGCATCAGGACGACACTGTGAGCAGGCAGACTGCCCTTCAGCTGGAGGACCTGGGTATAAGCTGCCATGTTGGCAATGATCTGCCCTCCTGAAGTGTCCTTGAGCCACTAAATCCCTCACATCTCCAGAGACTCCGCTCTGTGATGCTGCTAACCTCCCGGTGGAGGGGGAGAAAGGTAAAAAGAAAAAAAGAATTTCTCTACAAGGATAAACAAGGTATCACATCCTTATCATTAATATTTTGTCTGGCAGTGGTGTTCTTACCGCTCGCACAGTGCAGAGTAGGCGACTGTAGCAGAAGAAAATGATGAAGAGGGGGATACAGAAATGGAGGACGAACATATAGATGACGAATGAGGTGTTGTTGATCTCAGGCTTGGGAGTGTAGTAGTCAATCCCACAGGAACACTGCATTCCCTCTGGGATGTACCTGCATCCACACACACAATAATAATCGAAGAATTTCCATCAACACCATCACACACAGCAGTTGATTCTAGATGTGTCTTTGAGTAAGTGTGCTGCAAGTCAGTAGAGGTAATCTCTGACGTGCTTTAGTGTGCAAATGACGAGTACAATATTCATATGGCTTTAAAGCCTGGCAAGCACAGTCTAGACACTGAAACATACAGTACCGGGACCATCCAAGCAGAGGGGGGGTAGCACAAGTCATGGCCATGATCCATGTGAATACTAGCCCAGCGAGGGCATGCTTCTCCCCAAAGCGGAAGTTGGTCATTGGCTTACAGACCACAATGTAGCGCTCGATAGCCAAAACCACCAGAGACCAGAGACCGATCTCTCCTGAGACATAAAATACAGCAGGTGTAAAAATAAATAGAACACACACTTGATACCATTACACTTATACACAAACAGTATTTTAGATTTTAAGTATTCACACTCATCAAGTATACCAAAAAATGAATCTATTATGAAACTGGCACAAAAAAGTGAAAGCATTTAATAAAAATACATTTATAAACAACATAATATGCCCATCTCTTACCTCCTAAGGTGGCAAAGAATCCTTCAATGTTGCAGCCGGTGACCCCTAAGATGAAGTATCCGTGCAGGGCTGTGTAGAGAGTGACCGTGAAGCCCCCGATGACCATGAAGAGGTCAGCCACCGCCAGGTTGAGCAGCATATAGTTCAGAGGGGTCCTCAGCTTTTTGTTTTTGACGGTGACATGAAGGGTGAGGAAGTTGATGGGGAAGGCAGTGATGATGAGGAACAGCATGTACGCAGCCAGAAGAGAAAACTTCCAGGGCTCAGCCAGGTAGTACTGAGGGTGCTCAAATGGACTACGAACCAACCCGGTCTTGTTAGACATGGGGACATAAAAATTGGGTCCTTCTGTGCCGTTCATGGCTGCAGTTACTGATGTTTTTTTCTTCCTCTGAGACCTTAACACCAGATAAAACAGTCTGTGCCTCTTCTCTGGATAAAATATTGTGAGGGAGTCTTGTAGTGCAGCCCTAGTGCAAATGGGGGGGAGAAAGGATGGCTGGAGGGATGGATCTTATGGAAGTGAGATGTGCTCTGCAGCCCCCTGAGGTGATGTAGCACCTTTTAACAGGCCGGCCGGATTAAGGACTTGCATGGAGCAAAGTGCTAGCAGAGATGGAATTAAGACAGACAATCTCAGTCTCCCTCTCTCTCTCTCACACACACACACACACACACACACACACACACACACACACACACACACACACACACACACACACACACACACAAAGCATTACAGAAAACTCCAGAAATAGCAATGCGGTATGTTAAGCATTTTCAAGGTGAGAGGTTACAGCCATGGCTCTCCGAACCCCATCATTACTGTCATGTGCATCAATGCATCATCAGAATGGGATGAGAGCAGAGAGTGGGAGGGAAGGCAAAGAGGGAACCAGCCTATTTGTGATTTAAACCGTTCAGAGTGGACAAACTACAAATGAAATTTCTTGAGCAATCCAACTTATTTGCATCTGTGAAAGCCTAATCCCTAACCACTGCATAATGCAGAGCTCAACTCATAGCCTTAAGTGTAATCAGAGTCAGTGGGGCATACCGCTCATAGCATGCACTCTCACTCCAGCTCTTTATACACACAAAACCTAAAGTTCAATCTGAGAGAGTAAGAACTTACTACTCAAGTTGTCTATGTAATATCATTAAGAAAACCCACTGCAATAAAAAGTACCAAAATATTTTATTAAAAGGGTTTTCCCCCTTTGTAACAATATAAAAAATACATCCTCATGACTAAATGACAGATGACACATCCCATACTGTTATAAAACATACAGTACAGCTTCAGTATATCTGCCTGTGGAATGCACTTGTTGGCATCTCATCTTCTACACAACAAATAGATGTTTTATTTCTATTAAAATAGTGTTTTTTAAATAAAGTTGTTTTTATAGCAATATTTTTTTACACTGTACATCCATGTTCCCTTTAAAGTGGTGGTGTAATCAGTGACAGATCAAGGTAATCTGATCCTAATAATCCAATTGGGTTGATTGGCTGACGGTGCACTTTTCTTACATTCTATAATGACCAACACACAAACACTACAGGTATTACTTCAGTCAGTCATCCTTGGAAGGATGTGCGGCTGCTCTTGAGAGAGGGCTTGAGGAATAGCACGCCACATATTCACATCAACGTGACAATAAACAGAGGTCTATGTATGTTACAGTGACAACTATATTACAATGCAGAAGAACAACGACAAAATGGCCTCAGGATAAAAATCCAAACGATCAGCCTCAGAGTACAAAAAATGTTTTAAATAGCTGCTTTAGATTTAAGTAGATCAGTTTGGTTCATCAATGGGTCTGCGACAGTAAGGACAGCAGTTGTGCTGAAGCACCAGGAGCTCATAATCCTCACTGTGAAACATCTACGAGGAAACAGAGACAGGAACATGAGAACAGCCCAGAGTAAAAGAAAAGAAATGTTATGTAGAAGACAAGCAACAAGACAGGATAAAAACACAAGACAGTGAAAGACAAGTGAAAGAAAGACAGACAGATTTCGTCTGTGCTTCACTGCAGGATATACTAGCTGTGTGTCTTATAAATGCTGTACCTTGAAGCAGGTGGGGCACATGGTGATGCTCACATCAGGCAGCAGGGAGCGGAAGTATTCCCATTTGAGCGGCCTGGGCCAGCGTTTGATCAGGACGTCCCTCCTGCTCATGGAGCGCAGCACCGAGCGACTCACCTTGACGGGGACAAAGGTGGAGCCCCCCTGCTGTTTGGACACACACACGAACACGTCCACATTCTATTATGGAGCCCGTCCTTTTACCCTCTTCCAGCTGGTTTGCCCAGTTGGTGGAATATTAATCGTCTCATCTCCTCTCTGTCCTTTCTTACCTCAAAGCTCATTTTGGCTGTAAATGGGTCTTCCTCAGCATCGTCCAAACCATCATCCATCCTCAAAGCCTGCAGCTCTGTTCAGTGGTAATTAAGAACAAGCAGTTCCAAGCAATGCACACATTTCACACATTTCAACACCACATTTTATTTCATGTGTTTTTCTATAGTGATTTATTTTCAAGAAAGGAAAAACCCTTATAAAATGATCCCTCGGGGACTATTCTAAAAGTGAGTGTGTTCAAAATGCCGATCAGTCGTGCCTGTCAGTCACATCGTGGCTCTGAAAGAACAGAGCAGACCTCAGTGCCCTTGAGTGTCTGCCGGCTAATGCAGGTTAATCCCTGCACTAGGGCTGTGGCTACGGCTCTTGGAGGGTTAGTGTCATTAAGATGAGACAGGAGAGCCTCGCTAACCCTATTAGCTCAAGAGCTAAGATGACTTAGCTCTGACAGCTTACCCACCAGCACAGAATCGAGGCCAACGCAGACTAAACAGCTTCTTAGAACTGTCACAAGGCGGAGGGGAGTCACGTGCTTCATTTCGAAGAGATGTGCAGTGTGTAAGGGCAGAGGATGCAGCCTCTCGGGACAGCAAAGTGAGGAGTTAATAATTCATACAAAGCATGCAAGTCATCTGTTACTCTGTGTCTATTTATGTGCAGTTACATAGGGTAAATGATCAAAGGATACCACCGTTGTCCATGTCCTGCCAACGTGCATCTCTCTGATCCATGCAAGGAACTTCTAAGTCAATCAGAGACACAGCCTCTTCATCACTGATGCCCTCCTCCAGGTAGAACTGCACCAGAGGCAAGATCTCTGTACACAAGGAGGCTATGTTACAAACACAAATGAAATCCTCTCTGACAAATACTGTACACAGTGTGTTTGTGTGTCACTGACCATATGATGAGGCTGAGTAGATGAAAGGCTGCCTGCAATTGATGCACACGCTCCCCTGGTTGTTCAGCAGGGGATTGTTGGTGGAACAGCGGTAGCACATCATGCTCTCAATCAGCTCCTGAAGGAAACACATGGAAGTTTAACCTGACACACACAAGAGCACAGCATGGGTTAACCACTCTGATAATCGCAGTATCTGAACGATATTTCAGAACAAGTGAAATATACCAATGGAGTTGGGCCAATTGCTGGTTTTGCCGGTCGGGTCCAGTGACTGAGCTTAAAGCGGTTTACTTTTATGCAAATCGGCTGAACCGGCATTTGTCATTAGGCTATAACATGTCCCTGCAAACTAAATAGCAGTCTAAATCAGCAACCTGTGCTGATGGCGTTGCCTTTGTAATAAGCTAAATGACAATTTGATTAACATAATATTATGTTTATAACCAGACTAATGGAGCCACTCGTGTCTGACAGGCCATCTGCAATTTACTGCTGAGCCTCAGCCGGCAGTACGAAGGAGATCATCCTTCAGGGAGAGCGGCACATGTTATGTTTGTTTACTTGAAAGCTTGTGGCATGGCAGAGTTAGTCTCTTAAGAAAACTAAAAGCACAGCATGGCAACATGTTGGATTTGAAGTCCACATAAGAGGTGTCCTAAATACTACCGAGCGAGGAAGGACTGAGGACTGTTGTGAGCTGGACTTTTACCTAAAGCCATGTTTGTGATTATTCCTGTCACTAGCAGATAAGCTACTGACCTCTTTTAAGTGGTTACGTCTACAGTCTGATCTAGCACAGTTGACATTTACGTTGTTTGTTTACATGATGTAACAGAAGTGCATGTGTAAAGGATAATCCAGGATACTTCCAACTTTGGGGTATAATGTGACATTAAACATGTTTTTTATAGTGGACTTTGTGTCTCAGGGGCTCCTTCTGCTGTTCTTCCACGAACCCGTAACATCAGGGGTGCGTGGAAGAAATACAAGCTATTTCAGCTTATATATCCAGTCGTGCTCTAGATCTAAATCTAAATCTTCCCTCTTGTCACGCGTTCAGCAAAATGGCATCATTTTTTAGTGCAAAGGATTATCAACGAGGACATTTTTTTTACAGTGCATTTGCCAACTCTGATCTTCAAGCAGGGTATTTATTTGACCCACCTGAAGAAATACAGCGGTAGGCAGCCACTGAAATCACCAGAATCAGAATCAGAAATACATTATTGATCCCCGAGGGGAAATTGTGATTCGTTACAGGAGCAACTGCAACAGGCTGCATGCACAGTCGGCACATGCAAGAGGGAAAACTCAGAAGAACTCAGCTTCTCTGTCAACACAGCACCCACTGAGGAAAGCATTGCTTCAACTGACGCTGATTGGATCTCTACTTAAAATGTGGCGAATTTCTCCTTTAAGGGATTTAGTGTGGACAGAGAGCTCCTAAGTTTGTTTGCTAAGACACAATGGCTGCTGAGTCAAGCGTGACACCTGGTAAAATTTGGTATACTGGTCCACTCCCTATCCATCAGTTACATCCAACAATTGAACACACCTCACTGTCATGACACGGTTTGGAGCGAATGGTGAGGCTGTCCAGCTCTATGGAGTCCTGGAAGCGAGAGGGAATGTACAGCTCCTGGAGTTTCTCGTAGCAATACCTGGCAAGCTTATATGCACCCAGTTTCCGACTCTGCTTTGCCAACGCATACAAGGTGCTCCTAATAATAAGGTTAAGGAAAACCAATGGAAGAAGTGCAGCAGGAAAAGGGATGCTGATTTCTAGATATCTTATTCAAATTGAGTTATCTTTTATGTGGAAACATTTACGCTTTTGTGTATTTATAAATAGACATAACTGCTACTACTTTATGAGTAAAACAAGAGCCATGCTGAGCCAGCAACACTGGCTGAATGCCTTGAAAGTAATACCTTGGTTAGGTTGTTTGTGGGCTCATGTGTGTGCTTATACAAGCACACCCGCCTGTTTTTGTATTCGAGTTGAGGAAATTGTTGCTTATTTGTATTTATATGGAGACAGATTGTTAAGAGAGCAGCTCTGAGAATGGCAATGACAGGTCAATGAGTTGCAGCTGCAACAGCTCTACGCTGGCACTCCTCCATCACCTAAAATTTAACACCACTCCTCTCCTTTCCTCTCCACTCAACTACTCTCCAGCTCCACCCACACACCCAGTTCTGTTCTACGGCTGGGACTGTTGATAAATGCACGTCCTCCAATTGTGAAACTTGTTTAGTGCAGCTTTTCTGTGACATTGTGTTTAATTGTTCAAACCCAGTCCGACGCATCCCGGCTAAGTCTATAAATCTAAGTTCAAAGTTTCTGGAACACCTCAGTTTGGCCGCAGAGGATCCCAGCTGCTCAGCCTTATTTCCTCCTCAAAGGCTGGGCTTTCCTTCCTCATACTCTGCCTCCACTGTGTGTGACTACATGGATTTGTCTGTGTGGCTGTGGGTGGCTTTGTGTGTGTATTTTTTCAAATTAAAGTACATTGTTTAGTGTGTTTACGTATGGATGCACAAAGTTCACTAATCAAAGCATTTGTTTAGGTAACACAGAATGTGCCTCTTGCTGGCATCTTCTCCTCCTCCCCATCATCACCCCTTTTCTTTCTCTCAGCAGCAGCATGGTTTCCGCAGTGGCGCCAACTCTTCGGCTTTCTCTCTCCCTCTATCTCCTTTCCACCATTTTATCACCACTGTCTCTGCCAGTCTTGATTGTAGATTGGCTTATCTGCATCTTGAGTTTACCAGAGAGGAAGGGCCCCACAATACTTGTTTCTAAAAATATTTGCTTAATATCTTCCACTCTGTTGGGACTACTTTCTCAAATGGAAGGATACACTTTAGAAATGCCCTTCGGTATGTCCTTGGTGAGGTTGTTCAGGAGGAACCTGCAGATGTTGAAGAGCGTCTCTGGCATGTGGGAACTGAAGGGCTCATCCTGAAAAAGAACAGTTCAAAAGAAAGGACTGAAAAACAAAAGCTGGGTAGTTTCAGTGTTCCTGTGGATTCACAAAAAGTCTTAAAAGGCATTAAATTCATTAATCTAAAACTAAGGCCTTGATTGGTATTAAAATGTCTTAAATCAATCTTTCAACAGTTAAAATATAATTCAAAATGCTAAGACAAAGGAAATAGGATTTTACAAATCTTTTCTCTGACACTGTATGATAAAATCTTTAAGTAACTGGCAACATCTATTTAAAAAAAATAATTTACCAAATGTCAAACAGATCAGGATAGCAGAAACAACAAAACTTATACTTTATTTTCAGACAGGATGCTCAGAGCAGAGGATCCACTGTCTGCTAGCCAGCTGTCACTGTACCCTGGACAACATGGGGAATTGCCAATTCACTGAAAATTGCCAATTTAACCCAAGATTTCACAGCCTAAACCAGTACAAGACAATGCATAAAAGGCTCAGTGTATTTAATGCAATAAGTTTGAGAATTGAGGTAGTGGAATCCCACATGCAAAATACCTTGCATACATGCCAGGTATTTTGCAGTTCTGTTCTACCCTAGTCTCCACCATGTACTGTATAATTATGTTACAATAAACATTTGCCAAAATTGCCGCTAACACTAACTATCAGTTCATGAATTTTTTCCCCCTTCACTTTAATTTTTGGGCGGCACAGTAGTTAAGTGGTTAGCACTGTCACCTCACGACACGAGGCCTTTCTGTGCTGAGTTTGCATGTTCTCCATGTGTCAGTGTGGGTTTTCTCCGGGTACTCCGGCTTCCTCCCACAGTCCAAAGACATGCAGGTTAACTGGTGACTCTAAATTGTCCTTAGGTGTGAATGTGAGCATGAAAGGTTGTCTTTCTCTATGTGTTAGCCCTGCGATAGCCTGGCGACCTGTCCAGGGTGTACCCCGCCTCCCACCCAATGTAAGCTGAGATAGGCTCCAGTCCCTCCACGCCCCCTAAGACGTTAAGTGGTCACAGATAACGAATTAATAAAAATTCAGTTATTGTAAAATTGGTCTTTAAGGTCCAGTGTGGGGGATTTAGTGGCACCTAGCGGTGAGGTTGCAGAACTAAAACTTCTACTGTGTGCCAAGCATGTAGGAGAATGGCAAATGGCTAGAGCCTAGAGCCAGATTATAAACTAATGAAAACATAGTTAGGAATGTTATATACCATTTCCAGATAAATAGATGCCCCTAAATCCTACACACTGGACCTTCAAATGTTATTCTGAGTGGCATTACAAAAGTCTTAAAGCTTGCTTGCCTTAAGCTTTAGAAACCTTGGGTTTACTTTTTTAAAAGCTCCATCTCCCCTACTCCTCTGTTTAATTGTTTCTTCCTTGAGCCTGATCTAAAACCTTACACAATAGCGCCTCATCCCACCTCACAGTGCCCTACTCACATTGTTGGGGTGAAAGGGAAAGAAGAATTTGCTAAAGCAATCACAACACAACAGCGCTTTATCCCAAAAGTGGATAGTTCACATCTATAGTGCCTGCCTGAGAGAGTTAAGGTGAGATATCGAGGTTTCCTGCTCTGGTCTGGATCACAGCGATGCCTCTCTATTGCAGGGGTGTGACCAAAGCCGAGCAGAAAGCTGAAACAACACACTGTGGACACTGACACACGCCAGGTCACCCATTTAGTGCTCATAACCAGAGAATGCTTGTTTGTAAGTAGGTTAGGGGCTGGGGGCTTGGAGAAGACCACTGATGAAGTAGTCATCATGATCAATCAAGCAGCTGGTTACCATGGTGACAGTGATCAGAGAGGATTCAGGAAGTAAACCATTTTGACTGTTGCATTAGAGGGCATGTCTATCACTGTGAGCAGTTATGTGGAGAATGCTCAGAAAGTTTCTGTCAGTCAACAAAACATTTGCGAAAATATTTAATAATGGGGCTTCC
The DNA here is from genome assembly GCA_019142605.1 of Cephalopholis sonnerati. NCBI lineage: Eukaryota > Metazoa > Chordata > Actinopteri > Perciformes > Serranidae > Cephalopholis > Cephalopholis sonnerati. Next base: position 14,720,265 of record JAGQAX010000011.1, on the reverse strand, counting down.
TGAGTTGTTGAAGGTGATTAAATTCCTCTTCAGCGGTCTCCACCTGAACTTAACAACCTCAGCTCTCTTTTGTTCACTTTTCCTAACAACCTCTGTGCACATTTTAATTTGTCCTTTACCCAGAGTCTCTTTTTTTTTTTGGATTGACATAATCTTGCAGAGCCAGACCTCCTCCTTGTCAAACCCACAGCGGTCTCGAGAAATTTGAGCACAAACGTTGATTAGAAAGAGGGCAGAAACGCAGTGGGCTGTCAGTATACTTCAAGTAAAAAAAAAAAAAAACCTATATCAGGAACACGAATGTGTTTATACCCAAACAGAAACCTAACCACATAGCAGGTACTGTTTCCAAGGCTTTCAATCTGACAGCCAATCACATGGCTGCCTCCAGATTTTTTAAGGCCTCCTCCCACTTCTTCTCTGATCTGGCTATGAAAGATTACGGCTGACAATGTATCGCGTTCTCACCGTGTAGCGCTGAATGGAGTGATAGACATGGTAAAGCTCAGCGAGATGCTGAAAACGCTCAAACTTCTTCAGCATTTCATCTCTCTGGTCTTCACTTTCTGCTTCAGACAAACACACACAGACGTACCAAAAGGATTAGTAGGAAACATTAAATGAATTCAGCTTTACAGCAAAAAGAAATGCTTCTTTCCATCGCAGTGAAGATGGGTCTCACCTCTAGCGATGTCCAGACACTGCATGGATAGCATCCAATAATAGTACCCTGCGTCGTTGAACCTGTTCTCCACCACTGCATTTTGGGTAAGCTGCTCGAGGACTTTAACTGCTTCGTTCTGTCGCCCTGCCTTGTGAAATGCTACAGAGTGGAAGAAAGAAAGAAGCAGTGATTGATGGATTGTTATGATGCGCCCTTAAGGCAATACTGGAGTGCCAATCTAAGCCATCCATCTTTACTGAATTATTTTTAGGACACGCTGTCCTGTTGTGGTGTTTTTGCGCTGCACTTTCTAGATTTTATTTCACAATCAAACAGTCGATAAGTACGATGACAACTCTGTTTCTTCCTATCAATTAGTTTAAGTTTGAGTAGGAAGAGCTTATCTTTAGCTGCTCACTGATGTCCTGTTGGTAGCTATTTCCTTTTAAAATCTTTGCCAGACACGGTTAAGAACACACACTGTTTAAAAATAATGGACCCTGTGATGTCAGCCATTGGTTTGTGTAATCCTACTGTGAAAACCTCGGATTTGGCATTTGGCTGTCGCCATCTTCCATCTGTAAACACATTTAAACAGCTGACTTATATAAAAATTAACCCCCTCGTACAGTTGCCATGAATGGGAAATATAGCTAAAGAGACCAAACCATTTTTTGGACCAAGGTGTAAACATGTGTACTGCTGCTGTAAAGTTGTGCACTATAACATGGGGGTCTATGGGGAGTGACTCACTTTTCAAGTCAGCGTTAAGTGGCCATTTAAGGAACTGCAGATTTTGGCACTTCGGCATTGGCTTCATTTTTCAGCCTCTGAGGTTGCCGCTTGGTTAAGAACAACGTAGCTTTCATGAACTGGCTTTGGTTTGAATCTTTATTAGACCATATCAATAATAAAAGTACAAAAGCAGTCTGTGTGTTTATGAAAGTGTAAGTGACGATATAAAAACACTAGCTGTGCATCAATTCAGGGGCTGCAGCCTTTGAAGGATGCGGCCTTCGCGGTCGACGTCAACCACGTCTTTTGAAGACCACATCACAGGCAAACCACAGCCACAGCCAAACCCAGCGGTCTCAAAATGGGACAGTCTGGTATGCAGAGGATTTCCTGGTTGCATCATCAGTTGTTCTCGCCCCGACCCGTTGGCATTACACTTACCTAGCAACCAGCTGCACTTGACGAAAGAAGGAGTAAGCTAGTAAGTTAGTTAGCCCTAATTCACAGACACAGATACATATATATATATATATTTTTTTTTTTTTAATTTAATGCAAACCATTGTTTGATATTTTTCAGGCTGATAAAGGAACTTAACAGGTGAACTTATTTAATTAAGATTGTTTAAGCTTATAGTTATGTTAACAACATTAACCGTTAGCTAGTAAACTTAACTTAATATAAAATCGTCACTGTTGACAGTTAATCTTGGGATAGTCTGGGCCACGAAGGATTCACCCGTTGCATCCTCTAAATTTTGGGAAAGAAGGCTGCATTTCTCGGCCGCATTTGAAGGAGCCTTCGAAATGGGACGGCCTTGGTCGCACCAATGTGACACAATCTGTCTTCAAATGCAGCCTTTGAAGGCTGCAGCCCCTGAATTGAGACACAGCTAACATGTCTGAAGTATGCTCTATTAATGTATTAATATGTGTCACAACATGCCATTATAAATGAAGCATAGTGGTGTTACTGAAATGCTCTGTCGATAAAATAAAATCATGTTCCACACATAAGGGGACATGCTTGTTTAGTACAGACCCCAGCAAAAATCACATCATCCTCCTTTTTCAGTGAAAATGAAATGCAAGAATTACCATTCCCGCTAAAATTGTGACTCATATTGCAATATCAATATCTGCCAAAAATAACTGCAACGTGATGAATCACTCAAGATTAGCTGATTTTCCCTAAAAATGGATTCTCATACCACAGAACTGTACTAAACCTAAAAAAAAACCTAGCCTGTGTACCAATACACACACAGACACACACACACACTACATGCCAAAAGCAATTTATACTAACTTACAAGTCTTTCACATGTAATACCAACATAAGTTTTTTAAACAGGGAGTTAACTCCCAAATATCAAACACCACTTGAATTTAAAGCTCTAATAAACATGAGCGCTATTCTTCCATGTTCTGCTCGGAGGGTAATTAGAAGCAGCTTTAGGGAGCTGACCTCACCAATGACCCTGCGCCTACATCCACAGTGGGGGTCAGGACATATGTGTGGCAAATATTTATCAGTCTACCTAACCGAATAAAAACCACATTCAGCTGCTGATGGTTAATGTTAGGAAGTAGCACCCACTCCTTTCCCCTCACTGAAACATAAAACAAGCTGACAAAAATGCATCAGTAATGAGAAAACAGTCAAATGGCCTTCAGGTGATGATAAAAAATCCTGCAGACCCAATAAAATCTCTTGATGGACTCCTGGAGGTCCAGAACCCCATTTTGGGAACAACTGAGCTGCACTTGAAGCCCCCAAAATATGTACCCAATCAATTCAGCCTAGTGTTGACTGGGAGGTACCAGTGCAGTGGACAGAAGACAGGCCGGTCTCTTAGACTCAATTACAATCACAAGTAACACAATACTGTGTCAGCGCCTGACTAAAATACACACAATCAGCAAAATGCATGACCATAAGCAAGCTCCAATACAATCAAGCCTGTTCAGTCATGAGCTCCATGTCGAGACAGGCAGAGGAAGATTATGTAGAGGAGGAAATATGCCTGCTGAGATCATAATTATAAATCTATGAGCTGATTATAACTATGGTTACAGTTGGTAATCATCATCAGAGCCGCTTGTAGTACTGGTGATTAGAGGCATGCATGCATGTCATTCAGTTAACAGGCAGCTCAGTTCTGTTCTGCTCCGCTCCAGCAAAGAGGATCATGTTTTACAGTGAATGCAGAGAATCTTAAGGAAGTAGTGAAAAAGGTCTGCGTCCAGAGCCGGCCAGGCTTTATCACTTCCATATGTAAACACTGGCTGTGGCTGTAGACTTAAATGTTAACTGATATAATCCTGGAAACTTGCATTTTTAAAGAGAATGTGAATGTATACACCGGAGCATCCTATATAGGCTGACTTAAAGTGAAAGTAAAGCCCTGCCTGTGATTCAAACTCGCCTTTTTGCGCCTCCTCGAAGCGGTCATTCTCAGCCAACCACTGGGCATAAGGCACATAGACGTCATTCTTGAAGCGGGGGTGCTCCTCCACCAGCGAGAAAGCCTGAGAAACGGACAGGCGAGAGCAAAGAGGAGAGGTGTAATGCAGTATATGTGACACGTTGACAAGGGAATTTGCAAGTCCCACAGATTGTAATATATAGAGAACAGCAACAGACTGCCCTTAGTAATTACAGCTGAACTGCAGTTGATTAGGGACATACGTGTTACCACACATTATTCAGAGAAACACATTACTTCCAGTCACAGCATACAGCATTATTAATGAGCTGAGAACAAAGAAAAGAGTATGAGCTATTTCACACTCAATTAGAACTACAACTGCAGCTCTTACACTGTTTGAATGACAGGGTATAAAGAGCCACTGAAGTGCTCTGTGGACACATATTTGCCTGTCACAGTGACTGATTAATCTCAATGTCATGTGGCAAAAGCTTGAGCCAAGAAACACACACCATTCATGCCATACAGTGAAATGGAGAAAGAGACTGTGTGTGTCCCAGGCCTGTGAGCCTTAAGTCACTTAAAGAAATACTTTGTTGTAGAGAAGAGTGGGAGCAGTGAATAGCATCCATATGGCCCATGCTGTAACTCAGTTCATGCTCTGTCCCGTCTTCATGTCCACCTCCCTCAGTGAGGCACATAAAGCCTAACAGTTCTCTCAACATCTCCATCTGATTTTTCTTTTCTCTCTCCGAAGATCAAATAAATATCCAGGAAGCCTTCAGACACTACAGCACAAGCATGTGATCATGATTTGATGTTCTGTTTTTGGCTCCTCTGTTTCAGCATGCAAATCGCCAATGTGCATCTCTGTAATGCCTTTAACTCGATTAAAGACTCCAGATGGATTAAAGAAATGCTATATTTTCTTCTTGTCTGAGCAGCATGATCCGCCCTGATGGAGGAATATGATTGGAAGCAGAATAGAGCTTTAAGCTGATACTCTGTCAGTGCGGTGGAGTGTTTTGTGCTTCTCACTCACTAATCATCATGTGGGCATGGATTCAGAGAAATCCAAAGCTGGATGATTAGCTGTGGAGTGTGTGTGTGTGTGTGTGTGTGTGTGTGGTTTAAGTTTGTCAGCGTAGGAAATTAGGCAAATGTATTGTCTTTATTGTTTGCATTCGGCTGTGGTTACTCTAAAAAAATACAATATACTTTTCTGGCCCTGAACATTAAGTGGTTTATGATATGGGTTTCTGAGTACCACAGCAGTTTATTTAGCGCAGTCCTACAGTATGTGGTTCACATTATATTTATGTGATTGTCTCAGGACACTCTATATATAAGCCATGATGAGCGGAGCAGGTGTGCCTCCTGTGTGCACAAGTGTGTCAGACCTCTTCCCAGTGCTGGGTTTCCACATGCAGCTGCACTAGAGCCTGCAGGTCTCCCATCTTGGAATAGGTCTCTGAGGCATAGCCATGGTGCTTCAGCCTCTTGAAGTAGAACGCACACTTTGCCAGCGGTTCGCGTTCAGCCTTGTCCAACTTCCGAGCGATGTCGATCAGCCTGGATGAGAGGAGAAAGGGGAATGAGCACACACAGAGAGGGCGAGTGCAGATAAACCCTTACATGGTTGTATCAAATTATGTTCATGACCCCAAAAAGAATATAAACCAGCCAGGGTCACTGGCTGAATCAGAGTCAGGTTAAAGAGCGCCGACTCTGTTCAGCTGCAGTGTTTTTAGTGCTGACCCGCTGGTAGCACCACAGGAGACTTACAGCATGAAGACAATAGGTCAGATGGAGTCAATGGGGAGTTCTGATACGACCACCAGACCACTGGCTTATCAGGTTGCCTGGTTTTCAACAACACGCACTCACACCCAACATTCCCACTCCACATGGATGAGTGAGAGCTAACAGAGAGGTAATAACTCCCTGCGTACTTTCTTAGCTATCATTGCTTTCACTCAGCATATCAAATATACTTTTAACACTGATCCTCTGAGAGGGAAAGACACGTGTTCTGGATATCAACTATTACTGCCTTGTTCTACTACTATGCAACACAGATTTCAAGTTAAAGATCCCCTCCAGGCATGTTTTCAGACGATTCATGTCTGATATTTTCTTTCCAGAAAAAAAAGTTAAGTGACCTAATTAAAATTATTTAAATCACGTGAAGTATTTCTCCTTCATTGAAAATGCAATAATTTTTCATTTTTAAAAATTGAAAAGGCAGTTCCATTATGTTTGGGGTTTTTTCAGATTTTTACATCATTCTGTAGCTCATTAGTCATGTTTATAATCTTTTTTGATTTTATATTTTTGGGGGCTTTTTGCCTTTATTTTATGGTACAGCTATGATGTGAAAGTGGGACAGAGAAAGGGGGAAATGACATGCAGCAAAGGGCCATGGTCTTGCATTAAGCCCATGGCCGCTGTGGCAAGGACACAGCCTTTGTACATGGGATGGCTGCTCTGCCAGGTGAACTAGTGGGCACCCCCAAAATGCTATTGTCCCAAGCCCCTCTAAAAACTTTTTTGTAGGTTTTTGCATGATGACTTTGCTACATATAAACCCACATACTGCTGTGGGCACCACATTAGGTCGCTTCGCACACAATTACACAAACAAAAAAAAGGATCGAGGCAGCAACTCCTGTGTGCTGTGAGGTAAACTTATGGTTTCTGTCAATGGCGTTTGGTGGCTTTGAAGAGGGCGATACAGTGACTTCAGTTCCTCATCTGAAACAGCTGTCTGACAGCAAGATTAGCAGCTAAAATATTCTCAATATAGTGTACACTTAAACTGATGGAAGTACCTTTTGCTGCTGCCCTTGTACAAAGCCACCAGACTCCTTTGACAAAAAATACACAAGGAGTTGCTGGTCTAGCAGACAAATCTTGCAAGCTAACACTTCCCTTACTCTCTATGCCTACACTGTCAGTGAACGGCGTATGTCGAAGGTGAGGGAGAAGAGGGCATCAATGCTTTATGCCAAAAGCTGAGTGGGATTTTCCATTTGAAAAATATAGAAGAGTGCAGACTACTGTACACAAGATGTCCTCCTACATCACTGAAAAGTCCGTTCTCCGTGTGTGTGCTGCAGAGGCTTTAAGTTTTCATATCACACTTCTTGCATCCCGTGATTGGCTTCCAAACTTGTGATGTCACAGCAAAAAATCCGATTTAAGTTGAGCACAGAGAAAATTTCCATCTTCAGCCGATCAATGTGAAAACGGCTTTCTAGCCTACAAAATCTGCAAATCCAACATCCGACAGTGAGGCTCAAACATCCAAGTCAAGTAACAATAAGCAACACATATTTTTGAGTTGAGAGGAACTTCAAACGTCAACACAGTTGAAGCATCTTGATTTAGTTGGTGTGTATTTGTATCAGATTCAGCCCTGGGGTTCAGATTTTAAAACCACATCAGAGTTTAAATGTGGCCCTTTGTATTTTGTCTCCTCCCTGCCTCAAGCTAGCTTCACTGCCCTGCTTGAAACAAAAACTACATTATTGTCATTCCACTGATGTTAGTGCATTCAATTAAAGGGGACCTATTATGCACATTTTCACATTTATTCTTGTATTTTGCATTTCTACTAGAGCACATGCTTTAATGTTCAAAATACTTAACTTTCCTCATACTGTCTGTGCTGAAGCACCAGTATTCAACCGCTGTCTGAGATACTCAATTTTAGCACCTGTCTCTTTAAGCCCCTCTCCCGAATAACCCTTGTTTGCTCTGACTGGTCAGAATTTTCCGGGGCTTCCGTAACTGCACTCTCAGCGTCTCCATCTTCACATCTGGGGAATAACTGTAATGGAGTATAGCAGCACTTTCTACCATGAAAATTCACTAGTAAAAGTCTCTAAACCAAAACCTTCACAGTCGGTCATTTTCGGACTGTAATCCGAAATCGGGAAGAAATTGACATCAGCAACCAGGATTAAATGTTCAGCTGATGTTAGCATGTAGCTACATGTAGCAGTGAAGGCTGCGTAATGTAAACACTTGAAGTAACGTGCCTGTTTAAAGAAATCCCTCACAAGCCTGAAGTTTGTGCTCACAGGGATCACTTTTATATGTTTACCTCATTATTTGAAATTTGTCTACATTTAATATGGGCAATTGATATTGTAAAATTATATGACAGATAAGAAAAGGCATAATAAGTCCCCTGTAATCTTTACTGAAACCTAGAAAATCGAAGAATGAAAGTTCCACCACTGACAGTAAAAGTGGGACATTTTAGACCGAGAGTGCTGATCGTTTACGTTGCTAACAGTATTAACTTGACATACTGTCTTTCATTCAACTATGGAGTTCAAAATGGGCCTAAATATTTTGGATGACATACACAGATTTGGGAAAACCCATGCGCACAAATTGTAAAAGGTGGTTTAGAAAAGTTTAAACAGAAAAAAATGTGTATCTTACAGTGAAAGACTGATTTAGAATGTTTTATCCAGTGACTGACACGTACATGTCTTCCCAGCCGTGTTCCCCTATAATGTCTATGGCTTTGAGATGCTCTCCTGCTGACAGGTACATCTCCGCTGCTGCCCGGGGCTCTTTGCTGCTCTTAGCCCAGTCTGCCTGCTTGGTCATCAGGATCCGTGAGCTCTTGGGGTCTGTCGCTCCAACAAAATCCTGCAAGAAAGACACAGCATTTTCACAATTACAAACTTACTAACACACCAGTGGATGACTGGGAAATCCCCATTAACACTGGTGATAAGCGAGGAATGTATGTAGCATAGTTTATCTGGAAGGCGAGCAAGAGCAGCCCGGTTCAGACAGCCATAACTATGTGAGTCAAGGCCGAGACAGGGGGAAGAGAGTCACACAAACAGCAGGCGGCTAGCCCTCCGGTGTCCATCCTACCTAAAACAAACAGCCTGTAGGACCAGATGGCCACACAGCCACATAAATATACAGCAGCCACATCAAACACACATACAATCTGATACATACGCACACAGAAATATACACGAACGAGTCATAGCTGTGTCATCTGCTCCAGCAATGTGAATGTAATGCTGATGATCAAAGTGTCCCACCACATGTAAACATAATAAAGCATGAATTTGTCTCAACTCCAGCTGACCTCCTCATCAAAGTATTCATGTAAAAGCAGACGCTCGCCTTATTTCTCCCCATTTGTGCTCCATTTCCAACTCTAACTATGTGTGTAAGTTAACCTTGTGTTGTACAGGGATATGTCTGTAAAAGCACGGTGTGTGTGTATGTACTGATCAGATGATATATGTGGAGATTCCAGTGATATATGAGGAGATGAAAGACAGACGGTAAAGGGGGGCCGTTTGAACACAGTGCAGGGCCCCAACTTGGCATAACTGCACATGATGAGGAAAAACATATGTTCTACACCCCTAAAACATGCAGTGCTTTTCCAGGTTGTTCTGTCCGTATTGATATAAAACTATGTTGCGCATGCATATGTGTGTTTTTGTCAATCGATGATTTAATCACCTTGGCGTACTCGAACATGCGCAGGTCAGTGTACATGCTCAGGGCTCTGGATTCCTGGCCTGTACGTTTGTAAAGCTTGGCTGCCTCGTGGAATTTCCCCTGGTAGGCATAGACGTCCGCCAGGAACAGCTCATTGTCGTTCTCACCCCGCTTCTTCCTCTCCTGCAAATCAGTCAACACAAACACTGGCATGTGTGCAGAGATAAACACTCACATGCATGTACACACACAGACACAATGAGTCAAACAACACACAAGGGCACTACAAACTATTGGCTTGCTTTATGCAATCAGCCTGACTTCTGAACCCACACCAAACTCTTACACCATCAGTTATAATGAAATTAGAAAACAAATAAAACGTTTATAGAATACAATTAACATTTCTTTCATATCATTAAAGAAAAGCCTTTTCAAAGAAGGACACATTCCCCTTTTAAAAGTGAGAAAAGCAGAAACTTTCTCCTGTCACGAGCCAAGCTGGAAAAGACTTCCTTCTGCTCTGCGTGCATATTGTCAAGGAATGTGTGTGCGCTTTACTGTGTGTATATATTTGCTTTCACATGTGTGCATGTGTGTATATTAGACTCGAGGAGGTCATTCAGAATCCTGGTTCCTCCCTTGCTCATGAGGTTTTTAAGTGTAGCTCAGGGCAAAGCCTTGCAATTAAATGTATGATGACCATAATAATTGTGTTGACCCAGTATCCCCACAAGCCTTGTCTTACTTAAATGATGTCAGCTCTAGTCGGAGCAGAAGTCGGCAAACAACAAATGTGAGCGCGGCTTTACACAACACTAAAGGATTTTTTTTTCTCCCCCTTTCTGAAGAGTAGGTATTACCTCGATGCTACTGATGAGCTCCAGGTAGCGCAGGTCTCTGATTCTAATGAAGGCCTGGAAAGAGAAGTAATCATTAAGAGGAGGGTCAATCAGATGCTTATTTTGTGTTTTCTTTTGTAGTACCAGCTTCTTCAAAATCCTGCCTAAAAGATTTGATGTGAACATGGCGTGTGTTAATATTCAGCTGTGGTGGTGAGTGTTTGCAGATGGCATGAAGCTAATAGCAAAAGCAAGGTACTGTCACCACATTTGGAGGAGCTGCTGCTGCTGCTATGTGTTTAATATTCTGTGAAGATAGAAGTAGTGAAAGGAGTGGATTGAGGACGCTGATCTTGATCGGAACGATGTGTGTGTGTGTCTGACTGGCCTTCTTGGCGGTGTCAAAGTCGAGTCCCTCCAGGGCTTCTGTAGCTAAATCCCTCCAGTCACTGTCTGTCACGCCTAAACAGGCTATCTGGTAGGCCTCCTTGAACATCTTCCTTTCCAGGTACTGGTACATGGGAGCTGACTGAGCAGAGCAACAATACCACATCAAAAAGCATTACAAACCATCAACAACATTATGTCTTCACCATATACCTGTCTAAATATCTGATATTATTATCTAAGATACACCCACCACTGGCAATGATGTACTTTCATTTCTGATTGGCTGACAACACACTACACACCTGAGGCACTTCCACAGCCGACATGGAGTAGACGTGGAGACAGAAGATCTTAGAGCCGTTGTAGCCGACCACAAAACCTTGCATCTTCTGCTGGTGTACAGGAAAATCGCTAGCCTTGATGTTAAGGTAGCCGTTGCCAGAGAAGCACAGCATGTCCTCACACTGGGTGTTCCAGGCCACGCTGTTAGCATTAGGCTCCTACGGGGAGAGCAACAGAGAGGAGGCAGGTAAGGGAGGGTTGCGGGGAAATAAGGTCTAGAGGTGACTGTGGAACACAGACCAGGCAGGAGTATATAAGTAGTATATGTACCTGTACCTGATGCAAATAATTGTACATGCATGCATAGCCTCCATTTTTCCATCCCACTGCACCCCTGACATGTATTTTAAAATCTGCCTGGTCAGGTTCCTCCTCCATAGCCTTAACCCTCTCCACAGCCCGCTGACCTTAAAAAGTAGCTCTTTACTGTTGATGTCATAGACTAGGAGAGCGTTGTGCTCATCCACCACGGCCAGTTTTTTACGGGAAGCACTCATGTCCAGGCAGCGCACTGAGGTCGACAGCTTCAGCAGCGTGATGGGAAACGGGTTGTCAACAAATATCTTTAGGATCTACATCACAAAAACAACAACAGGCAGAGCAGAATCAGAACAGAGCATCAGAACTAATGCTAGTTGTAATGATTGTAAACACTACGAGGAATAAAGGTTGTGACTTGCAGTCCCATCCACGTACAAAGAAATATTGTCTTTTCAAGAAGAAAGCAGTTTCTTTTATGTTCAAAGTCCTGGACCAGTGGTGAGCAACAGCACCATTTCTAAGGTTACTTAATGTGGGAATGTATTTTCTCAAAATACTCACAGCTCCATTCTTTAACCCTACTAGTAGGCCCTCTCTGCCTGGCGGACCACCGATCACTTTGATGTAGCGAATTAGAGACTCCATCACCCATTCTTTTTCCCTGACACTAGTGAAGGACAGGCACTGGAGCCTCTTCTCCTGCACAAGAGCAAAGCGGGAAAGGTGAGACCACAATTACACTTAATACATGAAAAACTGACTGGTTTCTGTATGACCAAATTATTCTGTTTTTATTATTTCCAGTCTGTTTCACACTCTTTCACTTGTTTAAACATAGCTGTAAATGTCTAACAAATCTTAGCACATTGTTCTTTTCAACACTGCAAAGTGCGGCTCAACATCAGAAAGCAACGCTATGAAGATAAACAATGATTTGATTTGACACAGATATACACAGCCTGTACAAGCACAGCCCATTTATACGGTCTAAAAGCTGTTTGAGGCATGAAACACAGGCATGCCTGTTAGAGAGAGATCTGAAGCACCTCTGTCACACACAGACAGATTTAAAAGGAAATAACCTCTGTGTTATGGCTGCTCCTCCTCCCTACCAGCCTCTGTCAAACACATAGAGACAAGAAGCAGAGAGGAACCCCGAGAGACACCCACTGGTTCAACAGACTGTGGGCCTTCCCCTTCATTCAACTGTCTCGCTTTATCCAGTTTGAAGAGGGCTGAGAGGGGAAGAGACAGAGCCTGCAGAGCACATGCACAGCTGGAGCCTTTCGCAAACTAGGCAGAAACATCTGGAAAACCGGCAATTGCATGATATTATCATTTTTCTTTGGGCTTTTTGGGCTCATATTGAATGGCTAAACACTGATTCACTCTGCTTTCATCATGTTTATAGTGTTCAAATGTCTCTATGGCCTTTTGCACAATCTGTCAAGTGTGCATTAGTGTAATTTACAAAGAACCAGAGTGTCACTGCAGGTCAGCAGAATTTAGGCTGAGAAGCGTAACTGAAGGAAAACTGATTGTCTCATTATGTGAGGAAAGACATACAACAAAAAAAACAGACTCTTAAAGAAACAAGCATGACGTTTTAAGTAAGCAAATTTGGATGCTTTGTTTTTATGAGCATTACACTGCACAATGACTATGTAACTCCATCTCTTCTGACCTGACACAGGATGATATGCTGGGAGCAGACCACCAGCAAGTTGCATTCAAACTTCCTGCAAATTTTCTCCTTGATCCGGTAGTGCATGTCTGAGGAGTCATCCGAATAGAGCTCGTAGATGAGGATCTTCTCGGGCAGCTGGATAGCAAGACGGTTTCTGTAGATGGCAATCTTCTTCACCAGCTCACGGCACTTTATCCTCACTAGGGAAAGCAGGGAAATGAGGGGAGAGAGTGGACATATTAGGAGGGTGAGGGAAGTTTAATTATCTTAGCCAGTGCATCCTGTTAATTTTTTTTCGCAGGGCTGACTGTTACAACGATAGCCCAGTGTTGTACCAAGAGAATCGACTGAAAGGGAACTGCTTACCCTCACAAAATAGTAATTGGATAGGCATGATAGGACAGATATGGCTGATTTGAAAAACACAATATATTCCTATTAAAATTATTGGCGAAGTTTAAAGTTTAGTTCAGAAAACACTGCCTCTATACTCTCGGTCATGGCACTGATCTGTGATGCTTCAAAACACATACATTATTACTTGGAGTGGCATCACAGCATCTCCTCTATTGTGAACTTAATATCCTGTTGCTAAAGCAAAAGTGCACCTTTTTGTTCAGTGATGAGGTGCTGGACGATGACATCAGTCATGCTGTCTCTATAAGCATAGCGATCCTTGTAGAGGCCGTGAACTGTACTGAAGATAAGTTGGTAGCAGGCGATGGTCCCATCCTGGCAGCCCAACACCTAGATACGAGATAACAATGTAGCAGTACATCCTATTAACACCTCTAAGAAAAGACTGTGAGAGTGGGAAAATGTTCCTGTTGTTAAAGCATCTACACAGCAGAACTGAGAGAATCTGCCAGCAACCAATTCTCTCTTGTATGCCCCATCACTTTCAGTTAAATATAGCGAAAAGGAAAAGTTGCTAAGGTGTTACTGCTAAATAAAATGAATTGTGTATCTGTGTAGCTAAATCAGATCAAGAAAACGTCTAAAATGCAGACTGGCATTCTGAATATCAAGTCTGAGCTTTATCAGCATTTTGCATTACATTTTCCTACCTCTTCTCTCACTCTGGCACACACACTGATATGTAAGGGTAGGGATAACTTCTCCAGACATATTGCTTCACAAGCTGTGGACCTACCACAAAGTTGGAGTCTGGCTTAACCCGGCATGTCCACACCCAGGCGTTCTGCACTCCAATGGTGCCTAGCCGCACACCATCCTTAGTGTAGAGAGAGGCCTGTTTATCAGAGCCCCCCATGACTATGTACTCGCCCTTAGAGAAGTAGCTGACGCAACAAGGGTCATAAGTCAGAGTCCTGTCTTTTCCAATCTGAGAGAGACAAAGAGAGAAGGGGACATTAAACTGAGAATAAAAGTTGTGTTTCTCATATGTATTGCCCAGGGGTCTAGGCCAACACCTCCCACTGTCTGGGCAGACACACATCAAAGTCAAAAGTACATTCAACCATCCCTTTGACTGTTTGATGAAAAGACAGACCGAAAAAAAAGTTTTTTCTCTGGTTTAAACAACCTCCATTGTATTAATGTTCAAAGCCCATTTGCACAACATCATATCAGTCCCACAACTCTGCGCATCTGGTTCTCCTCACTCTGGGAAAAAAAAAAGCTGGCTGACAATTCATAGTTATTTTCTTTCATTGCAAACAATTCCTGGTGTTGTAATCAAAACAGAATGTTCACTTAAATAGATAAATAGGCCGATGACAATATATGAGCCTGAGGCAAAACGGCAGAGTAATGAACAGTGCATATTTGTCTATAATTACGGTAGTGCCCGCAGGGAATTTAGGAGGAAGGAGGGACAGTGAGGGAGCCATTAAAGCATAGCAGGATCACTTCCAATGTACTGTTATGGTTTCAATAGAGCCTGACAGTCTGATTACAACAGGAAACGCAGGTCTTAAACTCTGTAATACCATATATTTTGAACCAATAGGCAAGTATTCTTGTTTCTTAGTGCTATAGCAAGTGATAGCACATACAGTGAGCCAATAGTGTTTCAAACCGCTATTAGTCCTCTGGTATTTCCAATACAAGGTAATGAGTCATCTGGACCTTCCTAGACAGTTTGAAGTGACAGGAGAAAGATTGTTTTATTAGAACACATTGCACAAGTATACTATAGTATAGTATACTATATGTGTGTATACACAAATAATGAATGAATAACATTGACCATTTTGTTACAGCGCAATGCTCTTCTGAGGAACCTTGGGTCCTGGCATTCATGTGGATACCACTTGACACGCTACACCCACCCAAACGACATGACAGACCAAGTACACCCCCATACTGGCAACTGCACTCCCTGATGACACCCACCCACCCCCCCACTCACCCCAGACGTGACTAAGCCTAAGGCGTCAACCTAGCCTCCAAATTCCCCAGATCCCAATACGACTGAACATCAACTGGGCATGCCAGTACCTTACCTCACAACCCACAGGGCTCACAGGATCCATCAACAACACTTTGGTGCCAGACAACACAGGACACCCCAGAGGTCCTGTCTCCAGGCCTCGACAGCTCAGAGGCCCTAGATCAGACTTGGCTCTGACCTGTTGAGGTCTGGACAAAGGACCTCCGGGGCACCGGTTTGTCCCATAGATGCTTGATCAGATTGGGATCTGGGGAATTTGAAAGCTAGGTCAATGCGTTGAGCTCATTGTCACGTTCCTTGGGCCATTCCTGAGCAGTTTTTGTGGCGTGGCAAGGTGCATTGCCATGCTGGGAGGCTACTGCCATCAGGGATACTGTTGCAATGAGTGGGGGTACTTGGTCTACAACAATATTTAGGTGGGTGGAGTGCGTAAAGGGGCATCCATATGAATGCCAGGACCAAAGGTTTCCCTGCAGAACATTGCATTGTAATGAAATGATTGATGTTACTCACCTCACCTGCCACTGGTTTTAACGTTTTAGCTGATCGGTATATGTACCAATGTCCAAGTCCAAGTCACCAGGATTATGGTACTTAGAAGGCATTTAAATGGCAAACAAAAATGTATGATACTTACATGTTTTGATCAATAAGATAATCTTTACCAATTCACACCACTTTTATGATTTAAGGCACACATTAGGGCTATAAACACACTACACTACGGTCGCATGACTAACGTCATCACCACAGCGAGGCTGTAAAGCTGTGTTTGGTGTGATGAAACTCTGCAATCTCATTTGGCCACTCATATGCAACCGCCTTTTTTAAGACTCATGACAGCTACAAAATTCACAAGTGGGGTATTTACTGACGTATTTCATGATGTAGAAAACAAAAAAATGAAAATCTGTTAAGCTTGTATTAACCACAGACCTAAGGCATCAAACCAAAAACCCATTAAAAAAAACTCATTGACTTCAAGATGGGGGAACCGGGAGTGGTAAAATGCTCACTCATTTCCGGTTTTATGACTCATTGCGGCACCACTTTTTTGGGGATTCAGGATTTTATGACATAAACCTGGGATATTCACCTGCTTTCCACTGAGCTGATAGAAGGACAGCTTCTGACCCCAGTCCGCCACAGCCAGAATGTCATTGTGTTCATCCCTGTGAAAATACAACAACAACTACTTTAGGCATAAGTACTCCTGTCAACATACTGTAGTGATGGGGCTTTGGTTGTTTAGGTAATGATGACAGTGTTAATAAAAGCAAAGAGGCCGCCCTTCAACTACAGGATGTAAGGTCAAGCCCTGTCCCCTATCAGTGGAAAGCTTTTAGCTTCACTGTTTATATCCTCAACAATTATATATAATTATATGTCAGGACAGAGTATTGTATTTGTCTTTATTATTGTCATATACAGTAGGCCTACTGTATGTATCTTTCCGTATAACCTGTGTGCTGAGCAGTTTACCCTGCCATAGCATCCATGAGCAAGACGCTGAATCTCTAGCAGCTCAGTAGACGCTATTCCCTGGCTGACCTCAAGCTCTGACCTCTGTGATGACCAATCATATTCCATAAGCCAGCCCAATAATAATATAACTGGTGCATCTTGTCATTATCTCTCATTGCTGCCCTCTTTAACCTTCCTCCTGCAAATGTGCATCTTCCTGTGTGCCCTTTTCTCTCAGTTAACCTGTTCAGTAGCTCTCTGTCACGGCTACAGCTGTGCTCCTGGCTTAGGCTGTAGGGGGCTTCAAAGAACATGGACTGCTGCTCCAAGGTTTTATAATCCCCTCCCTTGGAGAAACAGCACTCCCTGGTTGACCACTGCCACCTGCTGGCACCACAAGCTATTCATTTCAAATGCAATCACATCATTACATGAAATTGTGGCAACATGGATGGAGAGAGCATGAGTGTGTGTGGCAGTGTGAGGCATTAAATTTAATGAATTGCTGCACGCTATCTCTTCTACAATCTTGTGGTGCAATAATTAAGTTAGACTTACTTAGAGGGGTTCCAGGCTATGGACCAGATAGGAGAAGAGGAGCCTCCTGGACGCTCTATCTTGACCTTCTCCTCTCCGTTCTTGTTCCTGATGCTCACTACTCCATTCATCATGCCAAGGGCAAGGTACTGGCCATCATTCGTCCACCTTTAATCAAATGAAATCCTTTAACGTAAATGTATCACATTAACATGTACAAATGTTGCAGACATTTCTAACAGATTTCACTTACCCACAGCATGTTATTTTGCTGCTCACTTTATGCTTGTTGACAGATTTTTGCTCCGGGGACCAAAGACCTGAAATGTATAAAGTGCTCAGATGTCCAGTGCTCCATGGGTACAATTTCTCTTTTTAAAATTATCTTTAGGTCCATAGTGTATTATATACAAGATTTTTAAGTCCAGTATTTCTAATTTTAAGGTGCACTCACCAAAGTCACCAGAAGAGCATGAGGCAAGCTGGTGAGTGACAGGGTTGTAGGCAACACACTGGATGGAGTCATTGTGACTACAGATAAACACATGAAGGGGAAAAAAAGAGTTGGCGGTATTCACACTGCAGAAGATGCATTATAATACAGTGATAAGAAAAAATGACACTTACGTATATTTTAAAATACCCTCCAGTTTAGACGTCCAGATGATGATGCTTTTGTCTGCTGACCCCGAAGGCAAACCTTTTACCTGCGGAAGAATGCAGCAGTGAGTGCGATAACAATGAAGACTGATAAAGGTAAATGTACAAATGAAAAGCCAGTTGAGTACCATCTTTAGCATAGGCCACGCAGTACACTATGTCTTTGTGTCCTTTCAAAGGCTGGATAATAGCTCCCTCTGCTACGTCATAAACCTGCAACAAAAATGCAATACAATAATGTGATAATTGTATTCTTTAGATTTATACCTTGGCCAAAGAAATCAGGAGAGCCTTACCAGGACACGAAGACCTGCAGCAATGATGAGTTGGCTGCCATCTGGCTTGAAGGCAAGGTCATAAACACTGCAAAAGAGAAAAGTAGATTTGTTTTTCTTAAGTGTTTTTTGATTAATTGATTAGTCAATCAAGAACACTTTGAATGATCCACTCCTCGTTCAAGTCAGTGGTGCCCAACCTTTTTCCTTAAGGGACCCCTTCTCTGTCATTGAATAAACTGACAACCCTTCTCTAAGGGAGACATTTTATGGATATTTCATATTGTATTCAGTGCATACCAATGATGAACTGTACAATTAACCCAAAAAGTGAGGGCAATAACTGTAAGAAGTTTGGTAAAATGCGCAATTTGGGTTTATTATGAGCAGATTATTTCCTGTAACTATGGCATGAGAGATGATGCTTGGCTATAACTCTGTTAGCTCTTTGGATGTTTCACTGCAGGATGAGGATGTTTGACAGAGAGTAAAGGCTCTGTGAATATTGCTTTTGTTCAGGTTTTCACCATGCCCTCATCCTGTCCATTTTTTTTATTTCTTGAATGAAAATCTAAACTTTGAAAAAAAAAAAAAAAAACAATCTTATTTTCTTCACATGAATAAATTAAAAAGCTAAGATACAGACTTCTTTTAACTTTCTTCCAACCCTTACAATCAAGAAGGCCTTGTGACCCCCAGTGAAGCTTTAGCAACCCATAATGGGGGTCAGGAGCCCCAGGTTGGGAACCAGTGGTTTAAGCCATATATTAAAGAAACATGCCAAACATCCACGGGTTTCAGCTTCTCAAATAAAGGAGTGTGCTGCTTTTGTAAACTGAAAATCTAACGATTCTGGACTGTTGATTGAACAAAACAAGAGATTTAAAGGTGTTAAGCTCTGGGAAACATTGTGGTATTTTTTCCACAAATCTAAACTGAGAACAAGTTTGAAAGGTTCAAGATACATGAAATGGGCAAAAACATGTTGTTGCTGTGATAAAATCAGTCAGACTTTTAAAAAGGAAGGGGGGGGCAGAGGGTACAGTCAGTGTTAAAGTGCATAAGCCAGTGTGAACAGGTGGGTTTTGAGATGGGATTTTAAGGATGTTATGCTGTCGGACTGTCGAATGTGTGGAGGTGGGGAGTTTCAGAGCCTGGGGGCGGTACAGCTGAAAGCTGAGAATGGTCAGGAGACCAGCAGAGGGAGAGCGCAGGGAGCGGGAGGGGGTGTACTTCTGGAGATGGTCAGAGAAATAGGTGGGGGCTATGCTGTGGAGGGCTTTGACAGTAAGCAGAAGGTTTCTGTGATCAATCCAGTACTGAACGAGGAGCCGGTGTAGTTTGATGAGAATGGGGGTGATGTGGTCTGATGATTTGGTGCGGGTAATGATCTGGGCAGCAGAGTGACAACATGGCAGTTTGAATGATTTGAATCCTGTCAATAAATTCAGTGGGGAGACCAGAGAGAACTGCGCTGCAGTAGTCAATACGAGATGTGACAAATGCATGGACCAAGACATCAGTGGTGGACTGGGACAGTGATGGGCGGAGTCTGGAAATGTTGCAGAGGTGGAAGAAAGCAGTCCGGGTAATATTTTTTTATGTGTGGTTCAAATGAAAGTGTGCTATCCAGAATGACACCAAGGCTCTTGATGTGACTGGAGAAGGGTACAGGAAGTTATCGATGATGACGTATGGGAGTTGGGCGCTCTGGATTTTGGACAGGGTGTTTTTTTTATGTCAAATCATTAAATGAGCGTTATTCTAATTGTTAGTAGCTGTGCAGTACTTGAGCAGACATATGCTTGATATGTAGAGAGGTGTGGACTGCTTTATAGATGGGACCACGTGTTACATGTGTTCATTAATTATAGTTTCAGTAATTGCTACGGAAGCCAACGCACAACAATTAGTGCGTAACGCGCAGTATATTAACGTTACAGTTGCAGCGCTCATAGTTCATTAATAAAAGCAAATTAAGTCACGGCTGTTTATTTTAACAGTGTTTCATCTTGGGTCAGAGATGAACCCTATATAATGGATAACGTTAGCTTCAATGAAAATATAGCATGCAACAATAAGCAATAACCAAGAGCTAACGTTAACTCAGCGTTTGTCGTTAACGAGAGCTAGCTAGCTTAACATTAACGTTAGCTTCGACTTTACGTTATATTGTTAAACACAGGAAAGCTGACATGTTGCACCGTTGTTGGAACAAATATTTAGCATGACAACAAGATACAAGTATCCTACACAAGCTTTGGTATCTCTGTCATTAGTGAACGATGACAGAACTGCTGCGAGCTAATGCTAGCTAGCTGGCTAACACTAGTTTACATAGCAACCGCCGTTGCTAACCACTAAGCGTTACATCCCAGCATCGGTCCCAGGTTGGCAGCGTAAACGTAAGCATCGACACACTCACCATTGATCCCGAATTGTTTCTTTCCATGCGAGAACGGCTCTCATTTCCAGCTTTTAATAGCAAAAGAGACTGATGGATTTTGTATCAACAGGTTGTTGTCGCTTGTTTGGTTGGTTTTTCATACTAAGCTCCGTTTTCATGATTCGTCCTCACTGCGCAGACTCGGGTCTGAGCGCTACTTCCTGTCTTCCTGAGTGCAAGGCAAGGCAAGAGCGGGTAGCTCTGTGTTTACATCACAATCCGGGAAGATAGCACAGAGAGAGCACCCGTGAGTCTGCACCCTGTGAGAAAAGGAGTTTGAGGTAAGTCACCAATTTTATTTCCATTTATCAAGTCAACATCTGTTGTTCAGTTAGATCCATGATATGTTAAATGGTGATAATCGCCCACTTTGTGTGACAGTGTATAAAGGATGTCATTAATGTGTTGGTGTTGTTGCAATGATATAAATTTTAGGTAAAGAAGATAGACAAGGGATAGCTGCTGATGTGAGAGTAAAAAGTCAGGCTACTGGACAATGAGCTGAAAGCAGTGAGCTTCAGCTCCACTTCAGAATCCCCTCCTCTCTGAACTGGGTTCAACAACATCAGCAACACACCTCTCAAAATGCGTCCTAGCTGTGATATCCAGCTGGAAAGCAATGGAGACATAAATAACCAAAGTCACAAGGACGAGGATGACTCATGCCACACTTCCAAGTTGCCCCTTGGCTGGATCAGAGAGGTTAGGCAGCGGAAAGCGGGAAAGACAGCAGGCAAAATGGACGTCTACATTACAAGGTGACTCATTGTATTCTTGTAATCGTGTCTGTATGTAATCATACCTTGATCATGACTAAGCGCCTTGCAGATTCAGTTAGTGTCTAATTGATTTTTCTCTCTGTTGTTTGTTCAGTCCTGAAGGGCTGAGGTTCCGCTCAAAATCATCCCTGAAGGCTTTCTTCTAAAAGACGGAGAGGGGAACTTAGACATAAACCTCTTTGATTTCACTGCATCCAAGGATGATGTCCTCACCACTTCCCAAGCACTCCCCTCCCAAGTGAAACAGAGGGAAGAAAGAAAAGGCAAGCAAATGGACAGCAGGGGACAACAGAAGATGCAGCACAAATACTGGATCCACCTCCAAATAAATCTAGAAGAGCTTCCTCCCCCAGACATGACAGTAAAGACAGAAAACTGTCACCTACTGCTGCACCTTCAGCCACAGCAGATGATGACAAACTGCAGACGAGTCCCTCAGAGGACGGGTCAGCTGAGAGAGAAGCTTCTCAGACTGGCTCCTTCTAATAATCAAGAAAACACTCTCGTTGTTCACAAGGACGAAGAGGCAGACTCGCAGCCTTCTGTCCCGGCTCTGAATGTTGAACCTGCCACTGACAGCGAGGGCGAAGGTGAACGAGGTGGAGATGACATACAGATTCACAGCAAAGGTGACAACACGCCTAATTCCAGAACAGGAGGCCGAGGCTGACAGCCACCGGAATGACGAACAGGAGGTGTTGTTACCTGACATCACTGGTGAGAGCTGCACACCAGTGAGAGATTCCCAGAATAGTAAGTATGAGCCACACTATCTGACAGCCTGTAAATGTAGCAGCTCAAGTTAGTTTTTACCGGATCTACTTTTTTTAAATTTAGATTTGAGCATCGTATACAGTGCGTTGCAATCCCTACAATTTCACATTTTAACACTGTCTTTTCTTTTTTTTAAAAACCAAATACATTAAAGGAGCAACGTTTAGGAGTTAGTGGCATCTAGCAGTGAGGTTCCCTCCTCTTTTGTCCATTCTGGGCTACTGTAGAAACATGGCAGGCTCCATGGAAGGGGACTGCTCCCTCTTCAGATACAAAGGGCTCATTCTGTTCATTCATTCATTTTCCGTAACCGCTTGTCCTGTTAGGGGTCGCGGGTGTGCTGGAGCCTATCCCAGCTGACATTAGGCGAGATGCGGACACACCCTGGACAGGTCGCCAGACTATCACAGGGCTGACACAAAGAGACAGACAACCATTCACACTCACATTCACACCTACGGCTAATTTGGAGTCACCAATTGACCTATTCTGCATATCTTTGGACTGTGGGAGGAAGCTGGAGTACCCGGAGAAAACCCACGCTGACACATATGTCATATGTGATCATATGTTGTACAATGCTGGGTCAGGCTTTGAGTGATACACTTGATGGTGGCTGCGAGTATGATCTGTAACAAGTAGAATGCATCTTTAAGGGCATCACAGACATCCTTTCAAGAGTCACTGAACTTCAGCCATGATTAAAAAAAAGCACAGATGATGAGTAAAATTTATTTGCTGTATCTTATTACTTTAAATTTGAATTCCTAACAAGTGTTATTAAAGTCACCAACTGTGCCTCCCTACGGTTATTTCTCCTTTGTTTGTAGAGGTGTTTGGGTTCATGCATATAAATACTTTTCAGACTATCCTCATTTCCAATTCTGTGGGGAGGTGCTCTGTTGGAGATTCAAATCTAATGGCTCTTGGTTAGGCTGAGTGTGTTTGAGACACCCACAGATAAAAAGGAGTCCACAGATCAAAATGCAGAGCAGTTTTTTTTTAATTTTCATTCTTTTCGAGCTCTTCCTCTGTGTTTGTAATTCAAGATATGCAGAGAGAAAACAAAATTATTAGCATAACATCAAACATCACAAAAAATAATGTGCAATAATAAAAGTAAATCAAATATTAGGTGGAAATTAGCTCACAGGACACAAACAATAAAGAACAAAGGGAGCAAGGCAGCATATATCGCCTCTCATTAAGGTGGAGTGATGGCCGTCCCTTTCCAGGCAGGGGTGTTTGTGCCTGCGTCTCTTCCTCGCATCTTAGCTCTTCCCAACGAGGATGCGAGAGAAAGTTGTGAGGAAAGGACACAAGGATGCAGTAGCTGCCAAACGAGAGATCCTTGATTCCATAGCGTCAGTCTAAAGCGACGTCAACTACTGTACCTGCATTTGGGGGTGTGGCATTTATACATCACATCAGCTAGATAAAAGACTCTGTGTTTCATCGCTCTAAGCTCCTCCTTAGAAGCCTCCTCTCTCCTTGTCTCCTCAAGGTGCTTTTAAGGGATTGGAAGTTCTTTCCTGATGGTGGAGGGTGAATGATTTCCAGGTCACAGGAGGAGAGAGGATGTGAGGAAGCACAAGCACCCACTATGTGACATCAGAAATGTCTTCTTTTTTTAATATAAATTAATGTTTCCTGTCACCTAGGGTCCAAGAGTGTGGAAGACAAACGGAAAACAAGCTCCTATTTCAGCAGACAACCCCTCAAAGATGGTAATGTTCAGTTGTTTCATGAGATACAAGAAGCAAAGAGAAGGCTTGTATGTATTTGTATGTAAGATGTGAAGTGTACGCCAACAATTAACTGTCCATACACAGGCCTTAGCCCACCCAGGAGGAAGGCCTTCAAGAAGTGGACACCTCCTCGCTCTCCGTACAACCTCGTACAGGAAACCCTGTTCCATGATCCCTGGAAGCTCCTGGTGGCCACCATTTTTCTGAATAAGACCAGTGGTAAGCTCCAACATACACATGTTGCATTGCATCAGTATTAACCAGTACTTAAGTTTAGAATTTGTATACTGTTTTAACAATACTCCAGGCAAGATGGCCATACCAGTGCTGTGGCAGTTCTTTGATCGCTACCCGACTCCAGAGGTGACCCGTGAGGCTGACTGGAAGCCCCTGTCTGAACTTATGAAGCCACTGGGCCTGTATGAGCTCAGAGCCAAAACACTAATCCGCTTCTCAGGTGAGTGTGCTTGTCCACTGTTCATGATGGATTATAGTGCTCACTTCTGTGCATAGTGATTACAGTGTGACTGCAGTGTTTTCACTGTAGATTCATATGGTGTTAGTCAGAATATGTGAAGCAATATGAGCAGCAACAAACACCTCATAATCCATTTTTCCTGTGTAGATGAATATCTAACTAAAGAGTGGCGTTACCCCATCGAGTTGTACGGCATTGGGAAGTACGGCAACGACTCCTACAGATCTTCTGCGTGGAGGAGTGGAGAGAGGTGAGTCTAATGCAGCTATTTTGGATGATATGTTTTGCAATGTTCAGTAACAGCCAGATCTGATATACTATGATATTTTTTTGTAGGTGAAACCTGAAGATCACATGTTAAACAAGTACCACGAGTGGCTGTGGGAGAACCATGAAAGACTTGGAATCTGAAACAGAAAATATGAAGGACTGCAAGAAGATTTGCTGCGGCATAGACAAGAAAATCACTTACATCACATAAACAAAACATTCATATCGCAATATTAGCATTATGATGAAGAGGTGTGGACTCAAGTCGCATGACTTGGACTTGAGTCACAGTTAAATTACAAATTCGATGACCTTGACTTGACAAAATCAAAAAAGACTTGCAACTTAATATGGACTTCAACATCAGTGACTTGTGACTTCACTTCGACTTGAGCCTTTACAAAGTATGCTCTTTAAAAAGCATACCATAAATCAATTTATTTCCCCTCATTTTCTGAATCAACTAACATTCAAGCTATTCATTTCCAGCAACTCAACACTTAATTCCGCAGATCCACTTTGTTTAAATGGATCCTTAAGCATCTAATCAAGTTGCAAGAGAGAACCATGAAGAACTAATGTTACGTAACTGATGCCGGTTGGGGAAAAGTGATACCAAAGATTATTTCTTTAAAGTATAAAAACTAAGTGGTGGTCGATAGAAAAAGATTTGCAAAATGTGTAGGTTAGAAATTATAGAGACACAACCTTTAGCTTTGTTGCACAAAGACTGGTAAGCTGAGGCATAGGTAGCAAGCTAATGTTTAGCTAACATTATTTCTTTGTTGTTAAAATAGCAATACATGTGGTGAAGAGAGCATTATGACTTGTTTGGGACTTGAAACTCAAAGTATAGGACTTAGGACTTTCTTGCTTCACTTGGAATGTGACTGCTAAGACACCAGATGTACTTGTGACTTGGTCCCACCTCTGCAATGTTATAGCTGAATCCCTTTAAAATTATGCAGTGATATTACTCCTTCCTTCTTCTTCCTTTAAAAAGTTTTACTCTGTATTTAATAAAAGGTTTTAAGGGGTTTAAAAGTTGAAATAATTCTTGAGTGCATTAGTCAGTAAGTCCTCTAACTGGTTTTCCTGTTCCATGTCTTCATGCATAGATGAGATCAGAGACATCTTCTGACTGTCCCTGGTTAGTCCATTGTCACAGGCTAATAATCAGTCTTTTTGAGTGTACCGAAGCGTGACTTCACAGTCCACGCAGCAGCTTTCTTTTTGGTGGCTGGTAACCTGATTCCCAAGGCAACTGTTGCCACCGCAAAACACTCAGTGAATGCACAGGCATGTCACAGTTTAATCTCTAACTAGTTGCAGTGCAGTAATTTGCTTTACATTTTGAGTTATGATGTAATACAAATCATAACGGCAACTCTCAGAGGATAATTAAATCGTGCAGGATTTGACACTTTGGCAAGTTTCATTCCACAAAGACGGCACTGGTGGGCGAACAGAAGAAACTGCTTGAACGACAAAATGAGACTACGTAAGAAACAGTGTTCTGTTTGTTGTCTATTTTAGTGTTACTCGTAAACATCTTAAACATGCTGTTCTACTGTTCATCTGACTCTTCATTATCACAGCAACCATCTCTATAGCTTCTACACCAGTGTGTA
The DNA here is from genome assembly GCA_019142605.1 of Cephalopholis sonnerati. Lineage (NCBI taxonomy): Eukaryota > Metazoa > Chordata > Actinopteri > Perciformes > Serranidae > Cephalopholis > Cephalopholis sonnerati. The sequence goes on along the minus strand of JAGQAX010000011.1, from coordinate 14,693,945 downwards.
TTCCTCATGACACACTTCCTGTCCTGGCAGAGTCACTGCCTGGTGGTCACTCCCATGATATTCCCCAGCATCTCAGACTCTGCCCGGCTGTGGACAAGCAGCCAGGTCAGCAGAGATTCATTTCAACTTAAGTCATTGTCTGATATGAAGATGCTGTTTGTTTAAGGACAATAGAAAAAAACTTGAATCTGCTCTTTAGAGTATTCCAAGACTGAACCCTTTACATCCACCTTTGGTCCCTAAACGCACCGTCAGTCTGGAGACACCAGCTGTTCACCACCACAACCACCAGAGGACACTAATTATGCAGAGGAGAGAGCACCACAGGTAGGAACATCTGTGCAATACCTTACTGTAACAGATTTTTTTTTTACTGAGAATTAGTGATGTCATCTTTACTTTAGAGAGTTGAAAGTCAAAGTCACTGACTTATCGTGGGTTGATGTGTCAGGTATCATCAAGTGTGGAGAAAACCTTTTTATGGGACCAGCACTGAGAGAGAAGAGTACAGGTAAAATACTAAACACGCACTAATGATTCAATATATATCGTATACTATATACGCTTTTAACATTCATCGATAACAGAGAAAAGTCGTTCTCCTTCCTGTAGGAAGGAGTTGCGAGAGCAGTTAAAGAGGCAGATAGAGGAAAAATGTGCAGGACTGAAGCTGCAGCTGGCCAGTAAAGTGAAGGAAGCCGAGCATTTACAAGAAGTGGACCGCCTCGCCCTGTCCAGTGAGAGGGAGCTGAGGATCCAGCACAGCAAAGCAATGACAGCATACAGAGATGAGAACAAGAGGGTACAGTCCCACACATACATAATGTATCCACTACTAATGCTTTTGTGTTTATGTCCCTCCCAATAGTGTCCCAGTAATGCTTCAACATGCTGGATGCTCTTGGGTTACAACAATATAGGGTGTGTGTTTGAGGTTTTTCTTGTCTCTGCTGTGTGTGTGTGTATGTGTGTGTGTACAGCTAATGGAGCAGAGCTGGAGGGACAGAGCACTAACACGCTCCCAGGAGACGCTAAAGGAGAGAGAGCTGCTGCGCCTCAACCCCATTAACTGGAGTGGAACACTGAAATAAGCTCAACCTCCACATCCAGAGTCAAGACTTGAAACTCGGGCCTCACTGTAGCACTTGGGGTACACATGAGTGACAGATGAAAATAGGATGCAATATATATGGTACATTGAATTAGTGCTGTAATAGCCATTGAAGTAGCTTAAGAGATAACAAAGAGATATTTGTGGGATTTTCTAAACTGGGAAAAACCAAATAAAGGTTTTCAGCATCAGATTATTTCCAACTTTATTTTATAAATGTAATGGTGTACTGTCGGACTCAGCTTCTTTTTTTTTTTTTTTTAAGTATCAATATTGTGCAGCAGAACCAGAGATATCACCTTATTTATTTCATGCATTCTTCCTTGTCAAATTCTGGTGCTTAAACTACCCAAAATACAACCCGGCCACAAACAGGTCTGTTGGAGATTTTGGCGTGTTATGCTAGAAACGGCTGATGTAGCCTTGAGCCGCTAATTTCAAGCAGAGATGAGAGGCAGGCTACAGAGGTCCGGTAAGTCTAAATCCACATCCCCATATGTTTTCTTTTTGTCTTTACCCATAGTAAATTCATATTTCGCACAGCTCTGGAGCCAAAGGACTTCATACAGTTTTTCACATATGCAGCAGCCCTCCGAATAACTGCGTCTAATCAGTGGAGTTTCCCTTTAAAGCAGCACATTGATTCTCTCAGCGCCCTCCTGCCCTGTTCTTGCTCTCCATCTCTGTTTATCAGACCACAAAGAATTAGCTAGGTAGCGCACCTCGCAGTCCCTCTGCTTTACTTCCCACTGCTGGGGAATTATTTGCTTGGGAGGAGAGTGAGCAGTAGCTCTGGAGATGGACATACTTACTTAGCAGCGCCAGATCTAAACGGTGTAACAGCAGCAACAGAAAGTCTGTTGATGTAGCAGGGAGTTTGGGCAGTCTGGGATCGGACCCCAGCGCTGGGTCTTGGCTGGCTGGCTTTGATCCTACAGCAGCTAACTGATAGTCCATATTTAGGACAGTGGTGTACAACTCTGAATCTCTGAGGCCGCCAGATAGCAAAACTGCCAATTTTTTGCATGATGTTGCTTTAAGGGTTTCTCCCAGTCACTGACATACGCATGACCAAAACTGTGCACTGAGTATGTTCTGCAGTTAATGATGCCACATGCAGTTGAAGAAAATCATTTTCCATGCGCTTTAATGTTTTTCCTCTCTCTTTTTGTAAAGAGCAGAGAAAATTAAATAAAAAAATTCTAATAAAAAACATGAGTGACAGACTTTTTATTGTAAAGCAAACATCTATAACAGATAACGACTTTGTGGAAACTCTCTACACATGAAAACCAAAGACAAAGTAGATGGTTGGGTAAAAAGTGATGCTTCGATGGCTTTCTAACATGATGCTACTATATCTGCTAGAATTACAATTGAACCGACTAAAAAAACTGCATTGAAAATGCACACAAAAATACACAGAGGAAATGTCAGGAGCAAAATATGACAAACATCTTCCCAATAAATATTGCTTTCAAAATAAATTAAAGGCAACAGAAAATGGCTTTAATCTTCCAGATAAGATCTGGTTATTTACCGAAGCACATTCCCTCACACACACAAACTAAGTGGTCAATGTCAGTAGTGTGGGTGATCCAGCAGCTGTTGAAGTCAGTCTTCCATGCCAAAATACGACAATAAATTAATATATACGGTAAAGTACCTTTTGTTTCAAATCCTGTTTTCATGCATTATTACTAAAAAGAATCATTCGGTAAGTTAGGAGGTAAAAAGTCATTCTGTGAACATATAAACCAGTGACTCATAATGGAAATATCCCAGAGTTTCAATGAGCTTTCTTTTTGGGGTGATTGAGGAAATTCCTAAAAATTTCCTTATCTAACAACATGCCTGTTGCAAGAATCTTGAGCGTTGCAGTGACTCGACACAGCCAAAATTTACATACCACTCAGTCTGCTTTACAGCATTGAGATATGAAAAACATGGCGGATGTGATGGACGGGAGGTTTTGATTGTGTGGAAGAAAACGACATCATTTCAACATTGAGCCCAGATGAGACATCCAAATGCATAACATTTTAACAATCAGTAGTGGTCTTCATGTCACCCTTGTTCCCAACAAAGTTGAGGTAGGGGATTAAGTTCACTTCCTTTGTATCAGTGCAGTGATGCTTCACTATTCCTCTTCAAGATTCACGGCTTCATAGCCTTCAAGTTCTCACCTTTTCCTGCATTATCCTATTTAGTAACATAAATAAACCAAAGCCCTTTCAAGTAACTCCCCAAGTAAATCCCTGAAAGGCTAGCATTGCAGTGATAGTTTCCTGCTCTCAGTTGAGTCTTATTCACCTTGACTGGCTGGTATTCCAGTGTCCTTTCTCCTGGCCCCAGACAGTCTAGCGTCCCTTCAGAAATCCATCCAGCATGTAATCTCCCTTTTCTGTCAGCCAGTAGCCGGCCATTGCAGCTACACCTCCGATGAAAATGGCTGTGAAAACCATGTCACCCTTAGCAGCGAGCGTAGCTATGGCACAGATTACAACGCCGAAGAACATCTGCTGCAGTACAAGGACCTCGTCATCTGTCATGTCGTCAAACAGCCCCTTCTCTGGGCCAGCTGAGGAGGTAGAGGAAAAGACACTCAGCCAACAGAAATGAGAAGCCTTCAACGATGTATGTGTTTTACTGCTATGACTGCTTACCAGGAGGTTTGTTCTCAACACAGATGCTGTCTCTTCTGATAAATCCCTCAGCACAGTCACAGTGGAAGGAGCCCTCCTCATTGATACAGGCCTCATTGAGTCCGGGGCACGCTATTGCACGATCACTACATTCATCTACATCTGTGAGATATTAAATAAAAACAATTGAAGGAAATAAAGTTACAGAGGTGTGGCACAGAAATTTAGTAAATAAGCAGTATATCGAGGGCTTACCGAGACACTTCGCTCCGTTCAATTTGTAGCCACGTGCACATTTCTTACAGCGGGCAGGACCACTACCCATGCAGCCAACACATGCCTGGTCACAGCCTGGATAAAACAAAAGCACAGTGGTCAACATTACGTACCAAACTGGGTATTAGGCGCTATATTGTATGAATAACTGAATTTGTCACGAAGAGGAAAAATGCTTTTCTTCATCATATGACTAAGATGACTATATGATGAATGTTTTGGGGGTTTTAGACTGTTGATCAATAAAATAATCAGTCACATTTGTGATGAGAATTTTTTCATTTTTCTTATTTTTGCAATTTTGCAAGTGTAACTTAAAACTAGGGATGAACTGACTCATCAGTCGAACATTGGTATTGGCCGAGTTTTGACTTGTTGATTGCCATCAGCCTGTTGGCAGATAAGATGATACTAACTGATGGCAGCGGCCTATGTTTTTCTGTTTTGTCTGATCAGTTTTGCATAGGCAAAAGAGCAGGGCTCGGGACTTACAACATCCTGTCATCCTGGCGACAACAGAAAATGTGTTCGGGATGAAAAGACATCCTCCCCTGAGCTTTATTCAGTAAACTATTGGGCAAATGTAAAATAACACGTTATCATGATGTGCTCAAATGTTATCTTGTAAAATTTTGTTTTTGGTAAGAAGTTATATACAGTTGTTTGAAGGAAAATTTGTTGATGTTTTCACATCAATATAACATACACTCATTTGCCACTTTATTAAGTACACCTGTTTATCTGCCTGTTAACGCAAATAGCTAATCAGCCACTTACATGGCAGCAACTCAGTACATTTAGGCATGTAGACATGGTCAAGGCGACCTGCTGAGGTTCAAACCGAGCATCAGAATGAGGAAAAAAAGGTGATTTAAGTGACTTTGAACGTGGCATGGTTGTTGGTGCCAGACGGGCTGGTCTGAGTATTTCAGAAACTGCTGATCTACTGGGACTTTCACACACAATCATCTCTAGGGTTTACAGAGGATGGTCTGAAAAAGAGAAAATATCCAGTAAGCAGCAGTTCACTGGGTGAAAATGCCTTGTTGATGCCAGAGGTCAGAGGAAAATGGCCAGACTGGTTCAAGATGATAGAAAGGCAACAGTAACTCAGATAACCACTGGTTACAACCAAGGTCTGCACAAGACCATCTCTGAATCAGCAACACGTCGAACCTTGAAGCAGATGGGCTACAGAAGCAGAAGACCACACCAGGTGCCACTCCTGTCAGCTAACAACAGGAAACTGAGGCTACAATTCACACAGGCTCACCAAAACTGGACAATAGAAGATTGGAAAAACGTTGCCTGGTCTGATGAGTCTCTATTTCTGCTGCCACATTCAGATGGTAGGGTCAGAATTTGGTGTAAACAACATAAAGCATGGATCCATCCTGCCTTGTATCAACAGTTCAGGCTGGTGGTGATGGTGTAATGGTGTGGGGGATATTTTCTTGGCACACTTTGGGCCCCTTAGTACCAACTGAGCATGGTTTAAACACCACAGCCTACCTGAGTATTGCTGCTGACCGTGTCCATCCCTTTATGACCACAGTGTACCCATCTTCTGATGGCTACTTCCAGCAGGATAACGCACCATGTCACAAAGCTCAAATCATCTCAAACTGGGTTCTTAAACATGACAATGAGTTCACTGTACTCTACTGATCTCCACAGTCACCACATTTCAATCCAATAGAGCACCTTTGGGATGTGGTGGAACAGATTCACATTATGGATGTGCAGCCGACAAGTCTGCAGCAACTGTGTGATGCTATCATGTCAATATGGACCAAAATCTCTGAGGACTGTTTCCAGCACCTTGTTAAATGTGATACCAAGAATTAAAAAGGGGGTCCAACCCCGTACTAGCAAGGCGTACCTGATAAAGTGGCCGGTGAGTGTAGATATTAGAGAGGAAATCATGGTATATAATACGTACTAAAATTGCTTTTGAAGCACATATGAATATACATATGTTTAGGTTTATTGTGTGAAAGAATGTTATATTAAAGGGCTGGCTGATCTCAAAAGAGTTCAGTTATTTTTTTATAAAGAAGGTTTCTTTGTTTCCCTGGCACAAAAGGGGAATAAATAACAACAAAACCAAAATAAACAGTAACAATAAAATATTGGTATCAGCTTTCAATCAAATTGTTACCTAAAACATTAGTGTCAGTATCGGCCCAGAATTTCAGTCAGTGCATCCTTACTAAAAGCTGCCTCTTTTCACACTTGATAATTGAAAAAGAAAATCACACCAGTTGCAAAAAATCTAGAAATCTTAAGGAAAGCATATTGCATGATGACATCAGGTACAATACAGTATGCAGACAACAGTCACCACACAAGAGAACATACCTCTGCATTCATATGATCCTTCAGTGTTGTGACAGTAGGTGTTAGAGGGGCAACGAGCCAGCTCTGTTCCACACTCGTCAATGTCTGAAAAGACACATTCAAAGGCAGTCAAACAACACGCATGCAGAAAACTGGCACAGAGTCAATGACATGTTACCACATGACCTCTAAAGTCAAACTCACCCACGCACTTGTTGTCATGAAGGATCCAGCCAGGTTTGCAGTCGAGGCATTTGTAGTCCTGCGGCCCTGCGCATTTCTTACATGAGTGGTAGCAAGCTACAAAGTGTGAAAGACAAGGAGACAGAGGGAAGGTCAATTTTAGATGACCTCAAACAGGAATGAATACATGTAGAAAGTAGAAACAGTTGTTTGAATCTCAGGCAACCTGCACAGGCTCCTTTACTGTCGTTGGAGCTTTTCTCTCTGTAGTAGCCATCAGCACAGCTCTGGCACAGATTGCCCGAGTATCCAGGATCACAGACACACTCTCCATCTCCGAGACGAGTCCCCTCCCCTTCGCAGCGGCCCAGACCTCCACAAACAACACCAGCATCGGATGGACACTCTGTATTGGATAAATATACTATTAGTGGTACTCTGGATCTCTTGACAGCCAAGGCTCTGAATTAGTAGGGTGACTTTTACATCTTTAAGAATTATTCTTCACATGGGACAACTGTGAAGGTTAAAGCTTGTTTAATTCTTCATGTTTTTCATACCTTTGCAGTCAGGTCCAAAGCGTCCAGGTGGACAGCAGAGTCTCAGCTCCTCTATGCACAGCCACTCAAACAGGTCCGGCGCCTCCTGCTGCCTACAGGACACATACATCATGTTAGTTATGAAGTTAACACAGGAGCATGGTACTACATCTTAACAAAATATGTGCCCTCTCTGGGATTTACCCAAAAACACAAAACAATCAAAAATGCATGTATCAGATTTACCTGTGAAACCACCATGTCTCCACCTGGTCCTCTATCTGCTCCAGAAGCCGGTTACATTCAAAATCTGCTTTCTCACAAGCTGCTTCTACTATCTCTAAGAGCCGGGTCTCACTGAACAAGAGAAAAGCAATTAGAGATGAAAGTCAGAATAACGCCCCCACCCACCCCCAAAAGATAGTGAAGCCATGCTCTGGTCCACTGAGAGGTTTCACTCCCCTCAGTGGACTGTAAAAATAGACTGTCTTATGTAATCATTCACACATTACACAATATCATATGAATGTGCAGAGAAGACAAAGGCCTTCCAAAATTATTCTGAATGATTCCAGGAATAGAAATGCAAGACTGCAAGTTTACTTTCTGGCATCTGTGATACCAAGTATGAACTGACTCCACAACCTCCATAAATGAACTAACTCAATAAAGTGTAGGTGCAACTCCAGTTGCAATTTTCTCTTACCTGCGTGCATACTTAGCCAGCTTTTCCTCTTCCCAGGCAGTGTTTCCTCCCCCAAAGTTCTTGTTGGCTGTTCTCTCCAAGCCCTAAGAAAAGGAAAATTTCAAGACTCAGTACTTCTGGACACAAAACTTGGCTCAAGAAGACAAGCATGAATTAACATTAACTTAACTGCAGTACCTTAATAAAACTCTCTGTGAGTTTTCGGCAGGTCTGGCATGGTGCGGTCTGGACTCTAACCACAGAGAGCTCTGAGAGAAGCACCAGAGCAGGCAGGAAAGGCCAGGCCCACCACATGATCCTTCAGAAAACACACAACATCAGTAATGTATGGCAAATATATTATTTTAAAAATGGGTTTAAACACTGTGATCATCCTAGCAAGTATAATAAAATACACATAAACTTTTATAAAGGCTTTACACGTCGTGTAACATGTGACATTTGCAATATTGACTCCCTTTCCACTTTCAAATCCTGTCTGAAAACACACCTTTTTAAGCTGGCATATTCAGTCTGATTTAGTGGTGACACACATGATGACGATTTTATTATAATGATTCAATACCTAATATTTATAATTATGTTTTTTGTCTGATCATTTTATTATCTTTTATTGTATATTACTGAATTGTTTGATTTTATGATCTATGCATACATCGCTGCTTGTTTTCTTAACTGTGTCTTGTAAGGTATCTTTGAGTGCTCTGTAAGGCATCTATAAATAAAATTATTATTATTAGTAGTTAGTAGTATGTTTCTCTAGGGACACTGACACAACTTGCATTAACTGGATGCTAAGTATTATTACTATATGTAGAGGGGAGGGACAAAATAACAGGAACATCTATACAATGTAAAGCAATCCAATCCAAAGCCATGGACTATACAGACTAGCCTTACTAATGTGGAGCATAATCTTCAATATTTCTTTTCATTGTTTAAGAGCTGATAACTTGTGTTATTTTTCAGCTGTAGCTTTTGTAGTTAAACTGGATTACATTACATTGCTGTTCTGATATTTAGCTCACCCTCTGCGACGTAAAATGTATATAGATTTAAGTTATTTTTCATAATTTAAACGATATTTAAACCTAACGTTACACACAATACCACTCTTAAGTATCTCAGTGACGTGTCTCCAAATGTAATATTAATTTAGTCCTTGTTTAAAAACACATATCTTGAGGTTGGGATGCTCTTCCTCCAGCGTTAGCTTGGCTAGCTCAGCATCAGCACCACACGAAATTAGCCAACTACTGTAGCAGCTGGCTGGGGTCGATAGTTAGCTGCTAAGCTAACGGTGTCCATCATTGTCTGCTAATCTGCCCGGTGTATCTCTCAAGTCTACTGAACGTCATTTAACGTTAACTCTGTGCTAAGTGATCTTTAACGCAGTTATTTCTGTATTAGCTAGCTAGCAAAACTACTTCTTTTAGCTACGCTTACCTTATTGCAAAGCCACCACGTCCACTGCACCACTGATGATTGTCTGAATCCCTGCTGGTTCACGCACTGCAGGCACAGTTTCACATCTTGGACGGTCACTTTTAATGCTTTAAGTGGGCCATTTTAGTCTGAAAGCCAGCTGAATGTGTAGCTAGCTAGCTGGCTAACGCTGGAGGTGCTCACACGGGCTCGTACAGTGCTAGCCTGGCGCTGGGATGAATGAACAGCTTCCAGTTGGTTCTCTGGTTTCCATACAGCTGAGCCCCACAGGATATGACACCGCCCAAACCCGCTGGGATTTAATTCATTAGCCAATCAGTCAACATCTAATTTCACACAGGCTGACTCGTATTCCAGTGATGCCACACTGAGGATATCCCAACATGTCCATCAAGACATTTAAATATCAAATAATGTCGCAGGTCTTGCTTGACTGTACAGTTACATTTTGATGCATTTAAAGGGACAGTGCACACCAAAATCAGAAGGACATATTTTCCCTCTTATCCTTAATACAATTAACAGTTTAGATTGTTTTGGTGTGGGTTGCATAGTGTTGGAGATATCAGCTATAGAGATGTCTGCCTTCTCTTAAATATAATGGAACTAGGTGGCACTCAGCTTGTGGTGCTCAAAGGGCCAAAAAAATACATTTGAAACACTCAACAGCAATGTCTCTCTACAGAAATCATGACCTGGTTACTCAAGATAATTCACAGACCTTGTTGTGAGCAGTTTTGTGCAGGAACTACTTTCTGTCTACCAAACTGAACCCACTGACTGTATCACCCAGGCGCCCAGTAAAGCTGCTCAGCTTTGCAGCTAATTTTCTCAGTGGCCACTCGTGGTATTACAGCCAAAAAAATAATTTCCGACGGGCCCTAGTACTTGCTATCGTGCATGTATTGTTTTGACACAAATAGAGATTTGACATTGGACAGCATCAAGACACATATTACCCAGCAATCATCATTGCATATCTGTCAGAAATATCAATATATGAGCCATCCGTGGTGTAAAATGACTGTGGGTTGCTAATTTGTCCTGCAGGGGTCACTGTATTGTCATGGGTGTCTGCCAATATAGGTAGTGACCAAAATAATGAGATCGCGGATACGAGTGGCCGAAATGGGTTTCCTCCATGGGGTGGCTTTCGCATCGAAAGTGGTCAGTTGAGGTGGTGCGGGCATCTGACCAGGATGCTTCCTGGGCGCCTCCCACTGGAGGTGTTCCAGGCACATCCCACTAGTAGGAGGCCCCGGAGCAGACCCAGAACAAAATGGAGAGATTGCATATCTCATCTGGCCTGTCAACACCTTAGGATCCCCCAGGAGAAGCTGGGGAGAGGGATATCTGGGGTGCTTTGCTTGGCCTGCTGCCCCCATGACCTGGGGGATGCAAGTGGATGAAAATGGATGGTTGGATGGATGAGAACAAGTTGAGACGTGTCATCAATCTTTATATGCAGTCCATGGTGACAATACAAGATGTAGAGAATTAATAGTCCTCCTTGGCTGAACTGTGACATTAGCTAGCTCAGAGGTGCTAGGTGAGCTAGCAGTAGATGCACACTACATTCTGTGCTGTGATACAGTTGGCGGGTGTAGACGTGTAGTTTATTAAAAAGAAAGTAGTTCCTTCATGAAACTGCTCAGATTATCTTGAGTATGTGAGTCATGATTTCTCGGAAGAGACTTTACTGGTTTTTTTTGTGTGTTTTGTTTTGTTTTGGTTTTTTGGCACAGTTCCATTACATCCGATATCTCCAACACTTGGCAACCTAATTCCAAACAATCTAGTTAAATCAAGATAAGTGGCACTACAGTTAAGACGAAAAATAGGATATAGTTTAGATCTTGGGGTGAACTGTTCCTTTAAAATACATTTTAACAACCCATTTGTGAACGTTTACAAAAATGCAAGATATCTGCATTTACTGATTCCGAATTATGATTAAAAAATTGTTCAAATTAATTTTTACCTGCAAAATCTATACACTGACAACACTGATTTTGCTGAACATTTGTTTTGTTTGTTGTTTTACCTTAGTCTACTGCATAGTGCCACAATTTATAGATTTTATGGATCAGGAATAACATTTTTGCACATGGAACAATTGGATAAATGTTGCTCTGCAATCACACATCTCCATGTTTGTAATGAATTAAAATCAGTACAACTGTGCAGTCAGAAGAGTATCTGACGACATGATGCAGACAGATTCTTTATTCAATCCCATGTTAAACAGTAAGACAAAATACAGTATAAAACGGGCTCACTATGCTATACGATACATAACCTATAACGTCAGAGAAAGGCAGTAGCTTATTTTTGTTAGATTTTTTCTTCATGTCTCTCTGGGCCTTTAAATATATACACAATACATGCGCACGCAGAATATCAAATACTAGTAAGTTTGTCAAACACACAGTGGCTTGGTTACAAACAATATAGTGTCCGGACAAAACAATGGAGCTTCATTGAGATTCTTGTTTTGCATTTTAGTGTAAATTTTGTAGCCAACTAAGCATGCTGTTTTCAAAATACACTGCGGACCACATACTGTGTACCAATTGATGTATTTTTCCTTGACCTTTTACTTTTGGAGGTAGTGAGAGGTTTAAATGCGGTGCACTTTTGTTTCTGTGGAGCAGCAAGAGCTCAAGCTGTAACAACCAATATTTATGTGAAAAAAGAAGAACTATTTCTGCTGCCATGAACATGAAAAAGTCACCCTCTTTTCAACAACCACCCGACCCCTGATGTTTAGACCAGCAAATGCAAAAGCTGCCAACAGATATTGATTTAACTGAGTGTCGCTCCAAGTTGTTGCTGGCTGCTCATCCCAAAACTGAAGCCTGGTCTTGTGTCTTCCTCTACAGCTGTCAGACCCAGTCCGTTTCACTGACCCTGAGGCCTGAGTCAGGGCTGGATGGAGGCGTAATAAGACATGGCTGCAGGGGCACTGTCTCCCCAGAGTCTTCAACTCCTACTCCAACACAACTCTGAGACACTCCTGCAAGGTTTAACACCGTTGTCCCTGCTGTGAACCCTGACAGCCTCCGTGCCAGGGCTCGGGATGCCATCCTGAGCCCCCCTGCTCTTTTCCGTCTGGCCGATGCAGTAGCCATTTGCCGAGCCCCAGCCAGTTCAGTCAGAAAACCCAGGCTCTGGGAGGGGAGGCTGTAAACGTGAAGTCCACGGAAAAGTTCTGGCAGTGGCTGGAAACCACCTGGAGGCTCAGGCGGAAGTGATTCAAACTGCGCCAACATAAATCGCTCACCAGCACGGCCCTGTAAATAGTCTGCTAGAATACAGCTTAATGAAGCTGTAAAAACATCTATGCAGGGAGAAGGACCTGTGTAGCTTCTTCCTGTCTCCTCTTCCTTCATGTCTCTGTTCCTCTCCCCGGGAGTGTTTCTTTCCCAGCTCCGAGCTCCCCATTCTTCAGCCCTTATCCAGGCTGCCCGGGTTAAAACCAGCACCACTTTGCCCCCCTGCCTTTGCTGTCGGTTCAGTCTTGAGTGGAGCCAGGGCACGGGGCCCAGTACGCTGAGCTCGGTTTGGCTCCACAGGTCTAGAGACACACTGAAGCCAAGGGCTTGGAGGGACGAGCCCAGGTGACTCATCAGCTCTGGCAAAGCCTGGTCGTCATCAGGTGGGTACAGCAACACCACATGACCACCACCAACAGCACCTGAAATAGAAGAAGATTAAAACCATTTAGAAAATTTTAAAGGAACAGGTCGAAATTTTGAGAAAAAAATGCTTGTTTGCTTTTTAGCAGAGAGTGAGATGAGAAAACTGATGCCACGCTGACATCTGTCTGCTAAATACAAAGCTCCAACAGTTAACAGACTGCAGTGTTCACAGCTCCACCTTTAGTATCAGATCAGTGTGCTGCGTACACCAACAGAGGGATGACATAAAATGTATAAAATAATGGCTGTCCTGTATGAAATACATGTCAGGACTTCTCATACCTTTAACGTCATCTTCTTTCAACCATCTCCACATGTAGCCTGGAAGAAAAACAGAAGTTACACACTGAGATATTGTGTTACTGTCTAAAGTCATCGTCCTACCGCACCACAGCAGGGTAGAAGAAAAAAGAATCAAGATGGTTCTCAATCCAGGTGCTCAACAATTATCAGGAAATAAAAGCAACTTTAGCAACTATTGGTTCACCAATGGGTTACACGTGTTTCGGCTGGGATGTCTACAATGCAGATTCAGGCACTAGATTTCACTGGGCCAGAACACATTTTTGTGCTGGCTGCTAATTCATCCTGGAGCCGTGTCTCAGCCAGAGGAGGCCCGTGTCTGTAACGGCTAAATGTGGGCCAGCTTTGGTAAAAGTAAACGGGCCAAAGCTGGCCCACATTTGGCACCACAGAATCGGAATACAGCTGAGTCTGATGGTTACCTGGGATATTTCGTTACCTACAAACAGGTTATTAAAAACTGACCTTTAAGGACTCCTTGTATGAGGTAAGCTCCTAGTATGGCCAAACATATCAGTAGTACTCCAACGAGGAGCAGCAGGCTCCACCTCCATCGTGATGCTGGAAAATAAATTAATCATTAAGTACAGTAGTCTTTAAAAAACATTTTAAAGAGGTTTCACAGGCACAGCCAATGCTACAAATCAATATCAAGTCAACGTTTAACTACTTCTCTGCCACGTTCTAATGAAAAAACTGTAGCTTGTTTAAGCTAAACATTAAACACACTTAATCTGGGTCTGTGAAATAATTAATAGTCTTACTTGAAAATGGACAATGGGGCTTTAAGTATGACTTCATCCCATGTATCTTTATCTAGAAAATACATGAAAGAGTCAATGTCAACACAGTGACAGTGAAGCAGCAAACATGTTTACAACTGTATGTGTAAGATTATAATTATTTTATCAAGGCAAAGGTCACCTGAACACAAAGCAGAGGATGTGACGACACATTGAACTCTCCTGTTTTCTGAAAAGTAAAAAAGCAAATGTATAAATGAATGAAAAATGACCAAGAATAAAGTGAAGATTCATCATTAAACATAAGGCAATAATGTAAAATAAATGCAACATATAATTAATGTCATAAATATGTAAACACTACGGTTCCATTGGGGTTCGGTCCATGGACGCAGTCAGAATGTGCAGTAATGGATTAAATATTTAGATCCTTTACTCGAGTGAAAATGGCACAGTATAAAATAACTTCAACTATATGTAAGCCATGCATTTAACGTGTTACTTAAAGGGACAGTTCATATTTTTTCCTTTTATTTGTAGTGCCATTTATCTGTCTTGGCTTTTTTGGCGTGAGTTGCCGAGTGTTATATCACCCTACAGATGTCTGCATTCTCTCAGATATAATGGTGCTATCTTGTTCCATGATATAAAAGAGAGGGCAGACATCCCAACAGCTGATACCTCCAACGCTCAGCAACTCACACCAAAACAATCTAGACTTACCAAGTTGATATTTGTATGTGGGCCCCATGTGGATAGTAAATGAGCTGAAAAATGGGCACTATACATGATTGTCCATGGGTTCCATAATGGCCCCATGCCAACTGCCCACATGGGTGGGTTTACCCAAATGGGCCCCACTTGGTCATATTATGGCTACTTGGGTACCAATTGAGTATGGACCCAAATGGGCATCTTGTCTTTGGTAAAACCACCCATGTGGGCAGTTGGCATGGGGCCATTATCGAACCCATTGACGATCATGTATAGTGCCCATTTTTCAGCTCATTTACGACCCACATGGGCCCCACATACAAATGTTAGCTGGGGATAAATAGCACTACAGGAAAAATGTGTATTTTTTATTTCAGTGCGAACTGCCCCTTTAAGTAAAAGTACATAAGTGTTGTGGAAAATGTACTTAAAGTATTAGAAGTATATGCGTTATCCTCTTTAGCTAGAAAATGATCATATCAACTTTCAGTGTTATATTATCATATATTATTTGATTATTGTCACTGATGCATCAATGTGTAAGCAGCATTTAAATGAATGTGGTTCAGATGGGACTAAGCTTAACTGATTAATAATCTGTTGGGTAGTCAGTACTTATAATAAATACTTAAGGTAAAGTAGAAGTACTTTAAAATTCAATTTAAGTACAGAGTAAATCTAATCAGTTTTTTTCCAACAATATAAGGATGTGTTTGTCTTGATATTTTTACCCAGTGTCCATTGCTTGTTGCACTCCAGCCAGTATGGTTGTGCAGTCTCTGTCTGGAGCCCGACACCTCCTCACACTGGTCTCCTGCCAGATCTTTCTTGCACAGCCACACCTCTGCCTCCAGTCTGCAGGGGGCACTCACATTCCAGCTCAGCCCTGCGCCACCCTCCCTCATCTGAGTCTCCTCCACAGACACAGACACGCTTTGCTGCATTCTTTCCAGTGCATCTAAAAAAACATTGATAAGCTGTGAAATCATTACCATGAGAGTCTATCTTACTCTCAGATTGACCTCTGTAAACTCCCTTTACCTTGTTGGTTGTTGAAGGGGCAGAATTTTCTTTGAAATTCCTTTCCCCTCCAGCCGACCTGAAAACAAAGTTTTGGTTTGAAATATATTTCCCCCAAAATACTTGTGGCTGTCTTGTTCTTGTCTGTTACAATCAACATGTCAGCTACCTGGAAGCACAGGCATGGGGCAACAGAGTTTGCCGAAATGACCATTTCTGTCTTGTTTTTGGGCTGCAAAGGTGAAAGAGAAAGTTAAAAAGATCAACATATACGGACAGGTTGATTTTTGACTAACAGAGCAGATTGAGATGAAAAGTTAAGCACTGACTCACCCATACAAGAGCCTCTCCAGCCACATCGTTCCAAACCATGCGGCACATGACCTCGTCTTGTCTGTCACCAGCATTTTCCAGTTGGAGGAGAACCACATTTCTCTTTTGATCAGTCACAGCTCTGAGTCTGGGAGCTGACACATCAATCATCACATTTATAATTGAGATGTCTTACGCAACATGCAAAACTGTTTTTACTGGCACTTCCTTGTGCATGCTCATCAGTAGGCATATATAAACAGTACATGTTAGTCCGGATAAACAACAGGTGGATGTCTACATAATCACTAACCATCACATTCCTTTACAGTCCTCTCTTGGGTTACAGAGCAAGCTGTGAAAAGGAGGAAGAAGAGGACGTTTAGTGACATTAGTTGTCAGCATTTCAGTGTGTTTTTGCTTCCATGACAGCGCTTGACCTCACCTTCTACTAAAGATGGGACTGTGATATTTTGAACGTGTTCCTCTGAATGTGTGGAGACACGGACCACAACTTCACTTCCGAACGTCACCCTCTCTGCCAACAGCAGCTGCATTTGAAGAAAATATACATATATATATATTGTAAACTTAAAGTATTTAAATAAGTCAGTGACAACATGCACACTAAAAGACAAAGATATTTTGAAAACTAGCCTTTGTGCACTTCCAACACATTTTCACTCTGACCTCGTCACATATTGACGTGCTTGGTCATGGACTTTCCACATGCAAGTTACCCTGGGTGTGTTGGTTGTTGACGTTCTGAGACACCGTGTCAAGTTTTGTCTGTTACACGCATTGTCTTCTTTCAAAAAACACTTCCGTTTTCACAGGAAACTTAATGTTTACATACAGTCTCTCTCAAAATAAACGTACTACGTCGGTACAACATTGAGAATTGACTTTTTTTTCCTTCAACAACTAACGCGCGTGGTTGGGTTTAGGCAACAAAAACACAGGGTTTGGCTTTAGAGTCTTACAGCGTGAACACCGCTGTCTCGGGTAAAGGTCTGTGTTTGTTGGACTTATTAGACTTTTGCCGCTTTAACTTTCATCCTTGTCACACCACGTTTCCCCTGACGCCACCAGGAACCATTAAACTATAACGGCAACCGGCCAGGTATCATGCCAACATTTGAGGGCACCTTTTTCATTGGTTTCTAACACCACGAGTCACTGCCAAAGGGCCGGATTTCAACAACTTTGGAGTGAGACTGGGCTCCCACTTCAATAAGTAGGAGTGCAGGACAGTGAGAGACTAGCAGTGGTGGAGGAAGTATTCAGATCCTAAAAGATGATCCTTATATAACAATGTAAAAAGTTTCAAATAAAGTTTCAAATAAAAGTTCTGCATTTAAAATACTACATAAAAGAGAGCAGAGGGAGCTCGGAGTAGAGCCGCTGCTCCTTCGCGTCAAAAGAGGTCAGTTGAGGTGGTTCGGGCATCTGATCAAGATGCCTCCCGTTTGCCTCCTGTTAGAGGTGTTCAAAGCACGTCCCACTGGTAGGCGGCCTCGGGGCAGACCCAGACCATGATGGAGGGACTACATATCTCATCTGGCCTGTGAATGCCTCAGGCTGCCCCAGGAGGAGCTGGAAAGTGTTGCTGGGGAGAGGGGCATCTTGAATACTTTGCTCAGCCTGCTGCCCCTGCGACCTGCCTTCAGATGAATGAATTTAGAAGAATACAAGTTGCTGGCAGGGTTAACTGTTGTGGCAGGTTAGGTTTAAGAGTTTATCTTTTTTTTAGAGGGAGTTGGATAGTTTTGAGAAGTGGCTCCAACCTGGGGATCATGCTGCTCTTGAAGATACATCTGGGGGGTCATAAGATGATCAGTTGAAGAAGAAAGATGAAAAACAAAGTTCTGCTACACAAATCTGTTTTCATTTTTTGGAATCTTCTGTAGTCTTTGCTTTATTGTGAAATAATGAAGACATTTTTGCCTGGGTCCAGACCTTTGAATACACCCACTCCACTGAGTTCAGGTTCAATGATTCCTCTACCATGTTGACATGAAACTTTGGTTTCTCTGCCAATCAGCACCATGGTTGTCAAGCCAAGCGGTGCTGGAACGAAGAGTAACAACAACACTGGGAGCTCTATACACAAAATAGAAGCTGCTATTGAGGCTCTTTAAAGTATTGCCCAACATCACAGTTTGTTTTTACTTTACTCCGCTCCACTCTTAACTCCAGCAAAACAGGTCTGATGGCATGGCTACGCATCAGTGTGGATTTTAAAATGTTAGATTCAGACAAAGATGTGAGTCTCTTATGATTATCTAGGAAAAATCAAATCCCCCTCCTCCAGAGAAATCAGTGGATGCAATGTCAGACCGAAGATAGAAGCAAAGCGTAATGAGGCGGAAGTTCTGACTGATATCAGGCAAGAGGATTTCACCTCTTCGAACTTCAATCAGTGATTTAAATTAAGCCATCTGAGAAGACTAGAGATTAATTGTTTCTTTGGTGGAGCTGGAAACAATTTCTGAAATGTATCAAACTGTCCAAACCAGACATTAGGTTTTTTTTGTAAGACGTCACACACTGTCTTTTAATGTTAGTGTGCTGTATGTCATAAAGTTATAATGTTTTTTAATATAAAATCTCAATCTGTAAAGTAACTACTAATTATTGATGCCAAAAAAATGTAGCAGAGAACATTTTTTCCTCTGAAATGGAATAACATAAAATGAATAGGAGCACTGGAAAGGAGTGAAGTACCTCTGAAGTACAGTACAGATAAATCAACTTCCCACCACTGAAGACTACACTTAATTAACGACTGAACAACAGAAACATCAACTACATGATGTAGGCTAATTCCTCACACCTGCCCAGCTACCTTGTGTGTGAGCTGTTGAGAAGACGCTCTGTCTAAACCGGAGTGGCTTGGTTTAAACTGTAGCGCTCTGTAAAGTTCCGTGGAGCCTGGGGAGCTGAGATACATGATCACTGAAGCTGTAACACAGAGATCAGAGAAGAAGAAAAGTAAACCGTGTAATCAGAATGGAAAAGGAATTCAACTATGTGTGTGTTTTGGGTTGATTTTATGGCTCTGTACCTCTTTGCTCAGGAGGCACAAAGTGACCACTTCCCTTTGATTCAAACCCAAGAGACTCCTCTTCATCATTACGGTCACCAGAGTCCTCAAAAACCTCCTTTGCAATATCCACTTCTGCGAATCAATGGCAGTAAATACCACAGTTAAGAACATGGTGTTTTAAGACCACAAGAGCTGACAAACAGGTAGACAAGTCAATCAACTACTGTACGATGACAATGCAGGAAACAGTGACATGATTTGGCAGTAACAGCTGTGACAATGAAAACAGTCATTGTGGTGTGAAAAACACCTCAAGGAAAAATCATTCAAAATATGCAAGGCATGTCACCCTAGCTGACACTAACAAAGACAACATTCATAACAAAACTACCTTGGACTGCGATGATGATTTGTAGGCAAGGCGCACAGCTGTTTTTGGCCGCACAGCACAGAATCGCTTTAAGCTGCACGTGAGTAATAGTCACTGTATCATCTGGCTCGGGCAGTGCAGCAGCGAATAGAAAAGCTGTGGAACAAGGTTTCTGCTTTAGACAAAGTGTGAGATTGCAATCAGGGTATGAGGAGATGCACTTGCGCTGACTGTGTTACTACCTGAGCTCATGTAGCAGTCAGTCAAACCCTGGAGGAAGAAAAGTTGTGGATGAGAAATTAATGATCAACAATTCGACTCAATATATTAACACACACCTCTTGAATGGCATAAGTGTCAACAGTGGTGACAGAAGTTTTCAGATCCTTCACATGAGAAAAAAACACACAACATGGTAGTTCTAGGCTTCCAACCACTCAAAGCACTTAAACACTACATGTCACATTCACCCAGTCACACACACACATTCACACACTGGTGGCTGAGGCTAGCATACAAGGTGCCACCTGTTATATGACAAGTTAGCATTCACTCACGCTCACACACAATTGGAACAGCCATAGTGAGCAATTTGGGGTTCAGTATCTTGCCCAAAGATACTTTGACATGTAGACACATACACTCACTGGCCACTTTATTAAGTACACCTGTTCAACTGCCTGTTAACGCAAATAGCTACTCAGCCCAATTATGTGGCAGCAGCTCAATGCATTCAGGCATGTAGACATGGTCAAGACGACCTGCTGGAGTTCAAACTGAGCATCAGAATGGGGAAGAAAGGTGATTTAAGTGACTTTGAACGTAGCATGGTTGTTGGTGACAGGCTGGTCTGAGTATTTTAGAAACAGCTGATCTACTGGGATTTCTACACACAGCCATCTCTAGGGTTTACAGAGGATGGTCTGAAAAAGAGAAAATATCCAGTGCCAATCCCATGTTGATGCCAGAGGTCAGAGGAGAATGGTCAGACTGGTTCAAGATGATAGAAAGGGAACAGATACTCAAATAACCACTGGTTACAACCAAGGTCTGCAGAAGACTATCTCTGAACCAACAACACGTCCAAAGCTAAAACAAGTGGGCTACAGCAGCAGAAGACCACACCAGGTGCCACTCCTGTCAGCTAACAACAGGAAACTGAGGCTACAATTCACACAGGCTCACCAAAACTGGACAATAGAAGATTGGAAAAACGTTGCCTGGTCGGATGAGTCTGGATTTCTGCGGTGACATTCAGATGGTAGGGTCAGAATTTGGTGTAAACAACATAAAGCATGGATCCATCCTGCCTTGTATCAACGGTTCAGGGTGGTGGTGGTGGTGTAATGTAATTTTCTTGGCACACATTGGGCCCCTTAGTACCAACTGAGCATGGTTTAAACACCACAGCCTACCTGAGTATTGTTGCTAACTGTACTCTAATGGCCTCCACAGTCACCAGATCATAGAGCACCTTTGAGATGTGGTGGAACAGGACATTCCCATCATGGATGTGCAGCCGACAAATCTGCAGCAACTGTGTGATGCTATCATGTTAATATGGACCAAAATCTCTGAGAAATGTTTCCAGCACCTTGTTAAATCTATGCCAAGAAGAATTACTGGAGGTCCAACCTGGTACTAGCAAGATGTACTTAATAAAGTGGCTGGTTTTAGTGGCTCATTTCAAAGTTTTATACACATAATAACATTGAAAACTTGAGGACAGGTGAAAATTAAAGAAATAAAGAAATAATATTTAATGAACTAGTATTTTAGTGGTGGCGGCTGCTTTTAGATCTACTTTATGGGAGGGACTTTAGTTTTGGACCACTGTGTTAGACATTTCTACGTATTATCAAAACACCATGAAGCATGATGCACTATTATAAATACAGTTTTACTAGAAATGTTTTTCCTTTCAGACATTTTGACTTTTCACAGTAAGCATAGTACAGGTGTTGCTCACAGTGACTCATTCAAGTATCCCAGCTGACAAAAGTGTCAGTGAACCTGCAGGCACAATACCAGGAACCTGAAACTCAGTCAGCGAAATGAAATTCAGCCAACTTTAATTCAATTGTTTATATACCTGTGCTGCGATGTGCCAAAATGACTTTTATTACAGTTCCTGCTGTACTTTCACACTTAAAGGAAATATGGCCATTTTCAAACTTCATACATGTCATTCTTATGGTCTAAGACAGTCCAAGAATATTAGTAAACATAAACGACTCTCACAATTTAAATTCTAGAGTGCTAAAACTAATATTTCTGATGTTATGGGGTATAAATTCTGGAGGCTGCTCCTCTGAATGGTGAAAGATATAGTTATAGATGACGCTGAGAGCACACAGGGGAATATTCTGAGTATATGGGTACACTTTCTGTTTCAGGACTGAGAACATCACAACAGAATAAAGCTCATTTGGGTATAAAAAAGAAAACTAATTTTCTGTGTGTCCACAAAATCAGCTCCCATTCATTGTCTATGGAGCAGCTCCAGACTTTATACTTAATGACATCACAAGTTTAAGACTTACTTCTTTGGCTCTGGCTTTGACAGAGTAGCTCATGTTCACAAATATTGACTGAGCTTTCCTAGACCACGGAAGTAACATAATGGAATTTTTAATTTAGGTAGCCTTCCCTTTTAAGTGTTGCTACACTGCTACCTTATATGTGCTTGTATTTGTATTTTATAATCTGGTCTCTGTTTGATATCACTCTCTGAAACACAATGCAGAGAAACTTCAACAACCCTGCATGGAAACGGAGCAGTGGAGTAAGGTGTCACACTCCGGCACAAAATAGTAAATAAGTAATGGACATTAAACTCTGATCTCTCTCCCTCTGTCTCCTCTCTACTAGTTCACCCCAAAACCTGGAGCCTGCACATTCATTTGTTATTCTTTGTGTATGGATTGGCAATTAAAAGGTGGTAACACACTTAATCTAACAGAATTACAGCTATATATGTAGTACAACTAGATTAACAAACTTATTTTTTATTGTCTTGTATCATAGAGGACACATTTTGTGATCTAAGAGAAGGTGGTTTTACAAATGACCTTGTGAGGACAAAAGTAGGTCCTATATGTTATACCAAGGTGTTATAAATTCACTATCAAGTACATGATAGGTTACACAAATATAGAAAATCTGTACCTGTTACCTGTAGCGCAAATTGTCTTCAGATCCTGGTTTCAGAAACCTGGAACACAACTCTACTCGGATACAACCTAAGATAACCTTCTGTGGAATTCAAAGCCCTTATCTTGGTTTCTGAATATCCTTCCTTGATGCAGAACATAGTGGCTGAGGGAAATCAAGACACAACTGCACACAGATAATCATAAACCTTGATGGTGTTCTGATCTTGTGTACAGGGATATGAATTTCTCTATCCTGAATATGATTTAAAAGAAAAACAAAACACAAGGTACATGTGCGCATGTAAACGCAGTCACTGTGACTTGTTACCTCGCTACAGGTGAGATCAGGTGCGTCCCGGTCAATCGCCTCCAGCGCTCTCCCGGACACGAGCAGACAGAGTTGCAGCAGTGACAGCACCGGCAGAGAAACACGAGGGACCCGAAGAGGTGTGAGAGCCATATCTTGGAGAGCGACTCTGCGCCTGGCACAGGCTCTCTCCGACGCGCGTCAACCGCCCGACGACTCTAGACTCCCTTCATTCCGATACACAAAGATTAGAGCCCACTATCCTCCCAGCCCACCAGCATGACAGTGAAACTCCAGCGGAGAAAATCCAGTCACCATGTTCTGTCCTCTCACACCAAACTGGTGTTGCGCTCCTGGGATTTTGTTCCACACGTCAGTCCTTCAGGGTGATGACAGGTTAGGAGTTGGGCGTGTCCCATTCAGCGCTACTGGTGCAGGTGGGATGGAGCAACATGTTTCTGCGTGGCTGGTGAATTCAGCGGAATTCAGAACAAGAGATTAATGTGTTTCAGTTTATGATCATAACAGGCACACCTGGCCGGCAGCACACATCCATATAAAAACATTATGAGACATAAATAGAGCACAGTGTAAATATAAATGAAAATGGAATAAGAAGAACCATAACTGGACATGATTCATCTCACACACACACACACACACACACACACACACACACACACACACACACACACTTTTTATTTTATAAGAATTTTTAAACAAACTCCATTGGTTTTAAAAGAAAAAAAAGTCTAAAAGTCTAAAAAGTCCGCCCCAGTCGGACTTTCGCCACCTTAACTTTTGTCCTTGCCCCACTGCGTCTCCCCCTGATGCCGTTAAACTCCAATGGCAACCGGCTGCGTATCATGCCGACGCTAAAGGATGCCTTTTTCGTCGGTTTCTGACGCAGCAAGTCACTGCCTATGCGTCGGATTTTGAGGACTTTGGAGGGAGACCGGCTTATTAAAGGCAGACAAGTCCCATGGACTTTAGCTCTATTGTATAATTTACAGTTTTGAATGTTCATATTATCAAAATTCTGGGCTATGATATACTGAGGTCATGTATAGTAGTATACAGATATCTCCTGAAACGCTTGTTAGCAGCTTACTTAAGACCATTATGAAGAGATGGTACCCTCAACACAGGATGGATGACAAACATTGTGGTTGAAATATATGGCATGGAACAGTGAACTTCATGAAGAGGTACATTCAGAGAACTGTGAGGAATGGATGATGTTTAGAGATTAATGACGAGAGAAAACCACTGAATGAGTCACAGTGAAGCAGGCCAAGCCAGATTTTTTCATATCTGTTTTCCTTATGTGTGGATGTGTTGTTTCTGTGATGGAAAAGCAATAAAAAATGAAGTATTAAAAATGTGTTGTTGTTTATAAGCCCATCAGATATGCTCAAATATTTCTAGTTTTTTTCACAATGATGGTATCATCAGTGCACCAATCATTGGCCGTCTGTTTCTTTTGTAGCATCTAAGTGAAACTACGTCAGTGAGTATGTGGGTGGAGTTGATTGCACAACTGCATGTGGCTGTCAGTCAACTTCTGATGTCTGTTGTAGGACATTAATTAAATCTATGAAACTTTTGGTTACAGGCTTGCTCCATTAACTCCAAACCACCTTTGCACCCACTTCTAAACACAAAGGCTGTTTGTCAGTCGGAGTGCTAAAATTTAATCATTAACCTGCATCCAAGTGAGCAGGTCAGTAGATTTGTGTTAATGCTTATCTGCTGTGGAGCCCTGCCACCTGCGTTAACTGCGGTCCTTTAATGTGAGCAGTCATAAAAATGCAAAATCACTGTGGATCTTAAATGTATTTACGTGTTCTCTCCGGCTCAGCTCTTTATTTTACGGCCTAGAGTTATTACCACGTGACCAAACTGGCCCAGTGATCCTTGTAGGGGAGTCTGCTGGTTGTTACGCTGTGTAATTTACACCTTGAATTTACATTATGAAAATTTCTGTCAGCCTGATAAAAGCTGTGAAAAGTCCGGCCTTTGTTTAGTGTCAACAACAACAGAAGTTACTCTTGAGACACGAGATTAACCTCTACATGTTGAACTTGATGTTCCAGAGTTAAATCCACAGTAAATAATGATTTACTTCCTCATGAATCTTGTAAAGCAGGTCTGTCAAACAGATCTGTCAGCGTCAGATTACTTAAGTTTTATCACTGCTGTGGTCGTTCGGTGCCGTGGTTCTAACTTGCCTAACTTGATACACATCAGGTCACAGACATCAATGTGATGACATTTCACTTCAGGAGCCTCCACCTGAAAAGATGTTGGCTGTTACATTGATTGATTGATGTTATTATGAACATTACAACAAAAAAAGCTATTAGAAAAAAAAATTAGCTGAACAATAAACCTATACAAAAACTCAATGACTATATTCTTATAAACACAAATTAAATCTTACATGTTTGAAAAGCAGTAGAAGGAAGTATAAATGTATTTATTCCACACCTTCTCCATGACTCATTAAACCATAATAATATTAAGACAATAATTTTATAGACATCAACTGCAGTTGAGGAGATAACAGTGGAGGAAGTGAAACTTTTGATAAGAATATTCACTCTTATGACTCTTATAAACACTGGCCTCACTTGTATAGTAAATGAAACAGTGACAATAGACTACTGTAAAACTTCAAATAATAGCCCGGGCTATCATTTGCTTACATCACTGAAATCAACAGGCCTATATTTAGGACAGGCCTTTAATTCCTTTCACATAAAACTGTTGCTCAGCAAAGATCGAGAAATACAAAAAAAATGTTCGGATCAAGGTCTTTTTTGTTTCCAAATATAAAATAGCGGGCAACTTGACCACAGAACACTTAAATCAAATCTCTGTATGTACCTCTTCAAATGGATGGATAACCACTAGATTAGAGGTGAAAGTCGAAATAGGCTAATTTAATGGTAACATGTGAACATAATAATGCTATCAGGGAAGTAGACTCAATGGATGCCCCCTTCAACACTGCCCATTCAGGGTTATTGACATCAGTGACATCATTCCTCATCCAATACAATGCTCTTATATTGGCAGCTCAGTGGTAGTACATAAAATTTGGAAGTGCCATCCTTCCATCCTTCTGACTGTACATGGCCACTGTAAAATACTTCTCTTAATCCTGGGTGTTTTTTTGTGACATATAAAGGATGACTGTTTAAATTGGCGCTGTCGCCTCACAGCAAGAGGGTTCTTGGTTCGATTCTGGGTGCGGGAGCCCCTCTGTGTGAAGTTTGCATGTTCTCCCCGTGTCAGCGTGGGTTTTCTCCAGGTACTCCGGCTTCCTCCCACAGTCCAAAGACATGCAGATTAGGGATAGATTAACTGGTGACTCTAAATTGCCCGTAGGTGTGAATGTGAGCGTGAATGGTTGTCTGTCTCTATGTGTCAGCCCTGTGATAGTCTGGCAACCTGTCCAGGGTGTACCCTGCCTCTCGCCCAATGTCAGCTGGGATAGCGGCGACCCTCAAGAGGATAAGCAGTTATGAAAATGGATGGATGGAAGGCTTTGAAATAAGTAAAGAAATCTAGGGAGTACAATCAAATTGTTTATTTAAACCAGTATGAATATTACTTGTATAAAAATTAGGCTTCAGTTAATTTATCAATTTGAGGGAAGAGAGTTACGGCACTCAAGGATTACGGCACCCAGCATACTGACACAACATGACTTTATCCTGTTAAAACAATACAACTTGGATTTATTTTTATGAAAAACCCCTTTGATTCTTTTGATCTGAGGACACTTACAGACTAAAGGAATATGAACAACTTACAGGGTATTCGAGGAATGGACACATAATTTGAGGTAGCCAACAACCCAGTTTTATACATCTGAAGAACTTCTATAAAAAAACCTTTATTTATTGAAATGTGTCGCCACAATGGGGTAGTAAAAGGGACCAGGCATTTAATTGGGACTGGGCTTTTAATGGAAGTTTTAGGGTATTACTGATTTTTCCGGAGACCCCCTGAAACTTCCTCAGGGATCCCTGTGGATCCTGGTTGAGAACTGCTGGTTTGGCATAACTCGTAAATAAACAAGTTTAAGACTGGAGTAACTGCCTCAGGGTTGTTTGCCTCCGCGAACCAGTCACGTTGCAGCTAAAGTTTACATCCATGTCTGTGCAGACTCATATGACAGCTGACAATGCCTCAAATGTGGATGTTGCTGCAAAGAAACATTCTGAAACAATGATGCTTCACACACATCTGCAACACAGCGGCACAGAAGATCTAAACACTCAGCACAGTTTCAAGGTGGACACCCAAGATTAGTGTCACCAATTCCATATCTGATGATCTATGGATTTAAATGTCAGTACTTCATGATGTAGACATTTGTGGGAATCTTTGTCACAATTACCCTGTGAAGTTTTGACTAATGGGCAAAGAAGTGTTTTGTGAGGTCATTGTGACCTTGACCTTTGATCACCACAATCTTATCAGTTCATTGCTGAGCCCAAGTGGATGTTTGTGCCAAAACTGGGAAATTTCCCTCAAGGCTCTCTTGAGATTTTGCATTCACGAGAATGAGACTGACGCAAGGTCACAATGAGCTTGACCATTGACCACTAAGTTCCAATAAGTGTATTGTTGAGTCCAAGTGGATATTTTTGCTAAATATAGAGTAAATCCCTCAAAGTGTTCTTGAGATATTGTGTTCACGAAAACGGGGCTGACGGACAGACAACCTGAAAACATCATGCCTCAGACCAGAGCTGTCAGTGGTGCGGAGACATAAAAACACATGAAGGTTATAACATAGAGACTCTGAATGCTGAAAAAATAGTAGTATTAAAAACATTGTTTATTTAGCATCATATTTTGTCTGCTTTTTTATCCTCATCCATACAAAATGTTCTAATGCCAACAGTGCTGAACAAACATTTCCTCGAGGAGCGTTTGCTGAATAAATAAGTGCAGTATGCCTGAAGGAGAAGAAAAAACAAACACACTGAAGGTAGTATTCATGCACATATAACAGATCTCCCACACTAAATACAATAGTGAAATTACCTGACCACACGCATTAACCGCCAAATGGTCAGGTGTGCTTCAGTACGAGTCTCTTTATCTTTCCACCTGTTGCACTCTTACACTGGAAATCCAGGGACAGGTTAGCTCAACGTCCCTGTTAAGAAAGCCAGTATGCAAATCTGCAAGTCCCTGCGTTTTGCAGTCATAAAGTTTTTCACCTGTGCTGTAACTACATTTTCAAACATTCAGCGCACACATGCAGAAAATGAGGTATAATTTGCAAACAGATTTTCATAGTGCTTATCATATTTACATACAGCAGATAAGACAGGTGCCCAATATGGCTTCAGTCATGAAAGCAACAAAAAGAGCCTCTTTTAGAGGCTAAACGCAGGAGATGGGAGGATTTACTTATCTTTAATATGCAAAAAGAGTGGTGGCACTTTGCACATGATGGTGTCAAATATTGGACTGTCCTTACGGAGCGGCTGGCTCCAGGGTGCTCACAATGAAACACCAGCTCCCATGTCTTATGCATACGTATCATGTTTCCATCAGAACAAAAGTCCGCCCTCATCAGACATGTGAAACTTGAGATCAACGCTTCTCTGCTCACCATGGCGACTCGTGGAGAGGCTCGTGCTCTTGTGCCGTTCCTGGCCTTGCCATGTTGGCTGCCAGAGGCAACTTGAGCCTGCTCTGAGTCTTACCTGACATCATCTTCTCCGATGATGTGACACGCAGCCGCTGCATTTTCTCTCCGTGCGTCTGAGGCAGCAGTGTTTGTAGTCTTTGGGCTAGCTGCCG
Source organism: Cephalopholis sonnerati (assembly GCA_019142605.1). Taxonomy (NCBI): domain Eukaryota; kingdom Metazoa; phylum Chordata; class Actinopteri; order Perciformes; family Serranidae; genus Cephalopholis; species Cephalopholis sonnerati. The sequence continues at coordinate 14,665,193 of JAGQAX010000011.1, read as the reverse complement.
TGCCAGCCATATTGACAGCACTTTAGACAGGAGTCTGGGCCAGCAGTGCCACCTGAATTTACCAGTTTTTGTCTGTCTTCTCATCCCTCCCAGCTCCTGTATCAAACCCCTGAAATCCTGGGGTAAACAGTACCGAGGGACACCTCTGAAGGCCTTTGGGATGTCCCTGCTGTGGCAAAGGCCCTGGAAGTAAACAAGAGCCACTCCTTGACATTTGCCCTCCAGCTGCGCACCCTCTAGGCAGGCCAGAGCAGCTGTAAACACTGGTGCTATCACTGAGGAGGGCTCCCTCTGGGTGTACAAGTCTTTATCATCAAGTAATTTAAAATCTTTTTTTCCTGCCGCTTTATCTTTTTTGCATTTTCCTAATCTTCTTCCATTAAATTTCAAATCCTCTCCTCTCATGTTCCCATGTCTCACCTCTGCTTTGCTGTAATCTTCCTCTTTTCTCTCAGTGTTACCCATGTTTGCCCTCTCTTCCCTCCGCTTCTCATACATCTTTCTGGCATCAGGACTCCAAACAATCAGCACTTTTCCCTGTGCCTTACGCACAGCTTCCCACTGCCCGTACAACCAGGGGAGTGGACCCAGATCTGCCACTCCAGTCCCAGTACCAGTCCCAGCCTGTGCTTGTGAGGTTTGGGCCCATAAAGCCATGTGCACTGAAGCACTTAGCTCCCCCTGCAGGATTGAGGCTAATGCACACACGGCAGACACGTGGGCTGACTGCTCAGATGAGCACACCAGCAACACTGGCTCTTGGATACAGAGCAAACCTGGAGATATAGGAAAACATAGAGGAGGAAAAAGAAATTATTTGTTGCCTGAATTTCAGGTTTTCCTTTAAAGGACTACTTCAACCATACAGGACCAGTTGTATATCAATTACTCAATCTGTGTTACACTGAATTCGAGAAGAAAAATCAGTTTTCCTTTAAAGTATCCACCGTGAATGAAAAACCAACAAAAATCTTGATGAATTTATTCAACCATATAAAAACATCTGTTCACAAATCCCTAGAATTTTCCTAGTCAACCAACAGTCATCATTTAGGGCCATTAGTCGACTAGTCACCTGCATGTTTACCAAAATGACTGGACGGGGCAACACCAGGGTTTGAGTTCAAGGTGTGAGAAAGAATAGTATCAGTAACATTGTTAACACTGTGCTACATTACAGAGAAATACAAAACCGTACTAATGAACCTTCATTAATATAGGCCTATATTTTATCTACAAGTGCACGTCACACACTGAGCGAGCCGCCTGTTAATGACGCTGTCAGCAAAGCAGTAATGATTGTGCTAAGTGGCTAATGGGCATGTAGCTACTTACATGTTTCAGATGATTCATCATGTTTGTAGTCGACCAATGAAGATGAGTTTACATATCACCTTGGGTTCGTCCTTCACCTTCTCAAAAAGATCCCACACTTTGGATTTCCTGCCCGACATGTTATTAACTAGCCTGTGGAATAACAGCAGGTACCAGCCCTGGAAATTAACGTGACTCCTGTCTGACTGCTGAGTGTGGCCACTTCCTGTGTCTGTCCTTTCAAATTAAATTCCCACATGGTCCAGTCATATAGGTTTTGATTTATTTTGACAAGGCACGGCTCCTAATAGAGTTTCACGTTTGTTTGTTTTTTTCTGCGACTAAGCGATCAATGAAATCTTGCCGACTACTGACCTCTTTGGTCGACTATTAGGGGGCAGCCCTGATCTATGCCTCATTTATCCAGTCTCATTCTCAGTACTTCCCAAACAGACAGCCCTTTCAGATGGGGGACTGAAGTAAAAGCAAAACTCATCCGTGCTCTCGTGTGACTTGGGTAAGTCCGAACCAACCATTTAAAACACCAAAGCCACACATTAAAACAAACAAAATACCGATGTAGGCTGCGGTAGACCAGCAGCTCCTGTGATCAGATTACTGTGATAAAATGGTGATAAACTTACTGATACAGCTACTGTTTTTTAATGGAGTCTGGCTTTGATAAGATGACAATAGATAAGTTTCACTTTAAGTTCAGTTCCCTGTCGGAAAGAGCTGTCTGTTTGGGTTATAATGATCATACAGCTGGATAGATGAGGCTTGGATTATACTGCACAAGTTGTGTGAGTTTGTAAACAGATTTAAGCATAGCTTTGCTTTTATTAAATGCAGTTGCCTCTTACTTCAGGTCATCTAGAATAGTGGATCCCAACTGATCCAGCCACAGGGTCCAGATTTCTCCTCAGTCATTAGTTCAAGGTCCACACAGTTTAATATATTCACCATCATACCTGTGTTTGGCCGTGTCGTCGAGCTAGTTTGCTGTCTCTGTTAAGTAGCTGTCTGTTAGTCACTCACTCTACAGCAGGAAACAGCACTTCAAAATAAAAGCTCTGCGCTGGAAGTTCACTGTACTTGAAAATGAAGTGGTTTTTTTTTACAAACTTGACATGTTCGTCAAAAGGGACCAGCGACCCATTTTTTGATTCAACATTAACTGGAAACATGCAAGAAAAAGTTTCTACACAAATTCAATGCAACACACAGGGAGTGACTGATATACAAATGGTCATTTGGGGGGTGAAGTATACTTCTATGACTGTAAATCTGGCACAGCTGCCAATCAAACATGTAAAACGAGGCCATACAACAGTAGATCCAAAACAATTTGAAAATGGAAACATATGACCAGTCAAAGACACAGAAGCAACTGAACCAACCTGCAGCTCCATTCTTGGTGAGATGGTGGATGAAGATTCCCAGTAATGCAACAATAACCACAAATACTAAAGCTGCCACAGCGTACATCCCACATCGATTGTGTGTGTCTGCAGAAACAGAAAACAGTTGTTTATTTTCTTTGCAGGAGTTGTATAAGCGTCATTAACTGATGAGAGCTAGTGTATGTATCTTGAGTCGACTCACAGTCTGGGCACAGAATTCTTCTACCACGAAGAGCAGGATCCGACCGCCACACCTGCAGAAAAGAAGACTGGAAGAGTAAGAGGAGAAAAAAGGTAATGCACCATGTCCAGAAACATCTTTCTCGGGCATGCACTTTACCTGAACACACGGCTTCTTGGCAAGAGAGTGAAGAGGCACATTTAACCTCGTCTCAGTCGTATTCCCTTCCTGTTAAATGAAGCATAAGAGTCACACATTCACTCACATATTCTCTCTCTGTTTAACTCTCTCTCACACACATGTATGTAAGCTCACCATTATCACTGAGTGGACCTGCGCCATGGGTGTACATCCACTGTTCGTAAGGACGCAGAGTTGAGCTGAGAACTTTGCAGCAACATTAGAGGTGAGATACAAAAACACACTCTGCCTGCCTGGTCCAATATTCACCTCCCATGAAGACATATCTGTGAAGGACAAGAGAGGTAGTCAAGAGAGGGAAACTGATACACTGAGACAAAGCTATAAGAATTTTTTTATCCTGTTTGACTCACCAGGCTGGAAGGGGCAAGTGATATTATGGCTGCCTTGTAGAGAAAACTGCAAAAAAACACAATTAAGTGAATCTGCAGCTAAAATGTAAACAGTTGGACATGTTTCAATGCAAGCACATTAAGATGATTCTCACCTGCACACACATCTGAGGGTGTTTGTCCACTGCAGATGTGTCGTACATCTGTGGGCATTTGATAGAGCTGTATTAATTTCAGTCAGTAATCTAACACAGATACCACCAGCAGTTCTGCCAAACGTACCAGGTTTGTTCTATCTTCCTTGTCCTCCAGTGTGGAGTTGAGCACAGGTATGCAGAGGTGTTCGTTTTGCCTCCAGCAGAGGGAGGCAGAGACGTTCAGGTCACTGGCAGGGCACTCCGAGCTCCAACTCAAACTTGACTTAAACAGTGTGACTTCAGAGGAGGGCCAAACATCTCTGAAATCTGTTGAGAAAATGTAGACGCAGATGTTTACAGCTGTATGACAACAAAGTGCCTGACTGTACCAAGCCTTAGCCTTAGCCTGGTTCTGTGTGACAGTTTTATGTAACCTTTTCTTGACCCTGAACAGTGACAAACTTAATCGGTCATTGTCCGTAGCCTAATATTTACCATACAGATACGAGATGTTCTTTATCTCACCCTCCAACTCTTGGTGAGGAAGCAAATATATCTGTTTCCCAAAATATGGAATTTCTTTTTCAAGTTATGCTGCAAATGTAAAAAGTTGCAGTTGAAAACCTGAGTGGCAACTTGTCTTTTCAGAAACAATACAGTTATTTCTGTGGAATTAGTTGTTTGACACCTCTGATTTGATTAAAGAACAACACCACAGGTAAGAGGCCAAATATGTATTTTGGATTTGGGGTGAACTGTCCCTTTAACTCTATAAAAATTATACAAGCGGACTATAGATTTGAAACACATTTCAATACAGCAGCTGCACAAACAGCCTCATCAATTCAACAACCAAATTAGAAGGCTAAAAGAAAGCAAACTTATTTACTTAAAGCATGATAGTATTTATTTGTGGCTGCTGTATTGCATTACATTGTATACCGAAGGTGTCTCTATTTGCCCAGTGTTAACCTCAAGGGCTTGTTTGCTTCTCATGTGCAGCTGCTGCATACAGTTAAAACATATCTCCAGTAGTTAGAAGAGTGGTTGCTCCAACTTTTGGGGTGAACTGTCCCTTTCAATTGAAATGAATGTAAATATGCCTTTCTGTAATTTTGGTGAACTGACCCTTTAAAAGTAGCAACTTAAAAATGTCTTGCTGCTCTCACCCTGGCAACACTTGGAGAACGAGAGCAATGAGAAAATTTGCACACTAGTTCACAGTACACAACCTGAAAGATCCAAGTTAAGCTCTCTGACCAGCAGTGCAGCTGTGAGGCATTAAAACACGCTGCATTAAAGATTTTTAGTCTCATGTTCTCCCTGCAAAGCTGGACAAATCGGCTAAATGGGTCACATTTGAAACGCTATTGATTTAAGGTGTAGGTTACCGCAGTAAAGGCCACTCCCCGATCATTTACCCTATTTTCCAGTAACGCCTCAAATGTGGAACGCCCTTGATTCCAACACGTGGCCAGTAACTTAATCAGGTCCATCTGCAGGAATGGTATAATTTACCACACTCCAGAATCCTACATTAGATGAGCCATAGTTTTAAATACCTCTAAGTTAGTGTGAATGTGTGATGTGCTAGAAATGGTCACAGAAAGAAATGACATGATGATGATGAAGAGGAAATGATAGTTTCATCATCTGTAAAACGATCTAACAATCTTTCTTGCGAAAGATTATTTTAGATCGTGAGACACCACCCAACAGATGAAGGGGAATACCCCTGTCCTGTACTTCTGAATCATGAGGCAGACCGTCTCAGTCATCAATAATAAACCAAACTTAAATAACGAAAATTTCCCAACAAGATGTTTTTATTTTCAGTCTGACTCTGACATGAATCATCCGTCACACTCACCTGTGAGGGTCTTGTTTTGAAATAGGCACTTTTTGTGTCGACGGGAATCTGTGCGGGTGTAGTATACCTGTCAGTGTAGATGAGACGTGTACAGGCATGAACAAGAAACCGATTTAACCATAATCATTTTGCCTGCGTAAAGGAAATAACGTGGAGCTGTAATTACCTGCACACACACACAGGGCAGCAGGTAAGGGATGTGAAGAACAGCTGATCGAGACTGAGACGGATCAATCTGAAAAAAACATACAAATGTGTTACAAAAAAACCCAAAAATCTATAATTACTGCAACATCTACAACTACCACAACAAACTCATTGAACAGATTCCCATAAACAACACAAATTAAATGTTACTTGTCTGGAAAGAAGTAGGGGGAAGTATAAACTTATTTATTCCAAACCTTCTCTATGACTCAATTAATTCATAACCTTTATCTCATATAAATTACATATGATTCAGACTACAATTGAGGAAATAACAGTGGAGGAAGTGAAACTTTTGATCAGAATAGTCACTCTTTTGACTCTTATACACACTGGTCTTACTTGTATAGTAAGTTTAATAGTGAAAAATATTCCCAATTTTTCTGGAGACCACCTGAAACTTCCTCAAGGATCGCTGTGGATCCTGGTTGAAACCCCTGGTTTGGCGTAACTCTAATTAAACAAGTTTAAGAATAGAGTTACTGCCTGCTTGTATGCCACTGTTTACATCTATGTTTGTCCAGACTCACGTGTAGCCATGACAGCAGACGTTTCAAATATGAGTGTTGCTGCAAAAAAGCTACAAATTCTAAAACAAGGATGTTAAACACACATCATCAACATGACAGCACAGAAGATCTGTATAATCAGCAGTTTCAAGATTAGTGTCATCAACTCAGTATGCGACCAAATGTCTCCCCTTCTGTTCCTTCTGTTGTTAAGACCTCAAATAAAAGCCAGGAAAGTGTTTTTGCAGAACATTATGATGCCACAGCAAAGTTGACCTTTGACTTTTGTATATATAAATGCCATCACATCATCATTTATCCTATTAGACATTTCTGTGAAATGCTGCCATATTTGCATGCTAAACATTTTTCGTGAGCTCACGGTGACCTTTGATGACCAGATTCTAATCAGTTCATTCTTAAGTCCAAGTGGGCGTCTGTGCTACATTTGAGGAAATCCCCTCAAGGTTTCCTGAGATATCAAGAAAAGGGTGGACGTGCGGACAACCCGAATACATAATGCCTCTGGCCATGACTATCGCTTGCACAGAGGGGTTAAAAAAAAATCTTGCTTACTTTCTTCAGCGTGCAAAAAAGAGTGTGCATATGCAGAAAAACGTGCCTGTGATACTTTTGATTTTGTTTAGTTGTTTAGTTTGAGTATGTTAATAATATATGTAAATACAATAAGCAAAAACAAAAAAAAAATAATAATACAAAATGGACAAACAACGACAACCTGAAAGCAGAAATTTTTTTTTTATGTTTTCTGGTAGTAAGTTTTTTTTAGCTTTAAATATGATCTTTGCTGTCTGTAATTCAACTATATCTTGAGTTTGTGTGACCTCTATAACCTGCCTTGTGAGTAGTGGATGTATTGTACTGATGTCATTATTGCCCCAAATCTCTGCACAGTAACTGAAATATGTCAGAACTATTGAACAGTAAAGAATGCGGAGTGATTTGTGATCCAGGACCTGTTTTGCTTTATTTAATACTGCCATGCTTCTTGCTACTTACTGTAATTCGGGAGAAAGGTCCTCCGCATTGCCATGCAGTTCTTTGGTAACACCATCTGGCATGGACTTTGTCTCCAGGCTCCACAGTGACAGAGATGGATTTAGACGACTGGTTCACAGACAGATCAAAGTCTGGTATAGGATCTAAGTCATAAAAATAACAGAGGATATAATCATCACTGTTCACAGGTCAAAACGTACAGATGGCTGCGGCATGAGAAAAACTTTGTCACTGAAGTTGAGAAACATGATAAATACAGATGATTCGGGTTCAAGCTGCATCTCACCATTATTTTTGATTGTCAAGTCAAACTTTATTTGTAACAGTTGAGCAAAGTGCTGAACAGGCACAAAATACCAACACTGATGAATACAAGCAAACATAACAGAGAACAAACTGCAGCACGGCAAACGATGAAGTCAATTAAGGTGTCAAATCAATCATATGCCAACTTTAAGATGCAGGTCTTCAGCAGCAAGTTAAAGTTTCCATAGTCTGAGTTTTTATTTGAAGCTGTTCCAGAGTTTAGGGACAGCCTCCGCAAGGGCTCTGTCACTACTGTTTTTGTATCTAGTACTGGGAACATTCAGGAGCACCTGAGCTGTCGACCTCAGTGCTCTAACTGGAGTATGAAGATACAAAATCCTGCTAGATAATGCAGAATTTATACTTGAATCGACACCATAGCTGCAGCGCAGGCTCTGCGTCGACATGGAGCCTACGTCAAAGCCTGAAATGTAACAACACGTCACGGTGACGCAGACTTCCTGTCTATTTTTGTAAGCTGAAACCATTTCCCTGAGTGGAAACAAAGCTTTCATTGACTTAAATTTCACAGATAAAAAACAATAAATTGTGAAGAAAATAAAGCCTCCACAAATATCATTTTAAGTCTTGTATGTGATTTATCCTGGCTTCATACAGAGGAGTAGAGGAAATCTCTGCTCGTCGCTAGGCTAATCTATACACTGTAAAATGCCATAGGCTTGTGCTAATAACGTTGGCATGTTGTATTTGTGGGGAAAATGTGTCCAGATAAAGACAAGTGTTTGTCTGTGAATGCTGCGAGTTATAGTGAAGTCAATTTGTGTACTTGTGTTTGAAACTGTCTTTATTAAGTCATGTTTAATGTGTGTTTAATGTGTGTTTTGAATCAACTAAACTTTACAGCACTTCACAGAAACCCTGCCACTGACTAGTGTTTTGGAGGTGTAACTGCAGAGTGACACACCACTACACAAGTCCATGATTAGGGCACGGCGTAGGGTCGATAGTTTTTTTGGTTTGCACACCTGCAGAATGCACCAGTCCTTTCTCTAGAACTCTTCAAATACTGTAGATAAGTAAATGTACACGGTACGATAATCGTCAACTTATACATCACAGTACTCTGAAACCAGTATATTGCTGCAACCCTACAAAGCCAAGTTATTCTGATACATTTCCACCCTTAATCCAGGGCAACAATGTCCCCGTTCGCAGGGCACAATGGGTCACTGAGTGTTTGGATAAGTATGAAAATTAGGTGGAAAGAATCAGGAAGCAAAAAGAAGATCAATTGTAGCAAAGAGGAAAAATCAAACCACAGAGGTGAAGCACGAGGCCAGATAGCAGAGATCCTATACACACTATACCTGGCACTGTGTAACTGACACTGCAGCTTGATGATGTTGTGATGTAGGACACAGAAACAACAGTGTTCGCTTCAGCCGTGATACAGTCGTGTACCAGCTCCCACTGAAAAAAAAAAAACATCATCAGATTTCTCTTCATTAAACCATCTTCAGTATGTTTGGGGGAAAATTCATCTTACCACAGTAAAAGTAGTGTTGCTATGTGGTTCTGTGACAGCCCTGTCACACCTGACTCGACTATCACCACGCTTTTTTGCATTGCCACACTAAGAAAGAGAGAATATAAGAGGAGAATTCTTCTTAAAGTACTATGAACTGCAGGCTCATAATGACATTTTACATATATTCAGTGTGGGGCAGTTGCAAAGAGAAAATTCAAACCTTCTGCTGTTTCCTTTGTTTCAAAGTAGGCCAAATTATCTCTTTATTTGAGATCATCTTCTCCTTATTTGAGATAATTTCAATCTTCAGGCATTTCGAGAAGTCTGAAAGAAATCAGCGTGACATACGTTTGTCAGACATGCAGCACTGACAGCTTTGGAGATGATGAAATGTGGACAAAATGGACTTTGCAGCTGTGGTTTGACTTCTTACCCTCAGCCTTTATCCAAACATGGACAGTGATGCATTCAGAGTAAATCGCCCCAGAGGCCTGGGGCAGGACTGGGGTCAGTTTCACAGGACAGTCTCCCTCAACATAATCTGCACAGACAAGAGAAGAGCATTAGTGACACTTCTGATGCTAAGAGCCTTCATTGTGGTGAGATCAATAACAAGACTTACCATTTTGATTTGCCATCTAAAATAAGGAAAAGAGAAAGAGAACATAAGTTTAGGATATATCAAGAATTCACAAAACTGCATATGCATTTGCACATTCACATCCATTTATCACTTTTAAAAAGAAGATGGAGTTCAGTTAGGGTTTTGGATGCAGTGGTGGATTGTAACTAAACATATTTACTTACTAAAGTACAAATTTAAGATACTTTAACTTTCCTCCACACTTCAGAGGGGAATATTGTTCTTTTAACTCCACTACAATTATTTTCTAGCTTTATAAAGTAAGATTTTTGCACACAAACCATATGAAAATGTCAGAAATGTTAGAGAAAATCTGTATTTTGGGCAATGGCATGCAAAGAGTTGAAGCACATACTAGGATGTGAGGTTCCTAACAGTTGTTTGGTGCTTTATCTATGTACATTTTCTGAAGAAATGGCATTGCTAGTGATAGATATTTAATCAAGAAAGCTATCACTAGGAACTGGAGTAAAGAAACACACCCATCCAAGGGCCAGTGGCTAACAACTGTGAAAGAAATCTTTTTAATGGAGAAATTGACACACAAACTGAGACTACAAGAAGCTCAGCTGAAAAGAAAATGGGAAAAATGGACTCTATACAAGACTCATAAAGACGACACTGGACTGGATTATAATCAATCCTTAAGGCTGTAAAAATGTGTCCTTACCGAAGCAGTTTTTGTTTCGTTAGCTCTTATTACTTATCAATTATTATTTATTATGCTGTTGTAACTGAAATATTAATGCCACAAAAAATGTTTTAATAAAGATTTAAGTGGGAAAAAAAATATATATATGTATACATATACAAGTCCAGCTGAAACAGTTGGTGCATTAGTTTAGTTTAGCTTATTATTTAGTTTAATTGATTTATAAGGGGACAGGGTGCAATGACATTAATCATTTACACTGCATAGTACAATATACAATATAAAAAAGCACAGTAGCTTCCTTGTAAAGTGACAGGGCTACTAGTGAGGATGCCTTACATAGTAAAAACAGTATGTACACACTGCATGGTACAGAATATTGTAAAATGACCATGTTACCGGTGTTGATGCCTTATATAGGCAAAAAACAGTGAGGCCCATTGCATGGTCGAAATACAATATGATTAATTGACTAAAATATTACAAGTCATTACTCATGCAGGGACATTTCATGGTTCCAGCTTCTGCTTTTTTTTTATTGTAATGTATTAAATTTATTTAACTTACTCTGCACTTTACTTTAAATGCTTAAATACACTATCCTGATTGAACTTTTATTTTTTTTCTTGAGTAACATTTTCAATGCAGGGCCTTTACTTGCATCAGAGCGCTGTTACAGTGTGAAGCAAATGTAGTGAATATGTCCTGCAGCAGTGTCTGGATGTAATTAATCAAATCTTGATAAAGCATTATAAACATTTACAGTGATTTCTCCCGTGTTGAACTCACCTGACACGTTGTGGAACATTCCAGCGGCCGCGCAAACACGACGGCAAAGAGTGCCAGCGCGGCGCCAAAACGCATTTTAAACATCTACAGCACGTGTAACACATCTAACACATCTAACACAGGACATGTCCGCATTATAAGAGTCAGCACTGTGTCCTCTCACGAAGCCGTGCTTCCTCCGCTGGTCCATGAAGCTAAAACGTATCCAACGTGTCGTCCGTGCTCATATATCGGAGCGCACTCCCTGAGGAGGCGACGCGCAGGAACAGTGTCACTCTGAGCTGCCTGCTTGTTTTGTCTCTGTGACTAAAAATCCGAGGGCGTTTGTTAGAAAAACATTTTGCATGAATAACCACGGCCACCTCAGCTCCGCCTCTTGTCAAACTCCCAGACAGCAGGAGGAGAAAGGACAGCTTTGAAAAGCTGCCCAGTTTCACCTCCCGGAGGCCGTGACAGTAAATAATACTCCCACAGGAACCCACGGTGCTCGTAAACCTGGTGGGTTATACTAATGAAGCACAACACCTCCTCACCTTATATTGTTTGTACCAGCTGTCAGGAGGTGATGGTAAAGGGCACTAAAGGTCTCTCTTTCATTGTCATTCTTTCGCAACTGTTTCCAATAATACTACGATTTTACTCCGACACCTCCCACATTCACTCATTCATAGTGTCTATAAACAGTCATCACCACTCCTGAGAGGTTTCATGTTTTTTTAACAATGAGTCAGTAGGTTTCAGGCTTGTTTTTGAATCTACAACAGAGAAATACCCTTTAAATGACAAAGTGAAAACATAGCTGCAGTGTGAAGCTTGTGTGCAGTGGCGCACCCAAGGGGGGACCAGGGTGTCTGTGGCCACCACATGCAAGACCATTCCCATACAGGGGGTTGTCTTGCTTTTGCCTTTCCATTGCACCTGTTGTCACTTTCATTTGCACCAAAGCAGGTGAAACTTGTGCTTCCTCAGTGGACAGATTGATATCTCTAAAGTTTAGCCGACTTGGTGTTAGACTGTGACGATTACATGTTCCCCTAATTTTTGTGAGCAGTGTAGTTGTGGAACTTAAAATATCAACCCTACTGTTATTAAGGTCTTTGCACACTGAGTCCATTTATTTGTGCAAATTGTTGCACTTCTAAAAATAACACAACCGCTAGTTGTGTCAGTCACGTTTGCACACTGACTCACAAACTCTTGTGAGTCATTACAGTTTTTTTTGGGCAGTCATCAAAAGCTTTCAGAAATTTCCTTGACCAAGAATCAGTGGAGACAATGTGGCGGCAGAGGAACGTGTGACATATTTCAAAACTCAGATAGCTACTGTTAACAGTTCAAATAGTGAAATTCAGATGAATGATGATGACAAGGAGGAAGACCATGTTGAGACAGGGAGGGAGGAAGGCTCCGCCCCTTCAGCCGCTGTGCCAAATCCAAGACAAGGGGGGGAGAGTGGTGACAGCCAGATGGGTAACTCAAGTGAGGAGAAGCAAAGCAGGAAATGTGTCTTTTCATTTTGTCTCATATTGAAATTTTTTTCAACTAACAGAACAATAAAACGTACAGAGCTCAGTGTACAAGGTTTCAGTGCATGTTTTTTTTCGATGACATTAAAAAAAGCATACAAAAAAATACACATCAGATAATGAGTAACATTAGCTGTAAAATAAGAACCCAAAGTACACCAGCATGTGATTCCTTAACCAGGAACCCTCTTGCTGTGAGGCGGCAATGCTAACCACTGCACCACCGTGCCGCCCAATACGACAACAGCAAAGTAGAATTTCTGAAATTCAGTTATGGCTTTTGGTTTTGTAGTGCTGCCCCAGATTTCCAGGTCCCATCTGGCCAACCCTAAGAAAAATTTCTAAGGGAGATGAACTGGAAAGCCAAAGGACGATGACTGAAAACTGTAATTAAGGTGCAAATCCTAGTGTGTGGAAGCAGGTCTGGGGATCCTTCAACAAGAAATTTTAGCAGCAAGCTTCCTTAAGAGGGATGACGTGGCAGTGACCTCCCTCCGGCCAAACATGGTTCTGCTACCCAGGAGCACAGAAACCATCTTGGTAGTCTGACTCTCTGTACCCTGGTAGAACAGGCTAGCCACCTCTTACCCACTGAGGAAAGCCAAGTACAAGGATCTGATTGATGAAGCTCTTATCAAAGGATGGCACGTTGGCTGCCGTGGGTCCCAAGCAACGTTGGAGCACTATTTCTTTCAGAAGGTCGACCTGGAGCCCAGACATCTGAAGAAAGCCACCAGGGAGACAGCCTCGGCAGCTGAGACCAGCTCAAGACGGTTGTGGTTGATGAGAGTCCGCAGTTGGAATCCTTCCGCTGGAGAAGGCTGTTCGGTCGTCGCTGCCCCACTCAGGTGAGCGCACAGGCTACAGGGCAAAACGCTTGTGACCCTGAGATACCTGCTGTAGATGCAGGAGGGTTTCCAGCAATGTGGATGCTGCAACCACAAAGGCAAACCACCATGAGAAGAAACTTGCAAAACCACATCTTGTGTAGCTCCTGCAGTTTCTGCTTGTATCAAAAAAATCTTTGATGTTTACTTCACCTTAGGCGTCAGACACTACATTTCCTGCATTCTGGTGAATTTGTCTGCACCAATTTGAGCCTTTTCTGCATCAGTTTATGGGGCAAATGTCACAGTACTTCCTGCTTCAACCTTTCATAGCTGCTTCATTTTCCTTGCATTTTATGGCAGGCTGTATCTGTTGCTTTTGAGGTTGTAGAAGCTGCCACCTCCTATTCTACCAGAGACACTGTTGCATCTATGAGTCGCTTTCTTTATATTTGCATCTACGCCTTTGTGTGGAATTATTTACTTGTAACTGCCCCGTCAGCCAGTAAAGATACATGACATGAGCACATAATCGACTGCGCTGGTTTTCATTAGCTGCTGTGGTATGACCTACATTATCTGGTTTGTGAGGTCTTATAACCACACTGAACACATACAGATAGCCCATGCATTATCGTGTGTGTACAGAGAGAGGATTCAGTATGTTGGTAGATTAGGTTAAAACGGAGAGATAAAACAGGGCTTTGGTAGAGAAAAAAAACAGGTTTCCACAACACCATAAGGTCATAGGCTCCCATGTTAAAGCCTTGTGTCGAAACCACTGACTGATGCTTATCAGTTATTTCCACTCACAGAGCGCCGCTCAAGGCAGGAAACACGGCGTCTCTACTCAGAGGGGTGTTGTTATGGCTGCAAATCTGAAGACAGAAGATGTTGTGGTAAGCGGGTTGCTCTAGTTGGGGTGGGGGATCTTGGCTTTGCTCGGAAAGATTGATAAAACTTTGGGGAGAGGAAATTCACGTCAGTTGTCATCACAGGCAAATGAGCTCACACAGCAACCTGAAAATGCAGCGACAGTCAAAGCACTTTGATATTATGTGTTTTTGTTTGTTTCATTTGATTCTGACTAATTTTTGACACGATCTGGGATTATTATGGACCAGTTCATTTTTCAAAATCAGGTGTAATTCATGTAAACAAACCACTGTCTTCATACCTGGGCATTTCGCACACAAGGTTTGGCACACCTCTGCAAAAACAAAAAACTAGACAAAAGAAATCAACGCACATTAATGGTACCTTCGTGATTTTGTTAAGGTTGCTCAACCAGTAGAACCAGTTTACTTTATGGTATATAGACTCACTTTCTTACTTCACACTGGTTCAACCAGTAGTACAGTGTACAGGACAGAGCAGTGTACAGTAAATCCATTTACCATGAAGTATTGCACAAGGCAAGAAACCTGCAGCACCAATGTGAAGGACGCTACATTAACTGTCGCACCCTCACAGACATGTTACCAGTGAAAAGAGGAGGAAATATTTAGTTTCAGCTAATTTGTGACCCGCCATGTTGGCCACAACTGAGCCGAAAACTTAACACCACCATCTGGCTGGAGTAAACATTCTCATTTTACAGCTGAACACTTCTAAAATACATTTCTGAAAACTTTTTGCAGGCACTGCAAGGGGAAGTCTCGAGGGTGCATAATGGCCTAAACACTCAAGTTAACTTCCTCTTTTATAATAACATTAAACACTGTGTTCGGACATCTGACGCCTTGAAGATATAAATAGCTTGCTCAATACACAGCCTTTTTTCATTATACATGAGGGAGTGAAAGCCACAGCTGGTAACTGTTAATAAAACAAAACTTTGTCATCTTTGCGGAAACTGTCACTATATCCACACAGACATGTGTGACACAGATAGTCTGTGAAAAAATGTAGGTTCCTCCTCCCACTCGCTATTGCTTTTAACCGTTTTTGCTAGAATCTACCGCGGATCATGGAAAACAACCAATCAGCACTGAGGAGTTTCTAACACAGCTGTCAATCACTGCTCACGATCTGCAGTGACACTATCCAACCATTGTGTTACTGCATTGCCTGTTACTTCCTGGACATCTCCCTGACTCTAGAAAATGCCGTTAGAAGCAACAGGAGTGGGAAGAGGAAGCTGATTTTTTTCCCGCCTACTGTCGAGACAGAGCACATTCAAGGGTGCTTTCACACCTGCCCTGTTTGGTTCGATTCAATCAAACTCAAGTTCGTTTGCCCTCTAAGTGCGGTTTGTTTGGGCAGGTGTGAACACAGCAATCGCACTCGGCTGCACACCAAAATAAATCGGATTGAGATCTTGTTGAAGAGGTGGTCTCGGTCCGGTTACAAACAAACTCTGGTGCAGTTTGTTTGTGGTGAGAACGTGTTCCGACCTCACTAAATTCAACCTGCGTAGTTGTCCCTCCACTGTCACATTAGAAGGTGTCGCATCTATCTTGCAAGTGTACTCCTCTTCAACGTTTTGTTTACTTTTCCGACATGGAAATTCTGACCAATTAGGAGCAGCTTTCTCATGCGAGACATTTTATCTGTCACTTACATCTGCTAGCGAACAAAAGAAAAATACCTAAAAGCTGCTGCTAACAGGGTAAAAGACCCAAAACTAAGTTGTTATAAGTTGTCAAACCAAAAAACAGAGCCTTTAAAGCATTGAGACATGTGACAGTAGCAGGAAGAATGGGAACACTGTGGGATCCTGACACTCAGTGTACCTAACATTACACGTGCAGCAAGCATTATGCTAATTTGGCCAAACTATAGACGTAGAAGCTAACTAAGCTACGCATGGCTTGATTTTGATCTTTGTTTGGTTAAATGAAAATTTTATCCAGTGATTCGATCAAATAGTTGTAAGTATTTCACTTTAGCGGGATCATTTCAATTTCAATTTTATTTATAAAGGCCAAAATCACAAATCACAATTTGCCTCAGAGGGCTTCACAGCATATGACATCCCTCTGTCCTTTGTACCCTCACAGTGGATGAGGAAAAACTCCCCCCAACAAACCTTTAACAGGGGAAAAGACAAGCAAGGTAAGAGGAGGGACACTGAGAAAGACCGACAATATTCTCTGGTAGACATAGGGCGCTAAAATAATCCTTTGACATACTGAAATCTAATGCTTTTAGCTAGCTACATGCATTTTGTAAGCGTTTCAGCTCTTGGTTGCATAATGTGGTGTCGTTTGTTTTCTCCTTCGGTGGGCGTGGTTTTCAGAGTGTGACACGTTGTGCTCTGTCACAGTCTCATCTACTTCTGTGTCGAATGTAGTGACAGTTTCAGCAAATATGGCAGAGAGGCATTTTCATAAAAGTTGCCAACTGTAGCTTTATCTCCTTTAGGTACGGTGAAAAAAGGCTGTGAGTTGAGCAAGTCTTCAAGGTATCAGATGTCAGGACACGTAGTGTGTAACGTTATAATAAAAGAGGAAGTTAATTTAATTGCTTAAGCCCCTGAGCACCATAAAAACTTGCATTGTCTACAGTCCTTCCAAATAAACTATTATCCTGAACGGTCCTGTTTAATTTCCTTGGAAAGATGTAATAAGCTGATCGGAATCTGACCTGAACTTGAAACGATATTCCACACGTGACAAAAACCCGCAAGGTGAACAAACACGGTCCACTCTCAGACACACAGTGACCACAACGTGACCCACAAGTTTAAAAAACTCAATTATTTTTATTAAACTTCTATCTTTATGCAATCTGTATATATAAAAGTTCTAAAGCCATCAGCCTGAGACTAAGACAGACAGTGAGGCGATCATGTGTTTCAGTTTAGTCCTCATTATTCATAACCAGCGGCCTGTGTGACAGACGTATGTTAACAAAACCGTAAAAACGGGAGACACGATGAACACAGAGTGACAGACAAAAAAAAAGGACCACACAATGATGTCTTGTGTAGCAGGAGTGATTAGAAGTAGTCCATGATAAAAGGAGCTTGTGGACCTTGTTAAGAAGGAGTAAGCAGAATAAATAACATTGACGTTGATTCGCCCACAGTTCAGGCTGCAACAGTTTCTCTTTGTGCTCCACTGAAAAATGACTGGACACTAGCACCAGGCCTGTTTTTGTTTTTTTTTTCCTGGAGAGGTGGGCGATGGATGTGAAGATGTGTTGGGGCGGTGGCCTTCGCAGCCGTACCCGGTGTGTGCACTTCATGTACACTACATGCATTTCCCTGTTGATGTAAAATTACACGTGTAACAGTGTCAGGGAGAGGCAGAGCTGTGTGCGCATCATAGTGTAACACTGTGTTCACTTTTTGATTCTGTAAACCATCATCTCATTTGTTATTAAACATATCGACCACATACGAGGAATACTTTGATTGGTGACTCTGAACATAGCATATTTTTCCATCATTATTAATTCAGTTTTTTTCAATTCTCTTAAATACAATATTTTACACGTCGGATTAAATACGGCTTAGTGTGCATGATGTGTGTGTCTCGGGGCCAATGTAGTGGATTTTTCATTCCCCACTCTATGCTACTGGCACTGTTTGTTGTGTTCTGTGACGGAGGGCTGGGCTCTCGATAGAGAAACGTATACTCCACAACACCTGCATGGACGTAAGGTGTGTGTGTTTGTGTGTGTGTGTGTTCAGTCACTGTCACTGGTCTCGCTGCTGGGATCTCCCTGCACCTTGCTGCGGTGCTGCATGGCACGGTGGTATGCCACCTGCACTGACTTGCGGATGTTGGATTTTCTGCCCTCCAGCATCTTCTCCTTGTCCAGCTCCTGGTCCACCCCAAGCGGCACCAGCTTAGAGCGCGGCAGCCACTGCCTGGATACACACAAACATACAATGGAGTGTTAAATAACTTCCAACCAAACAGAGTCACAGTGCATTTAAAGGGACAGGTCCCCCAAAATTCTAAATGCATTTTTTTCTCATAGTTTTAATTATCAGTCTAGATTGTTTTGGTGTGAGTTACCTATTGTTGTAGATATGGACCGTAGAGATGTCTGCCTTCTCTCAAATATAATGTAACTAGATGGCACCACAAGTCGAGTGCCATCTAGTTAGGACTAGGCGATATTGCAAAAAATATTATCACAATAATTTTCCCTGTATTAATCAATATTTATCACTGTATATAATTTGATAATGCCGTGAGTTTGAAAAGTATCCTGACAATGTCTGACTGATTTTTCAGCTTCCCACGGCACTCGTTAAAGCTGGGGCAGAGCAGATTGAGAAAAGTATTTCCTGCCTGGGAGCTTGTGCCTGCAGTGTAGCACTTTAATTAATGTCTTGAACCTGTCTGTCTCCACGGTGCATCATGTCTTTGGCTAGAAAGTATGACACTGCGTCTGTTATATCTTTTGCTTTTGATACACGGTTATGGTGGCAAAAGAGGACGCTACTGATTGCTGTTTTGGTGCAGCCCCGCCAGTGCTGCCCACAGCAGCAGAAGTGCAAGGTGGTTGAGCAACACTTGTTGGTGAACTTCTGCAGTTTTGGCCTGGATTTTCTAGCTCTCAGTGTAGTCGCTGGCATGCCACCTTTTCAGTGATGGAAAAGATTTGTTGTGTTTCCCGTCCTGGTTGGCATCAACCAACGATATATTTTGCAGACCGTCTTTGTCCGTGCTTCGTCACCTTTCAAGTAGTCAAACCACTTCCAAATTATTATCGCTTTGCTCCCCACTTCCACTCATTTCTCCCTCTTCTCATTATGTCCATGCTACTTTCACCTCGGCTCACTCACCTCAGCACGAACTGTGCAGTGAAAAATGGGCGTGTACAATCAACGCACATCCCCAGCACTGCAGACTGACTGACAGCTGTCTGTTCATTTCTGCTGCATGACACGCTGTTTGGATCTATCTGGGTCTATCCATATCGAGTAAAAATGACATCTAGTTCTATCATACAGGAGAGAAGGCAGACATCTCTACAGCTGATATCTCCCAAACTCTGCACCTCACATCAAAACAATACAGACTGATAAACAGCACTACAGGAACAGGAAAAATAAGTATTTTTGTTTGTTGACCTGTCCCTTTATTTAGAGTGAAACATGCAGCAAAAGCTAAAACAAAATAATAAAAATAGTTCTGTGAGCATTACAGACACATTTATTTCATGTGAAAGATAATAAGCTCCTGGCACTCATGACTTTGGGCACAACCTGAGAGCCGTTTAACATCTGACTGTCCTCTGAGCAGGGTCATCAAGGCGGTTTAGAGTGACACAGACTGTTGTCATCATGTTCCTCAAACATTGTTTTTCTTCAAACTTAAAAGCAAAACTTCAACATATGCGTTTGCGAAGCACGCAGTGACCTAAAAGACGACCTGTTTTTTTCCTTCCTCTTCTATTCTCAAAAACCACATTTGCCCTATTTCTCCTAAACGTTCTGCCGTCTCGCTCTTCAGTACAAGGGGTGCAGTTTCCTTTTGAACTACTGCCACAGATTGACTTGTATGCAGACATCCAGTAACAACAGAAGCCTGCTTTGCTTGCGTCTAGTGTTTTACTGTACTCATCATTTTGGAGAAAGACTGTCAGTGAGAACAAATGAAGAGGAAAAGAGAAAAACTGAGATGACCTGTGTGCATGCACTGACCATGTTCTCTTGTTGTCAAAGAAGAGGACCAGGAACAGGTGCTCCCTGGCCTCCTGGGTCATCTGCTCCCCTAGTTTTAGCACATCCAAAGGGGGGACAGGGATCGGGACACCCCGGTGGAACACCCCCTCCCTGGGCATCTTCGGGTCAATTATCTGCAGGCAAACGGTGTCAAGAAGAGGGTCAGATATGAAGACATTCACCTGCAGAATGTCCTGACTCTGTCTTTGCAATGTGCAGTGTCCACTTGTGTCTCACCAGAGCAGGATACGAAGGATAGCCTCTGCACTTGGCCCACACCAGGTCCAGAGCTTCCAGAGAAGAATAGTCATCAGAGGTCATCCAGCATCCTGACCTGGCCCGACCTCGAACCACTGACGGGAAGGAACAGGAAGACAGTCACCATTGTGAAACATCACATCTGGTTAAACAATGACGGTTCGTAAGGTTCATATTAAGACACATCCTTTTCCTTTGAACAGTGCTAGAAAAACAACTGGGCTTCTTGTGAAAGATCCAGTTCCAACAAGATCAGACGTGAGCTGGGTTGGGTGCCAAAACAGACGATCTTGGTCGTCACTTGAGCTTGAAAATTTAACACATGATGAACACTGATTTCTCTGTCTGCATTTTGTTTTTATTATTTGTCAATTTTCTCTCAAAATCATAGAAAACAAACAGCAGCAGCTGCAATGCCTATGTCTAATATTGATGATATTTTCTGTGCACCTACACTGTTCACGAGTGACTCTCAGTTTTAAGTTTCTGTAGCTTTGGGAAAAATATGTGCAGTAGTTGGAGAGGGACAAATAATTTTTTGATCTTATTTTAACTGATGTTAGTCAATCTAAAACATAATTTTTAAAGTCAAGAAAGTAGTATAGGAAGAATTTAGTTTCAGGCTGGTTTTGTTTCAAAATCAAATCCTGAAAAGTGTAGGGTTAGCTAGCTAGCTACTGAAGATATAGCCTACTGAATGTATACACATGCTGCTTTTGCTTTGTAATGATTATAACAGTGAAACAAAGACCGACCCTGCTGTACAGGAACCAGTGAAGGGAAGCAGGGAAACATTGCTGATATTCAACCAGATGTGTGTCATCGCATTGTACGCAGATGAACGCTGTTTGACTTCCCCCAGAGATCCCTGCTCGTCCGGCAGCGGAGGTCCAGGTGCTGGCAGCAGCACGGGGGCGAAGCCAAACACTGTTCATCTGAACACACTGTGATGCCACACAGCTGGTTCAATATCAGCAAAGTTTCCCTTTATATTCATTGTCTTGTGGTGGTTCGCTTTTACACTGTGATCTGTAGCCTATAGTTGGGCTTTAGCTTCTAACTATCTTTGTCTTTTTAACCTGTTGTTGCTGCTGAGTCAGTTTGACATCCTGGATATATCCATCAAACACAGACTGTAGACCCCTCTGTCTGCTATTATTATATTTCTTCAGGGAGTGCAGTTAGTTACAGTGTGGGCTCCATGCTTACTCCGACAGCATCACAAGGGGGCGGGGTTTAGAAAAAGGTAAACTGTCAAACATCATATGTGTACTTCATGACAAAAATCAAACAGGATCAAAAAACGTCTCTCTCCATTAACTACTGTAGATAATTTTTCTTCGAAATGAGGGACACCAAAAGGGGAAGGACTTGGCTGCTCTGCTGCAACATCAACCACAGGTAAGCAAATAAGTAGCCATGTCCTGTCACTGCATATTATAATATCTTTCCACTGTGTCACTTTACAGAAATGCTGTGCTTTTGTTTGGATGTTTTGTTCCATATGGACCAAATATGTCTGATCCCTTACATCTTTTTTGGTGGAATAAATGTCACGTTTTATCCTTCTTGGCGTGGACTGTTGTTACACTTAAAGTTAAAAAAAAATATTGAACTCTAGGCAAATGTAAAAGACATAAGTCACAGAGCAACCTTTAAGAAATGTCAAGTTTTTTATATCATCTCGAGTAGTGCATAAGACTAAACTGGAGTCATGACGACATCATGTTTCCGTTGATACTCACCGAGTCAAATCACATCAGATCAATAACAAGACTGGGACAGACACTAAGGCATGGCAGCTTGCCTCTACTGAACTCCCCGCTACATTAATATTCTAATCATTCTGAGAAGACACCAACTGTCGACATAAATAGAAACTGATTGTGTATGCGCTGACACACGGATGCCTGTGTGTGGGTGGGGTGGGGCGTGTGACGATGTGAAAGTGTGCTTACAATGTGAAACGCTCCGCGATCCTCCAACTGAGTAGGAATCATTTTCGGTGCCCGACGTCTCCTCGCTGCTGTCCTCATGGAAGGCAGAGCGAGAGAAGGACGCCTTTCCTCTGCCCTGCTTCGAGGGGGTCGTACTGAGAGAGAAGAGAAACAGGACTATAAGGATCTATGGAACTTTATGACACAATCTGACAGGTCAAAGATGTTATCAACTACTGATGTTAACACAAAATACAGCTAACCACGCTTTAGTAGTTGCTACACTGACTGTTGTGGCAAACAAGAGGTTAGTGATCATCTCATTTCTTGTGGTTTTATACTGCTATCTGTTTAGTGCTACTAAAAACAATAATTACTTGGTAAACTGCAACATTACATATCAGCAAGTAATCTTTCAGACATGGTACCAAGACTCTAGGTCTATTTAGCGTTTCCACCGCAAACAGTACCCCTAAATGTGGGCGGGGTTGTCGTCACTCACTGCTCCATCCAGCACTCACTGTATTTCCTCCTTGATCAGTCTGCACCTCGTTTATAGTCCACAGAAAGAGGCTGCATGCCGACATTTTCACAACAAAATGCTGAAGTGAGAGTCTCTATCGATGGGATATTTAAAAATAGCGGGTTTGTGTATTTAGTCCTTCTCAGGCAAGTGCAGCCGGCCAGAGCCCACAGGAACAATGCTCGGTGATGCTTTTTTTTTTCACCGAGTGAGAATTAGAATATACGCACTTCGCATAATCCAGTTGAAATCAATATATGTATTTTTAAACTGAAAATCCATTCATGCTAAAAGTCTGTGTCATCCAAGAGAGACAATAAAAAACAACTTAAGTAATGGTCAAAGTTGTGATATTGAAATTTGTGGTGTGCTGATGGATCACATCGTCATCTCATGCATGGCAGCAAAACATCATTTATTTTTGTAATAATAGTTTCCTAATGTATAACTTGCCATGGTATGAACGGTGATTACAAAACCAGCCACAACTTGGCCCTGAGCTATTGACCAATCAGCGGACTGCAGTGTTCACAGCTCCACCTTTTAGTACTAGATCTGTGTGCTAGGTACCCCAACAGAAGGGTGGCCAAAAATGGGAATGGTACAGAACACGCAAAATGTTAAAATTTTCTTTAAAGCTACTTTAATTTATTTATTTTTTTACCTCTTGGAGGCAGAAGAACCAAAAATTCGCGATGAGACAAAACTGTTTAAGAATGTTGCAGAGAAAAGCTGCAGCTCTGTGGACCGTGGATGCTCAATTCAAGCTAGCTGATAGCGTCAGCTGCAACTCAGCTTGTCAAGTCACAATAGGCTGGTTTTAGAACATAAGACACGTCACTTGTTTCAACAGCCAATCTGCTTGTAGAGAAGTCAGCTGGTGGCATATTTGCTTGCCGTCACCTTCTCTGACAACAGTCCCCGCCGAGCCCAAGTCTGTCTCATCAATATCCCCACAGTAGTTGACACATCTGTCGGAGTTTGTCCTCAGTGTGTCGTGTTGGGCGGTGAGTCGCTGCTGCTGGCTGTATGTGCATGTCACACCCACATACTCAAACTTGTACCCGCAAAGCCATAAGTTAGAGCGAAAGTATAAAGAGTCGTAGCTATCGAGACATTACACCGTCTTATCTAGTCGCATCGTTGTGAACTACAAGGTTTTCTAAACGTTGTAGACTGGTGTATTTTAAGTAGTTGCAAGTTTGAACTCGTATTGAATCTTTTGGTCTCAAGGGCGCTTTACAGATCCACTGCTCTGACAGTATTTCGCCTTGTGAAGATGGTATGGTGAATGTGCCGCCTGATAATCTCTAACTTTGTCTGTCTGGCTTCATCAGCCTCTAACATCTGGAAATATGGCTGACAGAGTGCTGGGAGTAACTCATACTGTGCTGTACATCCAAACAATGAACTGATGTTTGTGCGCTGATCACCTGGTCCTGTCAGACGCTGCACTGCTGCTGCTGCTGGTTGTGGACTCAGAGTCTGAGCTGGAACGAGGGAGACGAGACTCACTTCTGTACACACGGAAGCTCTCCGTCACTGGCTGGTTTCCGCCATCGAAACCATTACTCGGCAAACCTGAGGAAAAGAGACAGAGTGAAGTCCGTGTGTGTGACTCAAAAATTGTATGTTAAGGTTTATTTGACATTGTTGTGTACTGTACCTGGGAGCAGGTCGTCGTTATCACTGTCGCTGTCAGAGCTGGAGCTGCTGCGGGGGCTGCGGGGCCTCTTCCTCTGCCTGCTGGGGGACAAAAGCGGCAGCTGAGGGGGACCGATGGGGCTTTGGCTCAACCCTGCCCCAGCGTAGCCAGCATCCCGGTTCTTGGGGGGGCGTCCTGGCCTTTTGGGGGGTCCGGCCATTTTTTGGTTCTTTTTGGAGAAGAGGACAGATGTGCGACGGCCCACCTCTGGAGCCAGGGCTGACGAGGACACGCTCAGATCTTGAGGGGGAATGCAAGCAAATGTTTGTCATGTTACTTTACAAGCTATAATAATTTTTGTGTATATTTTACATCTTTCTACACACACCTTTTCCACCAATCTCCTGGCTGCTGCTTTCTCCCCCCTCATCGTGGTGTCCTGAAGAGGACGGGTGATGGGGGAGGGAGGAACCCCTTTCTCCTCCTCCCACAGACTCCCGGCCCCCCATACCGGAGCCGCCCTCCCGCTGGTGCGCGAGCTTCCTCTTGATGACACTGATCTCCTTTCTCAGAGCTTTGGCTCTACGAGACTGACCAATGCTGTGCTTTCCCGAGCTGACCTCATCGAGACGTGCCTGCAGGTAATGCAGCTGCTCCTCCAGTGGGAGCCGTCGCCTGTTCTCTGGCAGGAGCAGATCTGTGAGAGGCAGGGATACAGAGGCTGTTAAACACCTTCAGAGACAGAGAGAGGGATTCATTACGAAGAAAGTTTGAATTTGAATGATTGTCATGCGCCACCTATTGGTCAAGAGGCTGTACTGTGCCAAAGTTCTTTTCTCTCTCTGCAGTATATATGCATTTGGCCTTCTACTCCACAGAAAAGATAAACTGTTGTATATCCCGACTACCTTTCCCTTCCTTTTAAACTTAATCCCCACTAGATTCATGACTCATGTCCCAAAAAGGACCTATGCCCTCTGCCTGAAGGACTACAGCTCAGCAGCACTCGCCTCCACCATCATGAAGTGCTTTGAGCAGTTAGTCAAATCCATCATCACCTCCTTTCTCCCTAAAACTTCTGTTTGCATACAGGCTGAATATATCTACAGACGACGCCATCAAGCTAGTCCTCCACACCACCCTCTCCCACCTGGACTGGAGGAAAACAAATGTGAGAATGCTGTTCAAGGACTAGAGTTCAGCATACAACACCACTCTGCCCTCCAACACAGCCCTCTGTGATTGGATCCTGATCTTCCTGATGAGCAGACCCCTGCCTGTCCAGATAGGCACCACCACATTCTCCACTCACACATGCACCGAACCATCCCAGGGCTGTGTGTTCAACCCTGCCGTACTCCCTATTCATGCACGACTGCGTGGCCACACAAAGCTCTAACGCTGTGATCAAGTTTTCTGACAACATGACAACCTACACAGATGAAGTCTGAGCTGTGACATCCTGGTGCCGAGACAACTACCTCCATCTCAACGTCCAGAAAACTAAGGAGCTGACAGTACACCCCTATGTCCACCAATGGGACTATAGCTGAGAGTCAACAGCTTCAGGTGTCTTGGGGTTCATATTAGTAAGGATCTGACCAGGGGTCTCACTTATGAAAGAGTGTGTAGGATCAATTTTAAAAATGTACATACAGATAAAGCCAAAAATGGTGTGTGCCAAAAAAAATTCAACAATTTCTCCAATCAGGCTTCCACCTCACCATCTGCGTCGCCAGTTTCCCGTCTCCAATATGTCGTAAGCATGGGTCAAAGTTTCTCCTATCAAGTCTCACAACTTTTCCTTGGGAAGTGGCGTACGCTTCCTTCTGTGTACGCAGTGTTTATAAATGAGACTCCTGGACTCACTACTCTGACACCATCACAAAGACTGCAAGACTGTGGCTCTTCTTCCTCTGCTGGCTAAGAAGGTTCAATAAGGTTCAACACTCTGAAAATACTACAGGTACACTGAGTGTATCCTGGCGGGCTGCATCCCTGCCTGGTACAGCTGTTCCATCGCCCTTTCCTGAAAGACTCTACAGAAGGACACTGACCAGCACATCATCAGGACACAGTTGCCATCTACGGCAAGCGGCGTAGGAAGAAGGCCAACAGGATAATCAGAGACCCAAATCACCCCAGACACAGACTGTTCAGCCTGCTGCTGTCTAGCAGACACTACAGCAGCATTTGTTTACATATCCTGTGCATATATTTATTACTTCTCATTATACATATTATACATTTACTACAATACTGTTTACATTTCGACTGCAATACTGCCTACACACATTTATGTTACTTTATTTGTATGTTATTTATGTTTATATTTAAGCCCTCTGCATTGTTTTATGTCTCAGATTTAAATTTAGCTTTTACTTTAACTATTTTCTTTTTATACATATCTAATGAGAATTGGTAAGCCGGAGTTTTAAAATCCTAACCGATTTTGACCTCAGGTTGCATCACACAGATGAGGAGAAGTTCCCAGATGTTTTTCTCTCTATTCTACTCATTACAAGATTTGAAAATATCGGTGCATCACACACACGACAGGATATTATTAAGATTATCATGCCAGATGGAGCATAAATGCATCACCTCATCACATGATCTCATGAGGAAGCAGATGTAAACAAAATGGAAACTGACAACAAAGTGTTGTACTGTCAGATGCTCTGTATCGACATGAAAATACACTTAATAATCAAGATTTGAAATCCTAAATATCATGCATGTTTAAAATTATCTCAGCTGCCTTGATGAGTCTGTGAGCAGATCCAAGGCTGGATCTGTAAACCACTCACATTAGCAGATAATCTGGACCAAACATCGATACCAACCAAGGTCCCAGACTGGATTTCTCCGATTGTTGGGAAGGGTGAATCGGGGATAAACTGGCCCAAAACTCCTGCAGTCTGAGCCCAGCTTTAGAGAGTGCCCGAGGCCAGAGATTTCATTGCCAACAACTGCTTTTCTATAATTGCTGTACTGACTTGTGGTCCTATCTCTTTGTGTCATCGACACTCTACCACCCATCCTCCTCCCATGTCTCCCCCACACTCCAGTATTTCACTCACATTTGTGTGATAAGGAAGTATTAATTTTCATCTAGCCTCCAGCCTGCCAAATGTTCCTGAATAGCAAGTGTGTGTAATTTTAGAACATATTGTTTTGTCTCCGAACACAAGGTATCAATTGGCCACCAAAATGTGGTTGGACAACCTAGAAATTCTATTTGCCAAAGAGAAATCATTTCAAATATTTTGCCTCTCACCTATTTTTTTTCACTTTGGTGTTAGAGGGAAAAAAAAGCTTTGGCTGCCATAAACCTCCCAACCAGAGTGAAAGAAATCCACTCACCATCTTCATTGGAGGACAAAGGCCGGTCTCGTTCTCTCTCCCTGTCTCGCTCTCGCTCCCGTTCTCGCTCCCGTTCCCGTTCCCGTTCCCTCTCTCTGTCCCTCTCCTGGTCACGCTGGCTGTCCGGGCTCGGCTCTCGTGGGAGGTGTAGGCCAGCCTCGTAGTCGAAGCCTATCCGTTCAGCTTGGCGCCTGGCGGTTCTTATGACGGCCCCGCCCATCTCCCTGAGCCGGAGGGCGGCGCGGTAGAAGACCGTGTCCTTGGCGTTATACTTGAGGCAGTTGTTGACGATGAGGCCAAAGTCGGCCTCAAAGGCCTCGAAGGTGAGGTAGCGATGGGACTCCAGCAGGGTCCACATGGTCTGGAAGTCCATTGGAGTGTCGATGTGGTCCAGGTAGTCTGGCACCTGGAGGGTGGAGGGTAGAAATCAGGTAGAGGAGCACGCATGTTCTCATAAACTCTTGCTTACGTACATTGAACTTTCAGTGTAGATGTAAGTGTGTAAAGTGTGCAGTGACTACATAATCAAAAAGGTTGTTAAACATTACATAAAATTACATGAAGCTACTTTTAATTCATATTCTATTTTAGCTTGTTTTCATTTTCTATTCTCTTGGCTCTTTAATGACTGTAATGTCTTCATGTTTTTGATGTTTGTTTGTCTGTTAATGCTCTGTGCATAAATAAGATCAATAGCCTAAATGTATAAAAAGATTTAAATAATTTTCCAGCTCTAGATTCATTTAAAAGGCAACGAAAAACTACTTTTTAATTCCCCCCTACAAGACTTTTCAATTATTCCAACCTACAACAGATTTAGGCCTACTTTATACTCTTATACTCATGTTACAGTTGAGTGTCCTGTGCTGCAAACCTTTAAACCTCTGTAAATCTAGCGCTCTGTGCAAAAACACTACTATTTAGTTTATATTATTTTTCATTTACATGTTGTGCAGCTGTATATTTTCAAACAGGGGGACAAAATCCCTGTCATTATATTTTATTTTGATCACAATCTGTTGTTATGAAAGTGTGTGTGACATCTCAAATGTGCCTTCTACTTGCAACTGAACATGCAGCCCATTTTGTACAAAATACCAAGTGTATCGCCATTCAGCCTGAAAATACAGAGATATGAATTTTTGTCCATATTGCCCAGTCCTATGTGCTATGAAAATAAACTTGCCTAGCCTTGCCTCACAGTTTGGGATTACAGTCTGACCAATACTGTAATTTTGACACAAAAGTCGATATTTGTTTTCTGCATTAACACACTAACATTTTTGGCAAGGAGCCCTCATATTTTTTTAATTAAAGAGTTGTTTCAAAGACACTGAGCCAGGGTAATATACAAATAGTGTAGCATTTTTTTTCTGTTGAGATTATCATAAAAATTCTACTTATAAAAAATACAAATAGCTAAAGAAAGGAGGGGCGATATATAATTCAATATACACTGTTTAGTTATTAAAATAAGTGGAGGAGATAAATATAAATATGGCAATGTGGTCATATTTCAAAAATGACACTGGATACATAGCTAAAGTGAATATGCAAACTGCCTGAGTGTGTATCAATGTGTACACTTACCTCTGCCAGCGGTACAGGCTCAGTGAAAAAGTTGTTAGTGTCTCTTTCCTGTAACTGTTCTAAAGTACTCCTCAACAACACCAGGAAGGGCGTCAGCTGCATCTCCAGCGCCATCTGCTGCACTTTAATCTGAAAACACACACATTTTTTAAACAATGTTCACCTGCACCTGATGAGCAAATATAAATCGATAAATCTGTGTAGTGAGAGCTTTGTGTGGGTATTTTAAATGCATGCATGTACCCACACACTCATGTGTGACTGCACTGAGCTGCCCGTAGAGAAGGAAAGTGTATAGATTTTATTTTTTGGTGGAACACCTGTATAGTGGATAAATGAATTGTGAACTGGTGTGTGTGCTCTCATGTAGATGGGGGGAAAAAAACGCTAATGAATGCATTGCTCTTTCGCAGCCCTACACGGAGGCACCTAACACATCCACACCACCGAGACCAGACCACAACAAGCACATTTTAAACCTCTGAGAAAAACTGGAATACATTAAAAATTAAAAGACTGCAGCGCTGAAGAAACAATAAAACAATATATTACTGACATGACTGAAATACTGAAATAACTGAAATGGCTTTTAGATCGTATAAATAGTCTTTTAACTAATTATGGAGATGGTGTGTCATTGCCTGCACAGAAGTAAGTCTAAATTATAGAGAAGACTTGCACATCAACAACTGTCATTTATATCTCACTGGGAATAACATTCATTCATTCAAACTTTTACTTAAGACTCAAGAAATCAGTTCAGGGAGAACCTCATTTTCAGTGATGCCGAGCATGAACAAAGACATTAAAAAAAAATCAATGAGCAAACATATCAATTAAAACAGAAATTAAATCATGCAAAAACAAACAACAATAGCAGTATATGATCACTGAAAGTAGAAATACAGGGTGATAAAAATGTTAAGGTGTAGATGTGTAATTAAAGCAGTTACACTCAGTTAAAACAAGATCAGAAATAACGCATTTAGAAAGCCATTAGGGAGGCAGAGTGTCCAAGTTTATGGTCTTTCACAGATTATACCATGTATAAGGAGCACTGTTAAGCCCAGTTCAGACCAAAGATTTGCGACAAGACAAGGTCAAACATGCAACTACTTGCAACGCACCTCTCTAGAAACCTGCCGGTTCACACCAATGCAACTAGATGAGACAATGTATCATCACTCTGTGTACCTCTGCTCCGTTTGCTGCTTTTCAGGCTTATTTTGTGGCTAAATATAATCTGTAGCTTCTTAAAATATGAATAAGGATAGTAAAAACTTAAAACGAGAGTCAGATGGACTGTATTCATAATGAATATGCCACAATAATATAAGGAGGTAGCGTCAATT
Source organism: Cephalopholis sonnerati (assembly GCA_019142605.1). Taxonomy (NCBI): domain Eukaryota; kingdom Metazoa; phylum Chordata; class Actinopteri; order Perciformes; family Serranidae; genus Cephalopholis; species Cephalopholis sonnerati. The sequence goes on along the minus strand of JAGQAX010000011.1, from coordinate 14,634,488 downwards.
AGTTAGTCAATAAGAATGTGTGTGTGTGAGGGGACATGAGCACATACAGCAAGCAGCAGCAGCAACCCGCTGTCTGACAGTGGCACACCATGAGGACAGAAACAGACGGTTTGGCAGGGACGGAGCACCGGCCACAGCAAATGAACGCTCTGTCTGCGGTCATTTTGACTTGACCAGCGGACTTCACTACAAGCTGATTGGTTGTTGAAACGGGTGATGTGCCTTACGGTCTAAAACCAGCTGCTGGTGATTTGACCAGCTGAGTTGCAGGTGACACTATCAGCCGGCTTGAGTCGAGCTCAGACGGCAAGTTCACATCGCTGTAACTTTTCTCTGCAACGTTCTAAAATGGTTTCATCACGTCTCGAATCTTTGATCTGAACTGGGCTTAAGAATAACATTCGTCCTTGTTCAGTTTTAATTAAGGAAATGTGAGGCAACAACCTATTCTGTGAGTGAGCACCAACATTACGTGAGGTCAGAGTTCAGAGTGATGAAATATAGGGCGGAAGCATCTGCAGCAAAGCTTTATGAATGAACAAATACCAAAGCTGTTGTTGCCTCACAGACACATGTGGCCAGCTGAACGTTACATAAAGGTGGCAGTGATGGGTGTTGTAAGAATCACCTGTTATGAACCTGAGGGCTGAGTGTAGACGGTAGAGGCAGCAGCTTTCTGTATATAACATCCCCATAATCCAAAACAGACAAAAATACAGATTCTACAATTCTATTAATATGTACAAAAGGAAAACAGTTCTTACTTCTGTACAGAAAGCCAAGTACTGTCCTACATTTGGCAGTCAGAATTTCAATATGGTGCTTAAAATTAAGACTGTCGTCCAGCCAGATACCAAGGTATTTATACTGTGGGACTGTCTCTGTGGATGTGCCATATGCAGAATGAATATTGGGTTATTCAGTGGGTCTCATTCATGAAACATGAGCAGAACAAATTTGCGTGTAAACTGTTTGCAGAAGGAAATTTACATATATTTCGGCTTCATCAATATGTTAGTACAAACAAAATCTACACCGGCTTATGACTGTTCGTAGCGCTTGTGTAAATAAGATATTGCACATAAATAGTGCTTGTGGGTATTAGAAATTACAATTTTTATTCATGTTGTGCTCTGATATGTTCATAATATGCAGATGCCTTTGAAACATGTAAGTTATGACGAGAGATTAGAAATAAAACAGATTTAGCTAAATTAGTTAGCATTAAGCAGATTTAAGATTCAGATTAGGGTTCTTAAAAACATGAATGAGTTACTTAAATTGACTTAACAATTCCTCCTCTGCCCTCTTCACAAAGCATAGCCTCAAACTGCATTTTTTTTTTATTTAATTATCACAGATGCAACGTGGGAGACGTAAATATTATTTCAAATTGAGTTCTGGTTTAATTAAATTTTCAATTTAAATTTATTCATAAAGCCCAATATCACAAATCAAAATTTGTCTCAGAGGGCTTCATAAGACTGGTGGACGTGGGAAAGCAATTCAGCGTCTGTCTCCGCTCACACTGGGCAGCTGGTGAACCCCAATCTGCTAGAGAGTTGGAGGGAGACGGTGTGGTTTCTGTGTGGTGTGGAGTCTTACTGCCTACATTAGACTGCCTGTATTAAGATGTTTTAACAGTGGTTTAATTTCACAACAGCGAAAGGGAGGGTGGTGCTTCCACACTCTGGACCTCACTCCCTAAAGACATCAGAGACTCCTCGTCACTCTCCACCTTCAAGAAAACCCTCACAACACAACTTTTAAAAACTGTCTACAACCTCTTAATTCAGTGTACTTCGCCCTTTCTGCATTATGTCCCTTTCTATAAAGCGTCTTTGAGTAGCCTGAAAAGCACTATATAAAGCCAATGTATTATTATTACCTGGCTGTCCATGACAGCAGATGAGGTGACGTGATGCTGCTCTGCAGGGCACTCGATTTGCATGCAGCTGACACAAGGCAAGCTGAAGAGGGAGGGGCAGGGGCTCGACTCGTATGCCGTTCTCAGGCGAAGACCCCATTTAAACATTTCTTTACATCAAGCTTCATGTCAAACCATTTTGGTTGGTTCTCATTACAGAGGACATGGAGTTTACGGCACCTGTTACCTCCTTCAAGACCTTTGATTCACCTGTCCCTGTCACACCACTAATAACAGAAGAAAATAAAGTGTTTTTCTTAACCCTACTTCACCTAAAATAACTTCATTTTCATTAGCAGAAAAGTTTTTCTTTTCCTCTTTCACTCGTTCTTTGTTTGCCCCGTGTCCGCAGGTCGACAGGATGCACCTATCCATAGTATTTATCACCTCCATATATGGCGGCCACAGGCTGTTAATGTATGGGGATGTATGCTACTTGCTGACTAGCAGGAGCCTGTCAATTTACGAATGATTGGCATTCATGAACATTCACACGTGCCTACGATCAAATCCAAGTTATCCGTGGTGTTCATGAATCCGGTGTAGGTTTTTAAAATTGCAAATCAACTCACAGACTTACGAAAATTTCATGAACGAGACCCAGTATGAGTAGCCTTGGTGAACAGCATACATTCGGTTTTGTCTGAGTTTAGTACTAACTTCTGGTATTGTACTTGAGGTAGTGTGCTATTGCCAGTGTTAGGGTTTTGAGATCTGCGACAGAAACAAAACTAATCTGTATCTTACCGTCTCCCTTTTGAGTTTTTCCCTCTTGCGGATGAGCTCCACCAGCAGCCTGGCTCTCTCCAGGTCGTGTCTCAGTCTCTGCCATGCCTTCAGCTGCTCCTTTAAAGCAGATTGTTTCTCCTCGCTGTCCCTCTGCAACATCAACATGCATAAAAATGTTTTAGACAACTAAATGCAGCAAAGCACAGAATCACAGGAACATGCACTTAAATGTTGCTGCATTTTCTTTTTAAACATTAGGTCACCGGAGGAAGTTGTGACTGAGGTTGCGGTGGGAGTGGATCAATATGCCGTTGGGACTGCAGGTGGGTTTGGAGCCGGCGCAGCAGAGGCACACCATTACGACTTTGCCTCTTCAGGGTCCAGTAGCTGTGGAGTCGCTGCATGAACTGGCTCTTCCTGGGTACTGTCAAGTTACTGGTGATTTTGCTCAGCCTGGAGGGAAACAAACACTCCTTTAACTCTTGTAACCCCATGTCAGACATGGAAAACCTTTTTTAATGAGATGGGGAAAGTTCCAGGAGGTCAGGGTGATTTCCAGAACATTTCTAGAGCAAGCAGAGATTGGTAAACAATTAAAAACACAGGAATCTAATGCCGCATTTTCCCTGCATGACCTCGACTTGCTCTTTTTTGGTTTTCTACTAGCAAAAGTTATGGATCTGGATCCCTGAAACAGATGTTAATACCAGGTACAGACAGGCTCAGTTCTGTATAACAAGGTAACAAGGTTTATGTCAGTCTTGGATCACATACAGTACAGGTAAAACATTTAGTGTGTACATACCTATGTGGAGGTATACAGGGCACGGACACTACTGGCGCAGCAGCTCTCCTCTCAGCTAAGATCTTCCTCGCTCTTTTCATCTTCAGTCTGGACTTGGCCTTCGCCCTCTTGGCTCGCTCAGAGCTCCAGCCCTTGGAGTCATCATCATGGCCAATGCTTGGCTCATCATCCTCCTCCAGCTCTCCTTCACTGTGAGACGAACCCATGCTGGCGCCGCCTACTCCTCCCAAAGGTCGAGCAGATCCCGGGGGCGTGTGGATGTCACAGTACGCCGTCTTGCGGACGCTGAAAGAGGTGCCGTTGGCCCCAGTCTCTCTGACAGGCTCCATTTTCATATAGAGGCCCGCCTGCTGGGCACAGGTGACGTGGAAGGCTGTGTAACAGTTGGCTTTGTGACACTGGATGCAGGCCCCTGAACCTCGCTGCTTGCAGATGTAGCAGGTGAGCTTCCAGCGTGCGGGAGGAATGTGCTCAATACTGTCGATCGGCTCCAGAAAGACTGTGTTAGCAAAGCAGACCTGAGGAGAGGCAGCAACATGAACTTTATTGCAATACTCTTACCTAAGGGTTACGGTAAAAACGAGACGAAGTGAAGTGGGTTTGTATGAGGAACCTATCTACAGTCAGTGTATTACGTACAGTAGATGTCAGTCAGCACACCTCCAGTTTGAGGAAGCAGTTAGAGGGTACCACCATGGAAACTGAGAAATATACTGCTGTGGATGGGGGCAGCAGCTAAACATATTTAAGCCACCTAGAAAAATCAATATCAGTTTTCGGCAGGGAACTGAGGACTTTCCTCTCTTACACTGGGAAAAACAGTCATTTTAGCACGTTGAACACAGGAGCTGCTGTTCTATCACTGCCTCCATCTGTTATTTTGTTTACCATTTTGTGACTTTGGTGTCATACAAAGTTCACCAAAGTCACACAATAACACAAACTAACTGATCGAGGCAGCAGCAGACCAGCAGCTCGTGTATTCAGCAAGCTAAAATGACTGAATGTAATACACTGACTACGGGTCAGTACCTCACACAACCCCATTTCAGAGGATCCAACTACCCCTTTAATGCTGATGTTTTTCATCTGGGTGTCCTATCATTTTAGTTGTGTTTTGCATTCTATGCTTTATACATGTAGCTGCTATTTATTAAACCACACATGCGACGAAACAAGCTGAGCAACCGTCCATACACTGCATGTGCAGTATATGTGTAACACTGTGATATCATCCTCACAGTCTCTGACTGTGTAAACATCGGTTAAATTCTTAGGGGCTGTACCCATGCCATGTCTTTAACCGCCTAGAAAATGTAAGGTCAGGTGCTGAGTGCTACTTTTGTGCCTTTTTTGAGCCAGCTGTCAGGACCGTGGTGGTAGGTTACATCTGAGGTTGCTAAGAAACCTCAACAAGCCCAGTTGCTTGAAATCCTGAGTGCAGAGCTCATCTTCTTCCAGGCACTGTTTACAAGTGTGTAGGCATATCATCCGTGGGACAAAACTTCAAAATGATCAACTTTTCCATATCTATCACAAACTGATTTTTACTAAAGAAGGAAAAGATAATCTGTCGGCTGTGAATGGTTGTTTCTCGTCGCAAGAAGGTGCAGTGTGCGCTGCTGCATTCCAAAAGTTAAACTTTTATCTAATTGGCAGCCATCACATCCTGAAAAATGGGCGCTCAGAAACACTTGTGCACCGCTCTGGCGTTTGAGCATGCCTGCTACACCTCTACATTGAAAACAATGAATTTGAGGGTGCAAAAAATGCAGCATGTGTACAGCCCCTTATGCAGCCACTGCAGACGATTAAAGCAACTCTGATACTGAAATCTGTGTGCACCACAGATGAAGACGGCACAGTGCAAAGCATCTAAACATCTGCAAGATTACTCTGATTAACAGTGCTTGTAGTGGTGCGTGGATTTACCTCTGGGATCCAGAGGGCACACACTACATGCGCCCACCGTGCATCGTCTGTCTGTTTGAAGGCGCCTCCCTTGTTGGGACAGAGAGCACAGTCCACAGCTCTACTCGGCGACTGCAGGCAGCGGCGACATAACCACTGGCCCTCTGGGATGTAGGGCACACCGTAGCACTCCTGGTGTACTGCCAGGTTACACATGTCGCAGAACAGGATCACATTGCTGTTCTGACACTCTCCATCGTTACAGATGCAGCAGACAGCATCCTCATCGATTAGGGTACTGGGGTCAGCCTGGGGGAAAAGAGGATAAGGAGAGATCCTGAGTTGGACACGTTCTACATATTTTAGTGTTCAAAGACTTTTTTCTCTCAGCTTCCAAGTTCAGGTACCTTGTTGTGGCTCTCAAAGTAGGACTCCTTCTCTAAGCGGTCCATGAGGTACTCAAAGACCTCCTGAGGGATGGGTGTCACACCGTCACGCCGCCGCTTGTCGTTCATGATGTCAAGCCAGATGTAGTCTTCCTCATCAATGTCGTACTCTACCTCCTCATCCAGCTCCTCTACAGATTTATCAATATACCTGAACACCACAGTTGAGAAGATGATTTGATATTATTACATAACAATACATGGGTGGAAAAGAAGTATAATGACTTGGGAGTCTGGCAACAACTACAACTTTCCATAGAAAGAGGAAATAATGACAGAACACCAGGAATCTGAGGTCAAAGAATTTCCTGACAGCTGCATAACAACAAGCTGTACAACAGGACACAAACTAGTGACTGTGTAAATAGGTGCTTCACATTTTAATGACTCATCAAATCTAATTCCTGTGAAGAAATATTGTCACTCTTCTACACATGTACCCCACTGCAAATTGGCTTTGTTTTTAAAATGCCTGCCATGTACCTAATCCTGCCTCGTTCTCATGCCTGCAATGTAATTTTTAATGAACCAGATAATTACCTATAATAAGATGATGGCCGAGGAGGAGCATCAGGTCTCTCTTGGTCCAGTTCCCTAAACACAGCCTCAGGGAGCTTGACTGCAGGCCCAGACTGAGCGCTGTGATGATGAGATGAACCATCCTTCTTCTTTTCTTTGCTCTTATGCTTCCCAGACTTTGGGGTGGATTTGCCCCCATTAGAAGATGGGATATCTGGCCGGTCCTTGCCACTACCTCCTACCTCGCTGCCTCCAGCTCCACCATCACTACCGTTACACACCCCTCCGCCGCTACCACCAGTACCAGATGGTGGAGCATCCTCCGCATCACTGTCTTCCTCTGACACCACGTCAATGTTCTCAAAAATGCTAATGCGGTGGATGCGTCCTTGAATCTCCAGCTCCACCATGCGCTGTGCCTGAGCATAGGTCATTGTCTCTCTGCCCGGGGAGTGAGAATGATCTGAGCGGCTGGGGCTACCAGGTGTGTTCCCCCCATGTCCCTGTCCTCCACCTCCATTACCTCCACCATCATCTGTATCCCCTGACCCAGCCAATGATGCGCGAGGAGGCCGTCCCTTTCTCTTCTTCTGGGGCACAGTCTGTGCAGGAGTTGGGTTGTCATGGTCATAGTGGTAAAGGTGATACTCAATGCCGCTGTAGCTCTTGTAGACCTTCCGGCAAGTCTCCACAGGGCACTCATACGGGGGCTTGGTGGCCCGCAGGTTGTGACAGAACGTCTTTACGTCAAAGTCCAGCCCCATTGTGCCAACAGCCACTGCTGGGACAGATGCTGTTCCAGTTTACATCTGAAAGAGGGGAACAAAAAGGGAGGATCAATTCCAGAGATTTAATTACAATACATTAGTTACACAGTAGCTACTGTCACTGAACTGTAGCAGCAGACACCAGTCTAGACAAGTAGTGCCTGCACACTGTGCACCTGTTATGGTGCAGTCACGTGACCACGTCCCTCACTCCCAGTAGGAAACAAATTGTTATGTTTAGTTTCCCAGTAACAGGTGCAATTTAGGTCAATATTTTGCTTCTGTTCCCTGCTAGCTACAGTTATGTCCGGTTAACGTGCAGTGAAGCAAACGGCATAACAGTAAGGCTAGTTGACAGTAACTCCAAGCTTGTTAACAGCCCATGAGTACCGTCCTAAACAACACAGCACAGGACAACATTCAGCGTCTAAAAACTAACCATAGTGCTTTCTAACCGAGCTAACGTTAGCTTTAGCATTTTTGCTGATGCTTCCCTCTCAAACAATGCAACATTGCAGCCTGACGCTGTTAGCCTGCAAGCTAACTGCGGCTAGCAAACAACAACACCAGCTCAGTCTGCACACAGCAAAGCTACACAGAATACACACACTACTCACGGGTTAACGTGACAAAGTAGCTACTGCTGGCTTCCGTTAATTCATTTTAATCCACGCTCGGTGTTTCATTCAGCTCAGTAACGTTAAGTGGGTTAGTTTAATTCGCGAGCTAAACTGTAGCTGTGTTCACAGGGCAGGCGTTAGCCACACAAAGAGGGGTGTTACTTAAACGCTGCGGGGTATTTTCTCATAATTAAAGACTAATAATACACACGAGTGATTGAAGTTTCATACACTGTAGCCTGACTGTAACTTAGGTGACCATTCAGCCTTCTACAGTGTTTCCCTCCAATGACCTCACCCTGTGGATCTCTGATACTGAGCAGCAAAATGACAGTACATCTGATTTCATGAGGGTACCACACACACATTACAGCATGTGGGATCAGGTTTATGGCTTGAATTAACAGCTACAGTCGATCAAACAATTAATTATCATTATCTGTGGTGAAATAGCTCTGAAATATTGAGCAATGCGAGGAAAACATCCAGACATGCGTCTGCATTAGGGCTCTACTACTTCGTGTTTTCAGGGTACGATGGGTTAAGATTGAATACTGAAATAGCCGCTAAAATTACACCCTTAATTACCGTTTAATTGCCAAAATGTGACCCTATCTTCCGCCAAACCAGGCTTCAACCGATAAACGCTACAGATCTGGACTAACGTTATAAACACTTACTACTCCACGTTCCTCAAGACTGCGTGCTTCGGAAACCTCACAGCAGATCGGACGGGCTGCAGATCGATTTTTAATTCATTTGAAAATCCCAGGTGAGATTCACAGGACGCGTAGGTACAGTGAAATGTGTTTATAAAACAATACAATATCCCGATCATTTCATTGTGTTGGGAATAATTCAGGAACTCGGTTGAACAAAAGGGGCAACCGTTGCTGTAACGTTGCGCCGCAGACGCGGGTTGACACATTCGCCACACAAAGCGGGGTCTATTTCTTTGCTTTGGGGATAAAATAAAGACCGCATTCGCATTTAAATCACGTTTTCATGGTGTTATAAGCGATATTCTGTTCAGAGAGTTTACTGAATAATTTATTTTAATTGCTACCAGACCAGTGTTTTCACACGGGTTGTGTCGTGTTGAGTGTTGCGAATCTGCGGCTTTGTTTCAAAGATGTCTGTAGACTGTAGTGAAGTCTGGCCTGAGTGTGCGCGTGCCCCTTTCAAATGACTATACAAACACTTCATTATCTTTACACTGAAAAATATCAACTTTATTAATTTATTTGATTTATCCTAACTATTTATGTTAACTCCATGCCGTATGACCTTCTCACAATTTTAATATGATTGTAGCCTCGTAAGAGGAAATAAAAAAATGCAACACACCATCAAGCACAAAATAATATTTATTTCTCTCTCAACATACAGTCTGTGATTAGAGTGCAGCAGGGTAGGGTGGGGTAATGCGGTGGGACATACAGCAGGCAGAAGCAATCCCACTCAGTTTGAATACAAGCCTTTTACAATCAGAGCATATTCACCAGGGGGCAATGTTGTCCAGAGAAGTGAGATGAGCAGAGCAGGAGCTGTCAGCACTCCTCCTCCTCCTCCTCCTCCTCCTCCTCTGTGCATCTCAGCTCCTCCATCTGATCACTGCATCCAAATGAATACGCCTAGAATAGTTATTCCTTCCTCTGCTCACCATGAGTTGGCAGCCGGGGAGGTGGAACAAAACCAGATACAAGTGACAGAGAACAGAAATCTCTTACTACTGGAAGTATTTCACCAAAGCAGAAGACTCTGCATAATATCCTATAAAAGTCCAATTCAAACCGAATTGATGGAATAATATACATCAAAGCAACCCCTCCACCGCCACCACCTCTAAACAGTCAAAAAAAAAAAAAAGTACAAATATAAACTAGAAGAAAACTGTACAATTCACAGCTTGGCAGAATCGGGGTGCTGCAACCTTTCAAATGTGTTGTGGAGATGTGAAATATCTAACCATTGCAGCTGTATTGTTTATCTTTGCTTTGTGGAACATGAAAAGTTGGCCATGCTTGTCAGTGATAAAAAAGTACAGGCGGTGAAACCCACTATATACAGTGTAGGAAACTCTTAAACATAGGTTAGAATTAAGGGAGACTATATGTTGTGCAAATCTCCCGCATCAAGTATCATTTGAACTTTGCAATATATTACTGAAAAGAAAAAAAAAAGGCTGTCATCCAAAGCAACCTGGAAAATAAACACAACATCAACAAGGCAATAACACTGCTGTGTGAGCATCTCATCTGTTAATTTGAGGAGTTTTTTTCTTTTTAAGTACCATCTTATGTGAATATAATGCTGAACTGTACAGTGGAATCACCTTAGACGATAGCAGCATCAAAAAAAAAAAGATCAAGCCTTAAACATCAAATAATTTAAAAACATCAGACTTAACTGGTGATTGCACAAAACATTTCACATATAGTGTATGCTGAGTAATAGGATAGCCGAGTTGAAAGAACATTTAGCAGTAGTGACTTCTTTGTTTGGTGGTTTGTAATGTTTAAACTTTGCCCGGTAACTTCTGTTGGTTGGTTGCTTGGTGATTTGTAACTTTGTTCAACTTTTCAGCTTGCTCCTGTCGCACACATCAGAGATAAGGCTTGTGGCAAGGCCACGATCAAAGCTTTGTGGAGGGGTTAAATTGCACTTTTAAGCCTCAAGCCTTCACATATTAATTGCTACATTCTGATCAGAACACTACCAGAGGCATATACTGTAGAAAGAACTATGTACAGTATATATGGCTCTGGACACCGCCTTTCTCCTGAGCACAAGGCTACAACAATGCCAACTCTTGTGCTGTCCAGCGCATCAGTTGTCCTGTCAAAAAGAGGCTGTGTCCGACTGAACCATTTGACCTGAAAGAGTTGATTTGGCTGCTGGCGTAAGTTTTTTTTTTTTTTTTTCCTTCTCTCATCAGTTGTACATTAACCATTTGTTTCTGCAAGGCAACGGTACGTCTCACCACTATGGCATTCCATCTGTCACAGGGGTGGAAAGTAAACAAGGGTTAAAACATGATTTTATTATTTAAATAAGAGCATATACTGTGTTAATAGTGCAGTTCTACAAGGGCATTCATATGTAAACCAAAAACAAAAGTGTCTGTAATGCATTAAAAATAAGAGACTGCACTCAAGCTACCGTTAAATAAAATAACTTGGATGCAGACATGCTTTGTTTCACAGAAGAAAAAAAAAAAGTAATCTATAAATCAATGTTCAAGGCACTACATTCCTTCAAATGTCTTCATCATAAATACTGTCCTGTTACTGTATCTCAAACCACTGGTATTTGGATTCCAATGTAGTGTTTAAAGTGTACGTAACACAGAGAAAGGCAAAAAATCAATGTCACAACGGCAGTAATAAAGAATAAAGTGAAATATGTTTGTCGTGACTGCAGACAAATTGTCTTGTATGGCTGAGTTTAGTAAAAACCAAAGCCAAAAAGCATTAAGTTTTCAGACGTACATACTTAACACGTACTGTATAGTATACACACATACATACACACACGCACACACACAAATTAACTACAGATATAGGTGTTGTATAAAGAATATCAACACTTGCGTCATATTATTTACAACATCAGGTTATGTACATGTGAGGCTCTAGTGAACCAGAACGGAGTGGAGTTGGACTCTCGTGCCCACACATACTAACAAATATATGTCAGCAGGTTAGGTAGTCCTAGTGGTTTTGGGGCAAGGGCTGTTCTCGGGGTCGTGCATGACCAGAGGGTAGGCTTGGATCCCTGGATTTGCCATTGCGGCGTAGGGCATCATTCTCGCAGCACCAAGCAGGCCTACAGGACCCACGGAGCCTACAGGACTAGGCATGCCAGGCCACTGCTGGGGGTAAAGAGGACCAGGAACTATCCCGCCGTAGGAGCCCGCTGGCAAAATGTACCCAGGAGAGAGCATTGCTGAAGAGCTGGGAGCTAGTGTTGGGGGCATACCAGGGCCTAAAGCAGCAGTCAGGGGGCAGGAAAGAGGCAGCTGGAACTTGCAGGGACCAACATGGCATTTCATCTGAAACAGAGGGGAGTAGTTGTACAAGTTGTGCTTAGATCACCTCAAATGTCATAGATCACTGGTTCTCAAACTGTGTTACGTGTATCACTGATGGTCCTTGAGCTCTGTGTAGTGGTGGTCAGAAGAATCTTCAAAATATTGTTTTTTTTTTAATAGAATTAATTTAAAGGGATAGTTCAGATTTTTAAGTGGGGTTGTATGAGGTATATTATCCATAATCAGTGCATGATGTCAGTTATCACTCCCCCCCATTTTGAGAAGCAGATTACAGTCCAACATGGAAGCTAAGTAATCTACTTCTATGGAGGGGGCAGCAACAAATCATATTTCAGTCAACTAAACAAATCATTATCAGTTTAAGTATACACCATATTAGGAGTATTTTCCCTGCTTTAGCTCGCTGTCAGTCAAAATGAAGCCGTTATATTGCCTTCTCTAGAACCTGACTCTATTGGGAAAAACAGTGATTTAACATTGTTGGACACAGGGGCTGCTGGTCTACCACCGCTTCGAACAGTTATTTTGTTTGTGTTGCTGTGTGACTTTGGCGTTTAAAAGGGTTAGTTGATAGTGTGCAGCAGTGCGCAAGATTTAGGGGGATTTAGTGGCATCTAGTTGTGAGGATTGCAGACTGCAACCAGCAATTCCTTCTGTGTTCATTGTTCAGTAGGTTTTTACCAGGAACCGAATTATCCGCAAACAAACAGGCCAGGTGATTAAAACCTATAAAAACACTGATCAAACAATTTTACATAACAAATCAGTGTTTCTAAAAGGCTGTTCAACACGTCGCAGACAGGTCACGAGCCCAGCTCTTGATAATGTGTGCTCACCTTTTTTCTCTGATAACTGAAGATCTAAACATTCAGGAGGTTTTTGCTGGGAGCAGAATTATCCGCAGAGGTCTCATCCTTTCCAAAACAAACGGACTTGGGGATTTGAACTGGTAAAAACACTGAATAAAACAGTTTCACATTTTAAAATCTGTTCTGATGCTAGTTCCGAGCTAAGCTGTGATGGCACAGTAAGCGGAGGTAATATAAATGGTTAAAAACACTGCATTTGTGGCTTCAAACGGGAACTATTAGGAGAAGTGCAGATTGGCAGGAGAATATTTCGAGCAGCTCTGTTGAAACTGAAGCAGACGACAATCGACCGAGCGCAAACACTAGTGTCTACTTATGCAGCGCCAGCGAAGTCTCTGCAGCACCTGGTGAGGGGGTGGCTTTTGTGGTGCATGAGAGTAGTGAGGAAGAGTTTAAGTGCTACCCCTCTGTACAGCATTGCTGACGCTGACAACAGTTAAATATAGTTTTCTGATTGTGAATAAACCTGCCTCCTGTGCGTCCGTAGCTGAATAATTTCTGCCTACGCAACTGTATTTTAACTTCTGTCATAGTGGTGGTACTTAAACACTGAATATTTTCTGAGGTGGTACATGGTGCAGACTGTTTGAGAGCCACTGTCATAACCTAAAGTACATCTGATCCTTTGTCATTTATTCCTGAGTGCACATCCCCATTTTGAATACCTCATGTGTAGCTGCTCCCATGGGTGGCGCTTTGCCCTCCAGGTCCTGCTGGCGTCTCTGCTCTTTGATCTGGTTGAGGGAGGGGCGTGGCTGATTGGCTGCCGCGACAGTCTCCTTCGCCCAGTCGTCTACCAGCTTGTGAAGATCATCGGTGAACGTGCCTCTCTTGTTGTTACTGTTGTTAGTCTGGACCTGAGCGAGCCGTGTGATTGGCTGGGGAGATGGTGAGGGCGTGGCCGTGGTGAGTGCCGGCTGTGTCTGACTGGAAGCTGTCTGAGCTGTGGTGGTGTTGAGAGAAGACCCTGAAAAGACACAGAGGTCTTAGAAATCTGGCCAGTTCAAAAAAATTGAGTCAAATCAATTGGCTGCTGTATGGCGTAATTTAAGGCACTTTTGACACGATGAACCTATAATATCACCTTCATGAAAGCCAACTTTAGGAATAGTCCTTGTGGTTTTGTTGAGGTCAGAGTAAATGTGTATACAACCTATTTACTGTGACACATTTTGCCAACATAGCAGCCAAAGGATTGCAACATGAATGACTTTCATGAGTAATTATAGACAAATGAAATGTTTGATATGCAAGCAATGACAAATTCAGCAATCAAGACACTGACACCGCCATGCAAAACAACAACAAACGTAAATGTATGCAACAATCTGTAAAGTACCCACATTTTCAACAATTACTGCAACATTATCAGTGCCGAAACAAAAAGAGAAAATAAAGTGCACATACAAACATAAGGAGGACTAATATAGTGTGGACAGAGTAAGAAAGACAGAGAGTAAGAAAGTAAATGAGATAGTTACTACTACTGCGCTCTTTGCCTAGACATAGTCGTTTCAGAGTGGACCCTATAAAAAGGTAAAACAGCACAAGACAGAAACAGTTAGGCCAGGACACACTGCACACCACAAGTATGTGGACAAGCTGCTTCAAAAGCACATTGAGCTATCAAAACAATTGGGGAGAGAGAAAGAGGGAAAAGGAGGACAAGGGGTTTAAAAATCAGTGAGGAGGACTGGAAGAAAGAGCCTAGGTGTTCTCTTTAAAATGGGCAATCATTTGACTACTAGAAACTGACAAGCTCAAGACAGAGGGAGCACACCTAGCCTTGGTTTGTAATGTTAGGTGTTAAAGAGTTCCTGCATGGATGAAAACCATTATTTCATGCTGCCATTTTAATTAACTTACTAAAAACTTCTTTTTTTAAAAAGGTCCAGTGTGTTAAGATTTAGAGGGATATATTGGCAGAAATATATTAAAATAAGAATATTTTCTTTTGTGTATAAATCACCTGAAAACGAGAATTTTGTTTTCAGGACCTTAGAATGAGCCATTGATATCTACATAGGGAGTGGGTCCTAATCCAAGGAGTCCACCATGTTTCTACAGTAGCCCAAAACAGACAAAATAATCACTGGCTCTAGGTAGGGCCATTTGTGTTTTCGTGTTTTTTGCATCAGCCACAGTGGTTAGCAGACCCTCCACATCGAGCTACATTGGAAAAACACAGATTTTTTTTTTAAACGTGAAACTGCTTTATTCACAGTTCTAACTAGTTTAAGTCACCGGGTCGTTTGTTCTGGAGAGGAAGAGACCTCAGGACGATACGGTTCCTGGTAAAAACCTCCGGAACGTCTGATTCTGAAAAGATGAGCACACATTAGGAGGTGCTGGGCTAGCAGTCCGTCTCCAATGAGCTGAAGTGTGTCGAAGAAACACTGATTTGTAACATGACACTGCTTTATTGAGTGTTTTCAACGCTTTAAATCACCTGGCTCATTTATTTTGAAGAGGAGGAGACCTCTGCAGATAATTTGGCTCCTGGTGAAAACCTCCTGGACATCAGGATTAGAAAAAAGGTGAGCACACATTGGCTGGTGCTCATTTCAGATATGCTGAAAAGCGTGAACGAAACACTGATTTGTAACATGAAACTGCTTTATTCAGTGTTTTTTACCCACTTTAATCACCTTGCTTGTTTGTTTTTAAGAGGAAGTGACCTCCGTTAATAATTCTGCTCCCAGTTAAAAACCCTCTGAACAACAAACACTAAAGGAATTAAGTTTCAGCTGGTTGCAATCTGCGATCGTCCCAACTAGATGCCACTAAATCCCCCTAAATCTTACACAGTGTTCCATTAACAGCTGTGTTAGATGGAAATCTGGTATAGTGTAATCACTATCATCTTAACAGCCTTTAAAAAATGAAAAATAATTTTGATTTATTTGTAAGATTTAGTATTAGTAAGTGGTCCATTAGTTGGTAGGAAGAGACCATAAAGATAATAGTGTTTTCTAAGAAAGGAAGACTGGAGCCTGGATTAAAAAGAGATCCTTTTCTCGATGTGAGAAATGCCTGTGAAACAAAATGTGAAACCAAAATAAATCAAATTTCAAACTGAAAGAGCACACAGATACTAGCTGGAACTCATCAGTCAGCACTTGTCAGAAACATGCAAGTAACTCAGGAGAGGTGGAAGGAGAAAAGAAAAAAAAAAAAAGAAGTAATATTGATGATACAGCCCTTCGTATGGCGGAGCAAGTTTCCATCAGTGCCCTGCCTGGCGCCTGCACCATGCACGTCTTCTCCGTCCAAACATGAGGGACAGAGAGCTCTCCTCTACCACAGCAAAAGACCCTGCCTATCAGGGAAGGGCTTGGGGGGGTGGGGGGTGGGGGTTCTCTGTGTTAGTATACAGAGGAGTGCTGACTTGGGGCAAAGTGCCTTTACTTGGGAGATGTTATACAATCAAAATTAACAGTGGATGGAAACACACAACAAATAAATAGGGTATAAAGGCTTTGGCATTCTCTCACACATGTACACAGACACACTTGTTTTAGATCTGACCTCAGGCCCATGTTTGGAGAGAACTAACCCCAGTGCGCTTGAGGGGTCTGTTTTTTTTTTTTTTAAGCCAGAAGCACTGCACAAAGCATCTGTATGAGGGGGGAGGGCAATAAACCCAACAATGAATGTTTATGAATGTAACTGAGGTTCTGTGATTTGCAGATGATTGCCAGAGAACAGATAAATACCTATAACATCAAAGTTACTTGCAGCCTAGGTACTGTAGGCCACACATATAAGAAGCATGCACACCCTGGAAATGTTTCCTTTTCAGTCTTCATGCAAAGACACACTGTCCAGGCTTTTCGGGGTCATTCTGGATTTATAAAACCAGAATTATTTTTTTGTTCTGTTTTATTTTTTCTGACCACCAGAGACAGCGCTTCTCACCTGAGGGACTTGGGAAGAGAGAGAGAGACTAAACTGACTCGCTGGACGTGCCTACCCAGTATGTCTTGCGAGAACACCCACCCTATTCTGCATCTGATTGTCTATACCTCTCAGGCATCCAGGCATCAGCTAAATGCTAAAGCTAGGCTAGCTGTGATCCTAACTGGTGCTACAAAGTAGACATGCCCCTTTAGGACAGCAAACTTCTGTATAAACCTACTGTATAAATGTGCAATGATGCACACGTAAGCTCCAACAACTACAGTATCTAAAGGCCTACCCAGCAATGCAGAGCAGGGGTTGGAAACACTCTTGGAGTTGCACTTGATATCAAGAGGTACAGGAATTACTCTGAACCTGTATCCATAGACAATATTTTCAAAAATTAATTTAGAAAGCCACTGCTTTGACGAGGCATAGCTTCTTATTCCAGCATAACATACAAAATCAGACTGCTGAGTGGTGAATATTTATGTAACTCACCCATCTACATTTTATTCATATTAAGTTACTCATAACAAAGGGTTACCAAAATATTGCCACTTTTGGCTCAAAAAAAAAAAAAAAAAACAGACAGCAGCGGCCTAAATTCCTAACTCGAGGAGTCAAAATAGGAGTTGGCAAACCAATGGGCAACGTCACGGTAGCTATGTCCATTATTTTTACAGTCTATAGTAGATTGCTGTGTGTCTTGATGCTATCACATTTCTAATTCTACAAAGTGGCTTTAATCACATTCACATAATTGTGATAACCATCTACAGGTAAATCATATCAAAGGAGCAGGATGAACATATCATGCTGATATCGTCTTTTTTATTGCAGAGACTTGGAAAAATGCTGAAAAACTAAAAGCCCAATTTATATGAGGGTGTCACAGGTCACAGATTTATTTCTGTCCCATCAGGAGTCCAGATTTCAAAGCCAGTAGTCCCAGGTCTAAACAAAAGCTGATGCAGAACTTGACGCACCAAGAGGGCACAGATTTTAATAATGGAAGTCATAGCTTGAGGGAAGCTCTTTCAAGGAAGTATCAAACACAGCTGGGAACCAAATGTGCCACTATCTACCTCTGAATGCCACAATCAGTTCACAAACCTGTTTCCACCCATTACAATGTCTAACTGCATTAACAGGTGAAAGGACTTCCAGCAAAGTCGTAAGATAAAGCACAGCAACGTGAGTTGCTACACTGATTGCTTTAAGATGAAAAGGAAACATTTCCTGGTTGCACAAGCCTTTGATTATGGTGGCGTGTGCCTATGTTAGCTAGATTCAGTTGACTTTGTAGACATGAGTTTTGACTACCAACATTATGTGTGCATGTGATGGATATCCTCTGGCGTTCAGTAGAAAAATATACAGAACACAAGCTTTGAGGTCATGGAGGGAGGAGGGGTGAGTGGTAGGAATATAAAATGGGTGATGTATGCAAGGTGAGGAGGCCTGTGAGGAGGGTGAAATAGAAGTTCCACCATATTACATATAAATTAAAAAAAAATTGGTTGATAGAAGAGAGGCAGGTTAAATAAAGAGAAAATGGAAATGAGTGAGGGGAAATAGAAAAGAACAAATACAAACAGATGGACAGAGACACAGGTCCACTGAGGAATCTAGTGCGTGGTTTGCTACTAGATTTATAGGTGACTCTCTCTGAAGTTTGGTGGTAAACCGTCCAGCCTGTAAAAATGAATATAAGAGGGAAGAAGAGAAGAAACAAGAGAGACACTTTGTAAAAGTGTACAGAGACTGGGATGAGAAACCCCTACCATCAAAAGCACCAGCAAAGGACACTAAGACGGAGTGCAAGGTAAGCAGGATCCCACTATGTATCCGGTGAGGGTACTGTGGTTGTGTGCTTGGGTTTTGACCCTGATATTATTTGTCTATTAACTTATTATTGCATATGTGATGGGGTCAGATAAAGATAGATAGTTTACAGCTTGCAGTTATTTGCACTTGTCCCCAAATGTACTTTTGTCATAGCATGAAACCAATTAAGATTTAAGAATAACATGTAGTTTAAAAAATTCTACTGTTGAAAGTTAAATTTTACTTTGCAATAAAATTATATAATAACAACATTAATAATAATAATAATAATAAGTAAAAAAAAAAATAAGTAAATAAATCCAAAATACATTTGAACCACATTTAAAAAATAAGAAATCAGCCCGTTACACAGAAAAGAGAGATTTTGCAGCTTCGATCAAACAAGAGATTTTAGAGAGCAATCTATGTTCATCAAAGCTGTCGAGTTCTTGAGTTTAACTAAATCAAAACATTTCAAACAAACAAAAAAAACATGCTAAACTGCAACAGCTTCAAGCGCTCATAGAAGAATTTAAGAGGCACAATGACATTTTACAGACACTAAAACTTCTTTCCTTTTTTTAATTTCCAACTCCATTGTGAGCAAACTACATAAAGAGACATGTTTTATCAGTAGGTGTTATTAACTGTTAGAATGGAGATGCAGCTCTTGTTTTTACAACAGCTGATAGCACAGTGACATACCTTTTAGCTGCAAAATGCATCTGTCTCTATTTTGGTGCAGGTGTCTCACTTGCAGCAGACTAAAATGTGTCTTGGTTAATAATTGGTTGTATAATGGCTGTTGAAAAACAATGAGTCATATTTACTAAGTGCTATTTATTATCAGTAACTTTTCCTCTGTACTGTGGATTATAGCAGATTAACTATGACTCATTTTCCTCCTTTTCCTTTATTTTCTATTTTAGTACCTGTGTCCCTGTCATTTTCACAAAGTTCTTGGCACAAACTTAACATAAAGTCACTGTCTTTTGTTGTATTTCTCTCAATGCTACACGGACCAACTATGGTGTGAATTTAATTATAATGTGAATTTATAATAAGCCTGTTTATACTAGGTATTAACGTGTGTTTCACTGTTCACACCTGTGTCTATCATGCGTTTCCAGCAGGACAACTTGTCGATTTTGTTACTGCCTATGTCACTTACACTAAAAGGTCAAAGGGCCCCCTGCAAATCTATTATGTCAACACTCTTGCTAGCTATTCGTTAGCATGCTTGCTAGACACGTTAGCGGCTGTACCGACACTTGGAGATATCAATGTCAGCAGAATTCAACACATCCCCTTCCATAGGGCCAAACGATGATGATGTAATCCTTGTCAGGGACGCATCAGGGCCATAGATTTATAATAATAACCAGATGCTAAGATGGCGCCTATTCATTCCAATGCGATGCTAGACTGGCAAATTTGCCAAATTTTTTAGCTTCCTAAACTGTCACAATTTCAGGTGTTTTGACCAGGATAGAAGGTTTGCTGTGTATTATTTATTCATTGGCTTAACTTTGCCACCATATCAGCTTACTGTCAATTGCTGAGGGGGTCTCAGGATGTATTGTTAAGTTTTTAGCTTCATGGTTTACTTCCGACGTATGCAGTCCACTGAATATGCGCAGTAGTGTTTCTCCCACTGGTTCCCAAACAGCTCAGAGACTTAGCATCACAGATATTTAAATGATTCCTCTAAGCTTCAGGAAATTTTACAACTATAAAACCTCCATGGATCAAAAAAGAGTCATAAATGCCTTTGTACGCTGCTCGAGGTGTCCTGTCAACAGTTTTGCAAACTTTTCTTTTATAACGGTGGCTTGTGGGGAAAATGCTTTTTGGGCCTCAGGGGATTTTTTTTGCTGTAATACCACACATGACCACTGCAAAATCTTGGCTTCAAGGCTTAGCTGCTTTTCTGGGGGCCTGACCAGGATGCATTAGCATTTACACTATAAAAGACGTGTGGTCAAATGCATCCCAGACCACCTCGGCAAGAGGTTTGAGCGACTGGATCACAGTGCACTGTAGTGATCGTTTTAACTTGTATTTAGTGCTGTCCACTTTTGATCAGATTACCCAAGATGTATTATAATACCAGGTATAAGCAGGCTCTATGTGAATTTTAAAATGTGTACCTCTTAACTTATTGGATACAGTGCCAACCTCAGCTTTCAGTTAATTATGGGTTTGAATTGTCGGCTCAAAATTTCCACGAGTGCATTCCTATTTCTTGCGACACAGATGATTTATAGCAGGACACAGTGCACATATTAATGTATTGTACGTAGGTGTCAGTTCTTCCTCTCTCAACCTGGCAGATGCAAGCCATCTCATTAGTGAACTTCCCTCATAGGTGTTTATGTTTGCCATATGGCTTAACTTAAATATATAAGTGGACCTATGCACAGTATGTGGGGTGTATGCATCTGTAATCCTTTAAGATGAGACTTTTGATCCTTCTAAATGTTGTCCATGGACAGTGTGGACAACGCTGCCACTATTAAACAGTTGCCTTAACCCTAGTGGCTGTTTTGTAGATAGCATGTCCCATCCACTCACATCAGCATGCACATGAACCTGCAATGTGTACCTTGGCCAGGGCCAGCTTGGTTGGCTGATCCATCACCATGTAGCCCAGCGTAGATGTTGTCTGAGGAGAAAGAGCCCTTCAAGGAACAGGGTTGCTGCGTGTGGACCTGCTCTGGGGCTGCACTGGACTTATTGCTGGAGCTACAGCTGCCACTGGAGTGAGCAGAGCCATCTGACAGAACTGAACTTTTTGCCGGGGAGCTGGATGAACTGGCAGCACTCTCACCTTGGTGAGAAAAAAAAAAAAAAAAAAAAAAGGAAAAGAAAAAAGTGTGAGTCAGAGTGAATCACGCTGTGAATCACACACTCCTACGGTTTTCTGAACCTTACGCCATTCCTGTGTTTTCCACTTGTGTGCTTTCAGACTGAAAATGCTCTCCCATACACACATAAACCACTTATCACCCCGCCATCCAAACCCACACACCTTTCCTCTCTGTGGAGGTGTTAAGATTGTTTTTGAGCTGCTGCACCATTGGATTGAGCAGTTTTCCAGCCTTTAGCTTGTGTTTACTGGCCCTGCGCCTGCGGCCACTTGGGGGTGCAGCGTGGAGTAGGCCGACATTGGGGGGCAGCGTTTTGCCCAGCTCCGTGTACAGACGCTCAATCTCATTCCTCTGGAACGCCTGCAGCTCAGAGATCTCCTTCATGTGTCTAGTGAGAAGGCACAGGGTGAGAACAGACAGAAATTAACTGGCTGCTAGTCGGTTTCATCGGTTTTTTTTCATCGTCTTTTTTGTCAAGCATTCTCTCAGTATTTTACTCTCCCTGTAGTCCACTTAAGTCTCTGTCGTTAGAGCTTGCAGTCATAATACCTGCTTCAAGAACACCCTCTCCTGATGTGTGTGTACTGTGTGAGTCATTCAAAAACCTTTTCATGTCTTCCAGAAACGAGTTGTGTCGTCTCAACTGGCAAACCTCAACTTAGAGACATTTAAGAATTTTGTGGGCTTCTACAGAATCATTAGTATCACTGTAAATACTGATCGAAGGCAATGACAAAAACAACACTGGCGCTTTTGTTGAGCTGTGTGCTCAAGAAGACAAAGTATTGTGATGTAAAAATCAGTTATTTGTGCATTTAGTTTACTGTTATTGAGATCACAGTAATGTCGAACATTTGCATCTGGCAGCCAAAAATAGCAGTCAAAGCAATGAGTCACTCACTGTATTTGGATGAATTAATTTATCACAGTCAAATAATCCTCTTTGCACCTTTACTATTGCCAAAATTAATCCCATAATTTTAGCATGGCACTATCTGCTTGTTGATAATTGTCTATTTTAGCAAGTCACTAACACTTTTTTCATGCCATTACTTTTGGATTTCTCTACTATAAGCAAAGATAAAAGCTGCTACTTGCTGCCGTAAGTCAAGTTCAGTATTTGAAGTGGGGGGGAAAACAATGCTACAAATGTTTCCTAAAATATACATCATAGATATGTTCTGTTCACAAGCTAGCAATACGTCAATGCTTGGTTTATATTACGACTGCAACCTAATTTATTTTTTACAGCATGAGCAAATGAGCTCAAGATTAGTGTTTCTCAATTAAATAGTAAAGCACACATATTAATAATAATGATGTGATTATCGACCTAATAATCAGTAATATTAGGGATGGATAGGCCTTCTTTGCCAAAGGTGTTAACAATTAAGCATGATAAAATCTTTTGTCATCATCTATTATCAGGTAACACAACACTGATGCCTCCAAAGTGCCATAATTACATCATCTACAGACCTCTGATAACGATTAGTGTTTCGACAGAAAATTAATTGCCAGCTATTTTGATAACTAAATAATAATTTTTGTTATTTTTTTTAGCAAAAAAAAAATGCTGGTTTCATGTCTCATAAATGTGAGATGTGATGGTTATTTTTGTCATCATGATAATAAACTGAACAGCTCTGGATTTTTTGGACAGTTGGTCAGACATCACCTTGGGCTCTGGAAAATTATACAGAGCATGTTTCACTATTTTCTTACATTTTATTGACTAATTGAGAAAGTGATGGGCAGATTAATCAATGATGAAAATAACTGTTAGTTGCAGCCCTACTACGCAGAGGGGCATACCTCTACATACATATAGACTATGCAAAATAATAGCGCGGAGGTGGGTGAGTGCGTGTGCATGTGCGTGTGCGTTGCTTTACTTTTCTCTCAGCTTCTGCAATTCTTTCTTCATATCTGCATCCTCAAACTCGGAGTCATTGTCACTGCTGATGTAGGATGAGTGGGCATGTCCTGCAGAAGGCGAGGGAGCGTGACCATTAATTGCGACGGGCTGTCGGCTCGGTGAATCAGAGCTCTGCTCACTTTTGCTCCTACCAGAGCGCCGCAGGAAGGCCACTGCCCTCTTCATGAGGTCGCTCCCACTGTGCTCAGACAGCGCATGAGCTGGGGGAGCGGGGTGGGCCGGAGGAAGGGCTAAACTGCTGCTGTCCTCATCTGCTGAGTCAGAGTAGAGGTGAGAAGACTGGTGGTAGTGGTGATGGGTAGGAGTGTCAATGGTCTGGGCACGGGGGATGTGGCGTGGGGTGACATCGGGGCTGGTAGTGGGGGTAGCTTGGTAGAAGTTTGGCGGGGCAGAGTAACGGTTACTGCTGTGGGGTTTGGATGTTTCTGCATTCTCATGATCAGCTGCAGTTGTCACTGAGGGCCTGCCCACAGCCGCACAGTCCTTCTCTTTCCTGCCTGAGCTCTGCGTCTGGCTGTGAGACCCTCCGGAGCCACTAGAGGGGGCTGGGGAACTGCAGGTGCTGCAACTCATCTTTCTTTTTTCTAAACGACAAATGACATCCGGCGGAGTGGGGATGATCTGGAAGGAAGAAAAGCCCATGGTAGTAACAAAATTAGGGTCCATAAACATCATCAACTAATGCAATGGTTGAGCAAAGAACTGGACTCAGGACAAACTGACATAAGTCACGACCTGTAATAATTTAATTTGGTCGAATGACATTTATATTGAGCAGATCTGCCCTTTAAGGGTTTTGAAAGTGGATTCTTACTTGAAAACGGCTTTTGGAGCTGTATGCACTGGAGCCTGTGGTCACATCTCCTCTGTTCAAAACCCTGTTAGTGGCTGAAGGACCAGGAAGAAGGTTTTTCAAAACAAATGACTCTGAAACTACAATGCAGTAATAATGTGATACAGACATTACATAAATAACGATACCTACCTGCCACTGCAGAGTCACTTAGTGCACCCACACTATCTGCACGCTCAGGAATCTGAGGCTAACAGAGAAAAAGAGAAGGGTGTGTGTGTGTGTGGGAGTTTGCAATCATTTGAATAGTGGCAAGTGGTAAATCGTTACATGCGCTAGATCAGTGTGGTAAGGCTAGCCATTATCCTCTCGTGACCTCCGTTTTGTCTGAGTGAGTCAGACCCTGATTTGTTTTTGGTAGCATGCACACAAAGACACACACACACACACACACACACACACACACACAAAATGAAGCTGCCAGAGAAAGAGATCATGATGAATTATGGTGTTGACAGCAGTAATTTTGTTAGCCTACCCCTCTCTCTAAACACAGTATTAGTCTTGCTCTTTACAGCCAATAGTCAAATCAATGAGACAGTGCGGGGAAACGATTCAATGATGCTGCCATTAACTTAGTTCCTAACCAATGTCTGAATGCTCAGATTTCTCTCTCTGTCTCTCACTCACACACACATAGACAGACAGTGCATTTTACCAGCAGCTCTCCTTTCTTTTTCGTAAGTGCTCCCTCTGTGGTCGAGCCATCTGAGACTGGAGGCGAGGTGACCCCCTCTGTACTGGAGGCCTGGGGGTCACTTGCAGTGCTGGAGGTCTGGGAGGGAGCATGCTCCTGGTACAACAGGTTTCTCAGCTTCTCATCCAGAGTCTTGATGGTGCGGTCTGCAAACTCCACCCTGCGTGGTCCCTCACTGTCCGACTCTCCTGGCCCCCCACTCACCGGCTGCTGATGGCTTGACGACAGGGAGCTCTGGGGGGTCTGATGTGCTGGACTCTGGGGCTGGGAGGTGACTGTCCCAGGCTGCATGGGCGTGGCATAGGGCTGCTGCAGGACCACAGACTGATGGGAGGCCAGCTGGGGGGGTAGCTCTCCAGTAGGACTGGCCTTCTGATTGGACTGAGTTTTAGTTTGAGAGGAGGTCAAACCGCTAGCTGCTCCTTTATCGAGAGCATTCACATCCAGAGAGACAGGTGGCACAATAGCGCAGCACGGAATGTCCGTTACCATAGAGACAGCAGAGATGCAAGGCTCTTCCACAGGAAGGACATTGTGATGGCTCGCACCAGCAGCAGCACGGGTATGTTTAGTAACACAGGGCTGAGGCTGCTGGATCCGTGTTATGTCTGTGTTTTGGTCTTGAGGTTGCACTGAGGTCTGAGCTGCAGGGGGCAGAGGGGAGGAGGACGGGCTTTGGGAGGATAAAGATGCGACTGGGGTAGCCCCTGCAGTTGTGTTGCTGCCGGGCCTCACTGATGACGAGGCAGCCTTTTCAGATTCTGGAGAAATAAAAAGATCAGAGTTAATTAGGAGGAGAACAGATTGCTAGTTAAACAGCCAAGGCCGCGAAGAAGAGAAGCAGGGTCCTGTGGGTGCCAGGGTGTTACATCACTGCTCGTCTTCCCCCATCAGGCTCTGTCAGCTGGAGTATAAATCCTGCCCTTCATTTTTTGCCTAGAACCACTGCAGAAGCACTCTTATATAACTGACCCCAACGGATGAACCACACAGACGCACACTCTGATGCATGCGCAGCGTCTTCACTGTCCACAGCAGCAAGCAAGACACAAACTATTCCATTTATTCTATAGAAAATATACTCCTGCTGCTCATATTAAAGAATTCTGTTTAGTATGTAGTGAGTCTCAAGGCATGAAGGAAGCATTAATGACTCTGTGTATATCTGAGCGTGCAGCATACCCTGGGCTGTAGAAGTGTGAGATGGAGTCTTCTCTTTGTCTAACACAGGCGTCTCAGCCACAGGGCAGATGATAAACCAGCGCTTCCCAGTATGGAGGACTGTCAAGGACAAATAAGAAGAAATATTTGTAAATGCGCATCTACTATAAATTCGATTCAGCGGCTAAATGAATTGACTGACCACTTTAAAGAGAACTGAAGAACGGGAGAATACAAGCAGATTTTACAGTAATTCATAAAAGCATCCTTATTCCATTGTCACATCATAAGAGGCCTCTTAACGGACGCAGCTGAGTTTAACTAGAACTGAAAAGTGTGAGTGGATTTTCTTTGAGTGAATATATAATTTCCAGGTGGCTCAAAGTCTTACCATTTTGCTGGTACACCAGCTGTGGTGTGCTGGGCGTGGAAGCCTTCAATCCCTAAAGAAAAGAAAGGCTTACTACACAGATCTGATGCATGTGAACCGATTTAATAGGCATTTAAAAGGTTTCCTCAACCTGCTTAAGAGCTGAACCTCAGGCACAAATTCAGTTAGATCAAAATGTCACATCAGCAAGAATGGTATTTTTGGCAGCGTTGCATGCAAAGTCATCTTGAGAGTGCTGTCAGGATGATGTATCCAAGGCACAGGCACTCGCAGACAGATTGTGCCATTGCAACTATTAACTGTCAACAGTTCCCTTCTCACCTCGGTTCCCAGAGCGCCAGCTCCGTCACTCTGTTTGGGGCTGCCTCCCTGGTCAGAGTTCCTCTCACCCTCCGTGTCCTCACTGAGCATGTCCTCAGCTTTGTCCACAATGTCCTTCAGCTGCTCGATGAATACTTCTTTTTCTAACGGCAGAATGAAATCGTTCTCCACCTGAAGGGCACAATGGAGTAATGGTAACAAAACGTTAAAGATTTTAGCCTGATGAGAACCACTTAAAATAAAAGGGTACCAGAAATAACAGATGTAGAAGCGTGTAAAGAGTAAGGAAAACAATAGAAATTCCAGATACATTCTCGATTAAATTTAAAGCCTAAGAAAGTCCAAGGACTACTTTTGCATAATTTGTTAAGTTTATTAAGCATTTAAGCTTCTAAGTGTCATAAAAGTTAATTAAATATACTACTCTGGTAAGCTTCACAAGTAGGCGTTTGCCTTGGAACGCCTATATTATACTTCATAAGTTGGTGGAGCAGTTATGCTATAAATATTAATTTATCTATCTATAAATATGAGCCCAATATTGAATGGTTAGGATTTGAGGAGAGAAAGGGAGAGAGAGACAAACATTTTTTGCTGCATTGCAGCTCAGAACAGCAACACAGGGAGTTTCAGAGTTCTGAGCCATAAGAAAGCATCTCAGGCAGCTTACAGGGCACTACAAAAACCTCTGCATCAACTGAAGTGACAGTGACTTTGTCTCCTGCGCACCATGTATGTAGCAATCTCCTCTGGTGCATCTCCATCCAGGTCAAACTTGAAAGTGACCATTTTGTGGTTATGAGTTTCCAGCTGACACTCTACCATCTTATCGCCAGTGTTGCACACCTGCAACAAGAGCAGACACAATAAATACATCGTCTAAGATTTCATTTTTTTTTTTTAAAAACTGCCTTAAAGACATGTCTTCCATGTTGGCATATATTTGGATTACCCACATTGAGCATGTTGAGCTTTGGCCTGTTAATCTTCTCTTGCCGAGAACGAGTGCGCGTGGACCTGCGGTGGTGTTTGCGGACTTTCCCTTCACCTTTACCTCCATGTGTCCCCTCATAACCATCACTCATCTCCTTCCCTGACGTGGCATCAGAGTTGACACTGGTTTTGATGAGGAGAGACAAACACTCCAGTGTAAGTATGCATTGCTTTATTTATGAACACCAAGCACACACCTCTACATTTAAATGGATTACTATGGTTTTAAGATTAAAATGTACCTGTTCAAACATGTTCAAAACTGTTTCCAAAATAAAAATGGTGAACTACCAAAAGGAGGAAAAAGTAAAGAAGGTGTGTGATATATAAAAAGGAATTATATAACGGTGTCACACAATGTTCTGGGCACGATAGACAGAAATCTTGTTCTGGAAATGGAAAGAGGTTAATGGTATTTACCTCCACACATCGATGGTATTTACCTCCCTACATCGATATAAAGCTTAGGGGAAAGGGTTTTGTAAAGTTTATCGCTGCTCTGGAATGCCTGCAGGATTTGGCAAAAGTCTGATAAATCAACCATGGGTGAAGCTAAACTCCACATGAGCTTAAAGGGGATATAGATTTGTGGGGGATAAGCTATCTGCGATCCATTATAAAGGAACAACTGAACTGTCTGAAATTAAAAGGAGTTTTAGCTGCTGCTGGTCACAATGATACCAAAGATCAATAGATGCTAAAAGAGTGCACTCTGCTTTTACATATGTTTGTGTGTAGGTGGAAAGCTGTCTTTGGTCAACACCAGAGAAAGTTAGCACAGACGGTTATCAACTGGGTCCACGATACACAACAAGTATTACACTATAAGAAATACAACCATTTGCACATTAGGAAGAGCAGCTCGCTATTTGTGAGGATTGGTGGACGCCCTTAATGTTTTCTAAAGGCAAAAAAAACATACTACAGACAGAGTTAATGCTTTTCATGGTGTTATAAGCTTTCTGTTTGAGATGAAAGAGCAGTGTAACCAACCAATGCAAGGTTCTGTGGGGCATCCTTTCAAAATGGCACTTTCCTGACTACTGGTGTTCCTACTCTAACACCGTAAACAGTTGGGCTTCTAATTATTTAGGTCTAAAGTAAGAGAGGACAGAAGACTTTTTAAGACAAAATGCATTATGTAAACATTCATGTCACTGCAAATCAGGCAGAATGCTGCTTTAGGGATTAATGTCCCTTTGACAGCACCTGAGAGCTGACTGACGTTACTCTCATCCAATATGCACTTCTTACAATTCTTAAAATCGCTGACTTGTCACTTGCAAAGACGGCAGGAGACGAAAGAAGCTAGTACCTGTCATAGCTCTGTCCTCCAGTGTGTTTCTCTGCGGCTTGATCCTGTAGACATAACAAATAAATATAGCCAGGAATAAAAGAGAGAAATGTTTATCAGGTATTTGGTGGCCTGAGAGGAAGCACAGTGATACCATGTGAGAGTGCACTGGTACAAAGCAAGGTGGGCAGAGGAAGAAATATGAAGTGAGAACTGAAAAATGTGGAAGTGAGTCATGTGTCCATACCTCCATGTTGGTCTCTGTTGGACCCTGACTTGCAGCTCCGGTGAGACTACTGAGTTGTTTCTGCTGAGTCAGACTGGAACTGGCAGACCCAGATGACACTCTCTGAGAGTCAGAGGGCTGCAGCACAGGAATCTGGCTCTGAACCTGACTCTGGGCCTGTGGGGCCAGCTGGCATGCGTTCTTGTTGTCCAGCTGGGCAGCAGTGGTAACTGCGCCCGGGTCTGACCCATTGTGCAAAGGTGAGGAGAAGACTGCAGCTTGGGTGAGCTGAGCAGGCTGGACTGGTTGGGCAGAGGGAGCAAGCTCAGGGTGGCTGACCTGGGTCTGCTGGGGAACCTGCTGGGGAACCTGCTGGGGAACCTGCTGTAAAAGACACACAAGATAACACATTATCATTACATCATTACATTAGGTTGGAACACTCTGAATACTTTGCAGACATTTTGAGATATTTAAACCTTTGGCTGTTACGCCGTTTCTTAATAAGAATTCCTCAAAAATATTGCACAGAATTTTCATCCATGAAGTACAGTATGTATTATAACATGCATCAGCAAAGACCTAAAGGGACAGTTCACCTCCAATTCAGAAATACGTATTTTTCCTCTTACCTGTGGCGCTATTTATCACTCTAGATTGTTGGTGTGAGTTGCAGAGTGTTGGAGATATCGACTGTAGAGATGTCTGCCTTCTATCGAATATGATCAGACTAGATAACACTCGGCTTGTAGTGCTGAAAGCATCAATAAAATACATCTCACAAATTCAACAGTAGTGTCTCTTTCCAGAAATCATGACCCAGTTTCTCAAAATAATCCACAGACCTTGTCATTACTAGTTTTATGACGGAACTATTTTCTTTCCACCAAACTACAATTGCCAAAAGTATCACTGCGCTGGTATTCCAGAATCCACCTGATGGAAAAAAAGAGGATTTCAAGAGTTTCACTGAGCTTGCCAACATTAAGCTCAGGACGCCATTAATGTTTACTTCTTGTCATGAGCATGAGCCTCTTACCAATGAGTAGATGTATGCTTCCTTCTGCCCTATGACACCGTAGGCAGGTGTAGTTTGGTAGAAAGAAAATAGTCCCTACATGAAACTGCTCGCAAGGTCTGTGGATTATCCTGAGTGACAGGGTAATGATTTCTGGAAAGAGAAAAATGTATTTTTTTGCGTTTTGAGCACCACAAGCCGAGTGCTGTCTAGTTTTATTACATTTGAGAGAAAGCAGACATCTCTATGGCTGATACGTTCAACACTCGGCCACTCACACCAAAACAATCTAGACTGATAAACAGCACTACAGGTAAGAGGAAAAATTTTTGATTTTGGAGTGAACTGTCCCTTTTAAGTCATTTTTTCATCTGCATCTATTTATTAATCTGCGTTTAACATATAATAATAATAATAATAATTAACTTAATTTCTATAGCGCTTTTCCAAACGTGAGTTACAAAGTGCTTCACAGTACAATACCATACAATAGGAAACACAAACGCGTAAAAGAACATCACTCACAGAAACTGCAATTTAACTATTATACATATATATAAAATCGAATATATAAACATTTATTATCACTCTGCCACAGAATACACGGCAACCTATAAAAACAAAGCTTTTTTGGGGATGCAAACAAAGATGTAAAAACAATCTGACAGAGATTATCACGAACAAAGGCTCCAGCTCACACCCTCTTCGTAAACATCTGCACTCCATTGCAGCCATCATAATTACCTGTATCAGAGGCTGAGTGCTGCCATTTGTGGGAGGGTGTGTATTCTGGCACGGGGCAGTGTGTGTGTGTATGGGGTGGGTGGCTGGTGCTGATATAAATGCAGGTTGTGAATGAGAAACTTCAGATCTAACACTGGGCTGGTGCTGTGGGGATGTGGGTCCCGCTTTACCCAGCACGGGAGAGGGGGAAGGTACGTGGGACACCGGGACGGGTGAAACTAACGTGTTTTCAATATGCAGAGGAGAAATGGGGGAGACAGAGGGGGTCACAGGGAGAGTCTGACCAGGAGAAAGGAAGATGTGATTAAGAGAGGAGGGGGCTGAAGGGTGAGGGGCAGTGCAGGAGTGAGGGTAGGAGGATTCACAGTCAGTCACAGCTGTCATCACCTGGATTGTGGGATACTGTGAAGGAAACTGAAGGGAAAAGAAAAAAAGGAAGAAACAGAGGAAAATCAAATAACCTAGAGAGCAAAGTACAAACAAAGGAAGATGATGCATCAAGACAATCTGCATCAAGTCTGTATTGTTATTGGTCTGTATTATCAAAGGTAGAAAAAACTGCTGAGACATACAATAACTCAGCCACAAGGGAAATGAAAAGGTATTATCCAGGTAAGATATTAGAGAAAGCTGTGAGAACAGATAATACCTGGGATTGATGTGTTGGTGGT
Organism: Cephalopholis sonnerati; assembly: GCA_019142605.1. Classification (NCBI taxonomy): domain Eukaryota; kingdom Metazoa; phylum Chordata; class Actinopteri; order Perciformes; family Serranidae; genus Cephalopholis; species Cephalopholis sonnerati. Next base: position 14,602,933 of record JAGQAX010000011.1, on the reverse strand, counting down.
AGAGAGTTTGAAATCTGCAGAGGCTGGAGTTGTTGGTGGACAGCAGCCTGAGCCAATGACTGTTGAGGAGGCAGTGCCTGGGCTGGCACGCTTGAAGCTGACTGGCTGAGATTCTGCCCATGGCCCTGTCCATCTTGTCCGAGCTGTGAAATGCTAGGACCAGCAGGAATATTCTACAGAGAAACAAAAAGAGGAGGGAGGAAAAAGAGGGAGGGAGTTCAATAATGGCAGAGATTTCAGTTTCATCTCTCAGTTTGGACATCTGCATTTCCTGCTATTGACCCAGATCAGAATAGCTCACATTTTCCATCCTGTCCCTAAGCCTGGAATTATTCAGAATCTGCTGCACATACACTGTGCTGTGTGCCACTGAGCAGACACAGAACAAGCCTGGGAGGACTGGAGGATGCAGCAGCTAAAACCACTGTTATTGTTTTCATTACTGTTTTCATCATCTCTCTGTTGGCTGTTGTCCGAGGAAACTCCAGTTTATTGGGCTGTTCTTTTTTTTTCATTCACCTACTGTCCACCAACACAGCTGCTTCCAATTCAGCTGCACCAAATCAAAACCAGGCACCAGAATATGAGTAGTTACGAAAGTAATAACAGCATTTTCATAAATAATAATGTTTAGTTGGTAAAGTGCATAATTTTCTGTCCCTCCCACAGTGAGTCCCACAGTGACAAATTGATTTGAGACAAAGGCGTTCTACCTGGTTCAGGAAAGCAGCGATGCAAAGATAGGGTTGAAACTGATGAAAAATGAAAACAGGGCGAGGTCAGAGGAGGGAAAACAAACATAAAATTCAAAACTGGGGCACTGTGTATGCCACCTCTCTACAATATGCTCTATAGTGATTATTAACACTGTACACTCACCTGTTGTCCTCCGTAGGTCTGTGGAGCAGCAGTAGACTGTGCAGACAGGTACTGGCTCTGAGCTGGAGCCGTCTGTTGCTGAAGTGCATTGAGGGCAGAATGTGCATAGTTCTGAGAGGCAGCATCAGGTAGACCTGCAGCAGGGTAACTCTGCTGTGTGGCTGCAACCTGCACAACTGGGGGTGCTGTCGGATGAGGTTGAGAGGCTGGGGCCTGAACCTGTTGGACTGCAGACTGAGATACATCCTGGCTCTGTTGTGGAACTGCTGTCTGCATGGCTGTCTGACTGTGCTTCTGTAAAGGTGGGGTGTGTACTTGTTGCTGACCAGTAGACTGAAGACTTTGAGGAAGGTGGGTAGGCTGTTGTGCCGTTTGATGGTGTATAGTATGTAAAGTTTCTTGGCCAGGCTGAAGTTGAGGCTGAATATAAGCCTGCCCGGCATGTTGTGTTAGCTGTATATTGGATTGAGTATTTAGTTGGTGCTCTTGCTGAATGGGTATCTGTTGGCTGTAAAGTGCTGGTGTGGAGGAGCTCTGACCAGGCTGCTGACTTGGCAGTTTGACTGCGGCTTGGACGTGTTGCAGTGCGCTGGGAGCTTGTGTAGGATGACACAGGGCCGTGGCTGCCATGGTTGGGGCTACAGATGCAAGAGGGTAGCTTTGTGCTGGCTGCTGAGCTGGCAGGGTAGCTGCTGCTGCTGCAGTCTGTTGCTGAACTGGAGTAGGATATCCTGATGCAGAGTGAGCCTGTTGTTGAGTTGGGGCCACACAGCTCTGACAAGACTGTTGAGCTTTCAAAGGAAAAGTCAAAGAGCTTGCTGCTGTTGCCTGCTGCTGTTGGAGGCCTGGTGCTTGGTAGCTCTGTGCAACATGTTGTGGCACAGCTGACGCTGGAATATTTGCTGCAGTTTGTGTCTGCTGCACACTTGGAGGTGTGTAGCTTGCAGCGTTGACTGTATGCTGGATGTTGACTGAGCATAAACTAGCTGGAGCTGGCGTTGCAGCACTGTGTTGGCCAGCATATGGAGCAGCAGGGTAACTGTGTCCAGGCTGGTGGTACTGCAATGGTGTGTGCACTGCTGCGCTGGAGGAAGGCAGGCCCTGTACAGATGGTAGATTCTGGTGACCTGCTGAACTGGCCTGAGGACACAAAGGAGAGAAATTCAAATAAGATCCTCTTGGGAGTGAATTTTACCGGTCAAGGATAAAATCCCACAAAAGCTAATAAGTGTGTCAATTACATTAGCGGATGCAAGTATAATGAGAGGATGGCGGACAAAAATAAGTTAATGAAACATCTGTTTCAACAATGAGCAAGCGGTGACAGGTGTGTGCTAAAATAATGACACAAGAGAGAAATGGTAGGAGAGACTGACAGGAGGGAGATCAGGCAGCTGCCCCATCTCCTACAACCAGAGTCCCTCTATCCAAGGCAAGCTAAGGTGCAGACAGCTGTAGCATTGGGCCAGTAAAGCAGAAAGGAAAAAATGTTAAAATCTAGGTCAGTTCTGAAAGGGATTGGTTAGGGTTAATCAGCAGGGAGACGTGGTCTGTTAGAGATTGTGCCATTGTCCTTCGACAGGATCAAGCTTATGATTTTTAAGAAGACGGCCAGCTCTGTAGGTCTATGCAGGCAGCAAGACTCAGACAGTAGACAGGAGATCAAACCAGCTCCATGCATAATAATGCTGTACCTCCTGCAGGCTGGGAGAAATCAGTTAAGCAGGTGTTGGCCCCATATCGGAAACCAAAGCGACTTGTCTGCTAATGTGACCTACCACTCCCACAGCTCTGGTAACTTGCTGCTCTCTGGCACAGAATCTATCGTCGCAGTCCTGGAGGGGCTCTTGGTCCCCAACCAAACTTCCACTCAGGAGATGACTCTTCAGGCTGCCATCTCCATCACTGCAGGCAGGCCTGTGGGCAGCTGAGGGGTGCAGCAGGAAGGCTTGGGTGGGTGTGGTGTGACAAGGGGGTGCTTTGCGGCTGATTATGTTAAACAGGGACTGCTGCAGCAGTGAGAAATCAGAACAGTCACTCAAAGCTTTCAGCCGTCCATAACCAGAGGTGGTCATTGTTCCGCCAGAGGAACACGGACAGTGGTGTGTTGGCGTGGCAACAGAGGAACGGCGGCAACTCCCTTCTCGTGACCTTAGATTAAACAAAGAGAGGCAGGCCTGGCACACGTGGCCTCTATGCATTGCAAAATGCTGGTTATGATGAGAGGTCAGACTCAAAAGGCTACTTAGGTCAGAGTGTCTGCGTCCACTTGGCACAGGCAGTGTTAAGTTCTCACTGCTGGCCTCTGATGACGGTCTGATGCCTGTGTCACTAAAGCGACGGTACTCAGAGGGCGAGACGGGGATGACCTGTAGTAATGGCAGAGCACTCTGGGAGGGGAAATCATCTTTAGTCTCTGGTTGAGGCTCAGGGGGGTCGAGCTCCAGCTGGTTCTCTGGTACTGTGGGGGTGGGACTGATTGATCTCTGCGAATGAATGAGGGCACGGAGTTGAGCAATGTGGTTTGCCCTGCAAGTGTCAATAACAGGGGCACTTCCTCTCCGGGTTGCAGCTCCCAAACGAGTCCTGAGCTCTGGGCTCAGCGTTGCCCCCTGTACTTCAACCTTTTCACAGGAGTGAGGTCGATCTGTCAGAAATGGGCCACTGCTCTGGCGCTGATCAAAGAGCAACCCAAAAGCAAAACAAGTTACTCAAAATGAACAGATCATAACCAAAAAGAACAAAAACAACTATAAAATGAGAAGAGGCCGAACAAACTTGCTTGCAATGACGCATGAGTATGAGAAATACATATGCATGTAATGTGCATGACTGTGTTAATGAAAACTAATCTGCACATGTCCAGAGATGTTTATGCATGTTGGCTGTGCAGATGAACATTGTTTGAACTGTGTGGATACAGCGCTTGCACTCAGTTCCACGTGAGCGATGACTGCTTTCAAAGAGTGTGTGTATTTTAATAAATCCGAATGTACATGGTCCACCTGGGTGTGTGTGCTCCTGATACAGACCTGCTGTGTTGCCATAGTAATAGGCTCCAGCAGGGACTGGTAGAGGACACTCTGCTGGCTGCTGTGGGAGTCTGAGTACACAGTGGAGCCCATACCACTATCAAGTGTGCTGTCTGCTGCAGAGACACACAAATCACACACTCAGAAAAAAAGTCAAAGATTAAGCTCATGTGTTTCTGGGTGGAGGAGAACAGATTCTCTTACATGTCACTGAGGTGGCACTGGCTGGTAGGTTACGCAGCTTGCTGTGCTGGTCTGCCTCCGTCTCTTCTGGTTCCTGCAAGGGCTGTCCTACATGTGCAACCCCAGCGGAGACGCCCTGAGATGGTGTCATCTGGACCCTGTTCCCCCCTTCACCTTGTTCCACTGGAACTGCAGCAGACACTGTTCTCTCTCTCCTCCATTTGATCAGGGCCACACGGTCCCTGATCGACTTTCCCACAGTCTTTGCATCGCTCTCGTGGAAGAAGCCAGACTCCACCTGACAAAGAAAAGGGAAGAGCATGACTTCCAGGATATTTTTAGCATGCAGCATGTGAGAGAAGAGAGCACATTTTGTGAGGGAGAGAGAAGGAGCAAGAAAAGGAAGGAATAGAAAATCTATTTCAAGGGGATCAGAGCAGTGGGGAATTATTCCCTTTGTCAGCAGAATGGTTTATTGTTTATAACACAACTGTCTGGACTGTTACATCTGCAAATAATGATGAAGACACAATGTTTAGATGCATGTTATATATAGATATGTGTTATACGTACAAAAAAAGAAAACAAGATAATAGTTCATGCAAAATAAACGAGTCAATCCCTCAAGGATTTCAAAGGCTTTTTTGGGATTGTTGCGGCCCAACATGCCTGATTTCACAGCAGCTTTTCAAAAAAATTGTGATGCATGTTGCTATGTTTTTAGACTTTTGTCAATAAAATTCAAAGAGCAAGTGAAAATTGCATAGAGTTGCATTTTTTTTGGATAATTCATTAAATATCAAAGGCAACTTGTTCCTTGGGAACGAAACGCACTGTTCTGAATTTATGATTTATTCTCCACTAGCGTAACAATGAATCATGCATATTTGATCTAACCCAGCTTGATTATATACGCACACGCAATAGATGTGGATGCAGAAGCCTCTGTCATGGTGATTTGTCTTGTCCATTTTCTGCACGTTTCAGCCATTTGCATGTGTAGGAAAAGTGTCTGTCAAACGATGACTTTCGTTTCTGTTCCAACACAATGTTGCATGTGGTGCGAAACAGTTTACCCCTGCTTTGTGTGAATATCAGAGAACTGCCTTGCACAGTCTTCAGAAGAACCAGCTGAAAACGAAAAACTATGACGACTGATCAAATTTGCGGAAAAATTGTGGTGATTCGACATTATTGCAAGGTTGTGCAAAACCAACCTTTTGCTAAGCCCCGCCCCTATGTGATGATCCGACAAGCTGTCTGAGTAAGCATGGAGCCCACACTGTAAATAACCGCACTCCCCGAAGAAATATTATCATATTTTTGTAAAAATTGAACAGTGACTGCAGACAGAGGGGTCTACAGTCTGTGTTTGAAGGATATATCCAGCATGTCAAACTGACTCAGCAGCAACAACAGGTTAAAAAGACAAAGATAGTTTGAAGCTAAAGCCCAACTACAGGCTACAGGTCACAGTGTAAAAGTGAACCATCACATCACTGCTGATCGACACAGAAGACTATAGAATATAAAGGAAACTTCACTGAACCAGGTGTGTGGCATCACAGTGTGTGCAGATAAACGCTGTTTGGCTTCACCCAGGTGCCGCTGCCAGCACCCGGACCTCCACCGCCGGACGGGCAGGGATCTCCAGGGGAAGTCAAACAACATTTATCTGCACACAATGCAATGACACAGAGCTAATTGTATATCAGCAAACTTTCCCTGCTTCCCTTCACTGGTTCCTGTACAGCAGGGTCGGTCTTTGTTTCACTGTTATAATCATTACAAAGCAAAAGCAGCATGTGTATACATTCAGTAGGCTATATCCTAGCTAGCTAACCCTACACTTTTCAGGGTTTGATTTTAGATTTGGAACAGGGAAGAAATGTATATCTTTTTCCAGTCTCTCCAGGTAACGAGTATCATTAATACACGACGTGCCCCAGGCACAACATTTAGCTCCAAATCCATAAAACCAGCCTGAACATGAAGGAAATCTGAAACAATTGCATTAGAGTCTATGGAGCACAGCTGTGTTCTTGTCGGACCCTGGTCTGAGCCGGACCAATGCTACGTTATGATAGGCCAGGCTGCATCCGTGGGGGAAATGATATAGCTGAAGCATGTTCATTAATCTGTGCAGCATGAAATACAGTATATATGGCATGAAAATATTAATGAAACCACATAATAGTAAACAAAGACTAATTAGGCATCATTAGCACAAAAGCCAGAATGAATGATCCAAAAAAAGAGAGATCCTGGCCCATCAATGGAGACAAATCACATCTCTCATGTTGCCTGACTGAAAAAAAAAAAAACACGACTCATTAAAGTGGATAAGGAGCATGCTGGCCATACAATCTTATTGTGCTGTTGGTCCACATGTCTGCTCTCATGCCCAAGGCGATTGGCCTTGAATGTTTTTCTCCCAGCTTCAGAGCCTGGTCAAGGCCAAAACAGCAAAGATAAACAGGGGGAGAAAGAGAAAACAAGAAAGAGGGAAAGGTGTGTGGAAGAGGGAGACAGTAACAACAAAAGGGAAGACACTGGTTTAAACAAGAGGTAGAAAAAAAGATGGCCAGAAAAGCAAATTCTCACTCACAATCTCACTGTAACTGTATCTGTTGGCAGAGTATTAAATAAAACATTCCTCTTTTTTAAAAATCTGAGGGAGAGTGATTAATATACAGCTGGCACACCTCACTGCCAACATTTTCTTCTTTCACTACGTACAAGCACATACTGAAGACTTTTTTGTGAAATATCTAATAGCACATTAAAGAAGCTGCTCAGTCCTGATGCAATAGGTGAGACCACCATAAATCTTTTTCAAAGCAAGTTTGTTTGGGGCCATTTTGAAAAGTCCTGCCAATCCTGAAAAAACATGATCCTCCTTTTTTAAGTGTCTCACTGAAGACTTGGTGTCTCTAGTATGTCTGATAATGTGCACCAGTTAAATCTTTTCCCACCAAAACTGAAAAAGGCTGTTAAAGACCAAAGCCTGACAATGACTGTTTATATTCTCCGTCTGAAGTCGAGCTGTGTTAACTCAGTCTCTCTTAATCCCACACCCCAATAAATAATTTCATGGTTCTGCAGAATGTTAGATGAGTGACATTAAGGATTGAGGTTGGTATAATCATGGCTTCCACACTGGGAGAAATCTTCAGTTTTGCTGGGCCAGGTTTTTATTGCAGGGCCTGTGGGTGCCTTATCTGATGGTGTTCCCAGGAGAAAACCATGTAAACAAAAGGAAAAAAACAAAACCGCAATCACTGTATTCCTGGAAAAGCAGGGTAAGTTATCACCGGCAATCTGCATTTGAGTGCATTCCCCAGTGATGAGATCTCAGTAATGCCAACAGCCAGAACATGCTATATGTCCAGAAGGACATGCAAAGCATGATTAACTGCATGACTAACATGGGTTCAATTAAACATATTACTTATACACAAATTTAAAAGGTTGAACCAATTCTAAGATACGGTCAATTAAAGATTGTACGTTTTTCTGACAACCTTCAATTATTCACTCACCATCTCTTGTGCCACAACCTCAGGGACATCCTTTTCCAGGTCAAATGTGAACTCGATGGCTCCACTCTCCTTGTACTTCCCTTTTAACTTCTTGTGGTCCTCCACCCACAGTTTCAGGGCTATGGAGTCCTTTTTTCCATCATCCTCCTCTGCTAGCTCCACCCTTACGCCTGTGTCCTCAGCAAAGAAAGCATGGTTCAACAGGTCCTTGATGGTGTACCTGGGAGAGAGAACACCAAAGTTTAACACTCGTACCTTTTTCAACCACAATAAGCATGTATATGCAGATTTTTTAAACATGGGAACCAGTGACAATGTTACAGTGGTTATTTCTTTTTTATATCTGTTATTTAATCAGTCTCTTTTTCAAACTTGGTGCCGAATGATTTAAAAGTCTCAGTCATCTCAATAAGGAATTTGTGACTGAGTTAACAAAGAGATGCAAAGGTTACTGAAGGCAAAGTCACAAAATGCGAAAATTAGTGTGTCCACACAGGTGTCATGTTTCCATCACTGCCTGGAGGAGCTAGAGCCAAGTAATACCCGTGACTACTGCAGAGTCATTTGTCCCAGGAGTGAACGCCAATTGTATCCTCTCCCATCAAAGACAAAAGCCAAATGTTAGTAGGTGTTAGTTGTTTTTTGTCCAGCGGGAAAAGGGCCCAAAGCATAAATGTGCACTACACACACTGCTGTCACTTCTCTCTAGGGCCTTTTTTCCACCAAAGTTAGTGTGTGTATGTGGAGTTTTTAAACGTGGGAAACCTCCTTAAAAGAATGGGAGACAGATTGCTTTCCTATTGCCAGTAGACCAGAGTCGTGTATATGACTCTGCAAAATATGCCTTTATGTTTTTTTTTTTGTTTTTGTTTTTATGGTGCCTCATGTTTGACATCATGGGTGAGCTGGAAAACAGGTTAGTAAACTGTAGACGACAGCATCAAGGCCAGTGGAAAATTTTGCAGCGGTTACTTCTTTTATGTATTTGTTACTTTTTCAGACTCTCTCTCACTCAAACTCGGCCCTGACTTCATTTTAAATGATGTTCAAGCCCTGCTTGGGCAAAGCTGGCCAATATTTAGAGACGGCCTGTCATTGCATTGCTCCGGAAAAGGAGCTAAAATGAACTTGTTCACCTGGGAGTCATAATTCCATCACTGCCGATCGAAGCAGATTGGAGCTGGAGCTGATAAATACCCGTGATGACTGCAGAGTAATATGTCCCGGGAGTGACTGCCGATTGTAACCTTACCCATTAAATACAAAAGCCAGATGTTAGTGGGTTTTTCGCCCAGTGGGAAAAGAGCATAATGCACAGTGTTTGCAGATAGTGTTGGCATCCATATGGCTCGCTGTAGTACAAGACTTCTGGTGTGTTGTTAGTGTAAGGCCATCTTGGCACAGTAATAACATCATCCATGGACATGGATTACCTTTGGTGCAGAGAGAGAGCCACTCACTGAAGTCACTCACTGAACCCAATCATGCTTCAATAAGAAAAAAGCCACTGGAAGCTAATTAAGGGTTATTTTCCCCTCTGTACACAAACTCATTATGTAACAGAAATTGAAAGACACCCTGCAGATATGGTGGGAGACTGCAGTGCTGCTGAGAGCCCAACTGTCAACGCCACAGCAATGAAGCGGGGGAGGTGAGACAAGGCATGAAAGATGAGAGGGCACCTTGTGGGCCCTGTTGGCTGGACACTGGACAATGATGGGCACAGTCACTCACCGCTCCTCTTTCTTTTGGCAGATACACTCCCCAATAATCTCCTTGATTTCAGGATCCATGACCTTGTTGTAGCTGGCTGGCTTTACTCCCTGAGGAAAAGGAAATATAAACAAAACACTGAGGACACGCCACGAAAGGATACTGCGTGATGAAAAAAAATGACGAAGGAAAACAAAGGAAAGAGAACGCGGGGATGTTTTCGTGATACTCCATCCCCGATTGGCATCTTTTAAGGATCAGAAAATCACGCCCTGTAGGCTTGTCAACATTGACAGAGCACGGCAGCTGTAGTCACTTTCAATCCATGTCAGCTGCGATGGATTCCAGAAAATATGAAAGCATCCACAAAAACCTCTCAAACCACCTCTGCAGCCTAGCTAACTTCTCTTTATCTGAGAGATCAGTATGTTCAACAATTTACAACTAATGCACACCCTCCATCCCAATTCTCAGACAGGACTTTGGTGAGTTTGTAGGTGGGTGCATGCACTGATTTGCACACATTAGAGCACCAGTGTCCTGCTCTTCCAATGGTCAGGAGAAGCAATGGTCATGATGGTTGCTTTCCGTTGTTGCTGTGTTTTTTTTAAGATTATTTTTTAGCTATGTTTGCTGTATCGATAGGGAGAAGGAGACAGAAAAGGCAGGGGATATGGCTCAGCCGTAATTGTACGTGCTCTACCCAGTGAGCTACTGGGCGCCCCTTCCTGATGTTGTTTTGTTTGTGAACTACAATTAGAACACAGCTGGCCTCAAATACTATGGTATGTTGACTGTTCAGAACATCCTGAGCATACGGATAGACAGAGACAGCAGGCGTGGTTTGAAAAGTTTCTAATAGTTTCATATTCTTTTCCACTTAGAGTGTTTCATCGTCAATAGATTTTTATGGGAGTTTTTAAAATGGTAAGATTTTTGGTTATAATACATTTTCCTAGCTCAGCACTCTGACCTCACTTTCTGCATTTAAGTTATTAAATATATGCAACTTCCGGATTAACATCCCTACCAATTATGCAGCTGCATGCTGCATGTGCTCAGGGAGTAGTATAAAGCTATCAGGGTTTCTCTTTGATCAATCTCCTATTAATATCCTGCAGTGGTCCCTGCAGGGCACTCTAATATGCATACAGTAACAATGCAGTGAACAGTATCTAGAGACAGCTGCACTGATGCTGCCCGACCATTAATATGGGCACGGAGGCCTTCTCTTCTTTAACAGCAGGTGAAAGAGTCATCTCTCAGATTCCCACACTACCAAGTCTCAAGCGTGGAAAATCAATACTCTTCATCAAATCAGAAAGACTGTCATGACTTCTAAAAACAGTTTGCAGTATGGTTTGCTTGCAGAGACACACTCGTTGGAATGGAATGGAATGGAATACAGCCTTTAGGCTTTATCTAAAAAACAAAGGAGATTTGGCCTCCTCCTGTGACTCCATATGGCTCATTAGATTCTTCACCCAAGAAACGGAGCAGAGCAGATCGTGTACTCTAAAAAAATGCTGCATTTCCGCAATTAAAAGCTCTCTGGACTTATAATGCGGTGAAGCAGCTATGAACATCCCTGGCATCACTGCGCTCTATCTCGCAGGTTCACTAAGCATGACCCTGAGTTGTTACAAAATGCATGCTACAAGCACCGTCTCTTTCAGAAGACTGTGGCATAAACAAGATTTTTTTGCTGACAATTCTAGAAATTTACACTGTATGTATGCAAGGAGAATGAGGAGACTATTTGGGACCGTTTTGTTATTGTATACAGTATGTGTTACAGCTAATGCTAGTTAGTTAGTGCAGGCCCTGTTTTGTCTGTTTAATCATAGCACAATTCATTATTACTATATTCTCACAGCTGGTTTTACAATGGTTAATACAGTTTGTTTGTCTTTACCCATCACTGTTTTGGGCTGCTTAACTTATCTATGTGAAATTTCTGATTAGTCACACATTTCCCTAAAAATCTAGTGTCTGAAACAAACTGGAAAAACCTGCAGTATCTGGACTCACGCTTGTGACTTTGCGGTATATCTGAGCAGCATTCTGACACTCAGAGTAGGGATATTCTGAGGTGGCCATCTCCAGCATGCACATGCCAAAGGCGTAGACATCCACAGCCTCATCATAGTGTTCCTCATACATCTCTGGAGCCATGAACTCTGGGGTGCCTGAGGAGAGATGAGAGCCAAATAGATATGTCATTTTATTCTTTACGGTCTGTAAGCACTATTAATCTGCCAAGTTACATTTTTAAGTCTCCTACCTATGACGCTCTTAGCAAAGGAAGCCGCCTTGAGCGTTGCCAGTCCTAAATCTCCTATTTTGACGGAGCCTGTAGGTCCAGTGATAAAGATGTTATCACATTTGAGGTCCCTGTGGATGATGGGAGGGGTCCTGGTGTGGAGAAAGTGAAGGCCTTTCAGGATCTGTCTGCACCAGCTCCGCAGCACCTTTGGCTTCATTACTTTGAAACGCTTAAGGTATCTGTAGGAAGGAGAGGGAAAACACATTACCTGACAATTATATGAGTTCATACGGGCAGTGCTTTCTTAACAGTAACAGCGGCATAACCTGGCATTAACAATCATTTAACATCCCCGTTATATGACGGCTGATCTTGTCTTCTGCTCAGAGAGTAAAGAGCTCCAAAACCTTATTGTCTCACCAATTTACAGTTGCTGCTCTTCTTCTTTGACTTGCTGCTAACTGGCACTTGCTGCTTTTTAAATCTCTGGGGGTGGGTCGCACACATAACACATCATCAAAATGTCACACCTGTCCTGTCCTGCCAACCATCCCTTTTACACAGACATTGATTCGATGCTGTTACTACCTCCACTGTTGGTTTACAGGAGAGATAACTCTGTTCCTCCATTCCACCATTGTATGTTTAACACAAAATATCGAGGTGGAATAATGGTGCGACATTTCCACCTTCAACAGACAGTGTTAAAGGGGCTATAGACAGGCTGTTACTTCTGGGACACACTTGGTTGTGAAAAGGTTAACCTGTCTCAAAATCTGTGTGATGTTTACTTTCCACTTAATGAGTTAGAGGATTAGCATAATATCTGCCTTCAACAGTACTCACGTTTTTAGCGTTCCTGATGTCATGAGCTCCGTTACTAAAACAATGCACTTTTTCCCTTTCAGGGGCGACTCCCAAAAGTCATAGAAACGGACAATGTTGGGATGTTGAAGACCCTTCAGCATCTCTGCCTCCTCCTTAAAGCGCTGACGTTCCACTTTTGACAGCTTGCGATCCTAGAGGAGAGATGACAGATGCAGCGGAAAGAAACAATAACTATGAAGCACTAATGATAAGATACTTGTTATAACGTGTTTGCTTCACAAGAACGACCAGATGGAAGAGGCCGTCACCTCGGAGGCACATTTTAAATTCATGCATCCAGTATGTTTGAGCAAGTTGAAAAGACAGAGTTAGTGAGAGAGAGGTTAGTGTCAGTCTCTGAGCTGTATATGCATATATCTCTAATTGGGCCATATGTATATAAAATCTGATTACAGTGAGCAGTTTTTGTGTTCAGGAAAAATCCACATCAGTGGTATTCTTAAGCAGTGTAAAGATCTGCCTAAATATTATGCACGTGTGTGATATTTAAAGTACTCTTTTAAGTTCAATACCCGTCAGATGTGACCTCTCACTTGTTAGCTCTAATTTATCCAGAGACACAGAGGTTGTGGAAAAAGCCATTAAAATGGTAACTCTAGGGGGAGAATAGACCCACACATTAGCATGGTCACACCCACTAGACACTGCAGCTAAAGGTTACATGTCATCGATCCCTTCCATCTCTCTTCGTCTCCTTCACTTGCTTGCTCACTCTCTCATCCACTACCTTTTGCTCCTTTACCCCCTCCCCCATATCTGCAATCTGTCTCTGCACCCCTAACACCAACCACTCCCTTCTCCATAACCAAACATCCCCCGCACACACAGAAACACATCTTCGCTCCCTCTCAATCCCTTTCCTCTCCAGCTCTCTGTAAGGCTGACCCCACTCTGAGAGCACCTTACTTTAGGTAGTGCCATGGGGTTCTGCTGCGATTTCTCTTTTTTTTTAAACCGCCACAGCATCGACTTACGTAACTAACACGCACGTACACTCAGCACTGAGCATGGACTGGAAGCGCGACCCCACCCCTCACAGAAACAGACGACACGGACGGTGGAATGCGATGAACACAACCTAGCGAGATCTAATCTATTTAATTATTCAACCACAGTGGACTCCCTGTGAGATGACGCTGCAGAACAAATAAGAAATCAGCCTGAATAACCTAAGAAACTAACAATGAAGCAAGATGTGCTCAAATGCAATGTGTTGAGGGGTGAAGTGATATGATGATAAAGCATGGTGCATGAGTGTGTGTAAATGTGGCATATTAGGTTTTGTGTGCAAGTGTGTGGGGGGTGGGGATTTTCACTGCACTCTTCTAAAGTCCCATGAATAATTCAGTTCTGCAGAGAACCTTTTCTACTGAGGCAAGCTGAGCAATAGAGGGCTGGGCCCGCCCATGTTGGGCTGGGTTATCCCCAAGTGCTCTTTGCTGCACAAGAGCAGCACGTGGATTGAAGTTTACCTGAACCACAGGTCTAAAAGGAGGAAAGAGACAGACAGCTTCAAGCTAATTTTAACCTTTGAGCACTGCAGCTTCCCTCCCTTTAGGCGACACTCCTATCCTTCCCCCACTTACTGTTTTATCTTTTTCTCTCCCTCCTTCTCTTCTCATCATCTCTACGCTAATCTTTCAGGAATCCTGGTGCTATTCCTAAATAACCCCCCCACCACAGAGTGTTCCCCAAGTCCCAATCACACTTCCCACACACACACACACATTTGCTCTCCCACTTCTGTTTTCCCTCACAGCAGACATTGGGGCTTCTGCATAATTCAGAAGCCACATGTAGGCTCAGAGGTGTTGTGCACAGCATGGCGAGATACACAGACAGATACATTTGCACACTGAGACACCAGAAGAATGTCATTCCCAAGACACACATTCCAGACAAAGGATATCACAGACACATCAGTACATAAGATTTGTTAATGCTTCATAGTTACAGTGAGGGATGTGAGCTTTTAACAAGTGCAACTCTTCATTACATTAGACATTAAAACAGCGCTGTAAAGTGATCGTTCTAGTGTTTGTATGCATGTTTTCAGGATCTTATCAAGTCTACTGTATACATGGCTCAAGAAAAGACTCAGCTGGCCACAGCAGAGTGTGGAGCCGCCCAGGCGAGGTTAAACACACACACACACACACACACACACACACACACACACACACACACACACACACACACACACACACACACACACACACACAAACACAAACACACACACAGAAAACCATACCGGGCAGCAGGGACAGGAAAATAGATTGTGACATTAGCAGGAAGCAATCTATAAAGCTGTGCTCGACTCTGCTGCCACCCACTACATCTGTGTGCTGGACTATATTAGTTCCCCAGCTCTGCTAGCTCACACAGCTACACAGATATAGCAGACCAGGTAACAGATTAAAACATCAGTCCTGGGAACTTTGCTGCCTAATATACCATGTAATTGCAAAACTATGTGTTCAAATCAAGTTCCTGGCGTAATGTCACATGTTGTCTTTAATGCATGCTGTCCACTTAAGAAGAAAGCACCCTTATTGTGGAGAGATGGCTATCAGCTTAGCTACTTCACATGGGGTTATAAGTAGATACAATACAGCTGTACGGCTTACAGTTCCCAGTTACAGCAGCTAATTTGATTTCACATAAAAGGCTGTAGTGGTCTCCTTGTCCGCTGCATGTGTATCGCACAAACGCTGCCTTAGTTTAGAATTTAAATTACGCTGAGTCCACCTATGCTACAGAATGTACGGTATGCACTGGTAGATAGTATCGCTCCAGGTGCCTTTCAGTGCCACTGAAGTGGACATTTTGTTTTGTTTATCAGTACAATTCCTAGCCAAGTCAACTTTCAAATACCCCAATGTATCTGAACAATTGTTAAACAATACATTTTGAGCTGTTAATGGCAGCATACTGGATAAAGACACCATAATGCCATTGATAAACCTTCGATACATAAATAGCTTAGATTATGTTAAAGTGTAAAGTGGCTCTTAGGAAAAAAAAACTGAGAAGCCAGACTGTGTAATGTAGTGACAATTCCTAATCAACATTAATTATTGGCCTATCAAACTCACGCAGAGAGCACAGAAAATAAACCCATAGCACAACATACATCCGTCAAACAATGAGCATCCTTCATGTGAAAACTGTTCTGGAGTATCCAGCCCTCCGACTGACACAAGTACTAACAGTAGAGAGCCCTGCAAGCATGTCAAATGCTTTACTGTTTAATTGGAAATTCTGCCATGAACAGAAGCATAAAAAACTTGTTATGCAACAACATCACAAACACTGACGGTATGTACTGACACACGGCGCAGGCACAGCTGTGTGTAGACAGGTAAGTCAAAACATTGTTTCACTGACAACAGAATGACGCAGGCCATTTTTCCTGCAGCGGCTGCACTTTTTGCTTGATAAAAAAATGTAGTGAAGTGCCATGGGGATTGAGGGGGCTATATCAGGATGAGTGTCTACTATTGATTATCCACTAATAGAATCAGACTGCCCCTAGTGGGGGAGCTGTTGGGCTAAAGCGAGTTGAGGCAGGCTACGTCTCTTGAGCATCAATCTGAAAAACATCTGACAGACTCACGAGGCACACACACACAACACACCCAAGTGGGTGATAAATGCTGATGGTGTTCTCAAGCAGAGAAAACTTCTTAAGCTCTGAAGCTCCAAACTCATGGCTAGTGTTTTATTAACAATAACCGCCATCTGTCATCATACACACACGGAAAAATAACCCACAAATCACAAACTGCTTTAGAAATGCTAAAGAGGTGAGTCATGACATCTATCCAGATGGATACTTCGCATCTCATAACTGAAACTACATACCCCAAACTAAGGGTGTGAATAATCCTATAAAACCCTTTAGCTTAGAAAGATACAAAAAGATTGTGGTAGGCTTTGAGCAGGTAAACAGAAAACAACTTTTTTAATAACAACAGCCAAATGACTAAAATTTAAATAACTGCTGACTGTTATAAATTATTCAATATATGAATCCATGCTGACAAATCATTTGTGTTTTTCAGAAATATTAGAAAGGAAAAAACATTTTAGAAATTGGAATGATTAGTCTCTTGTATTGAAGGGCCTTTATGAGTGGTTGTCGGATACCAACTTTTCTACAAATAAAGGATGATATGGTCACCTCTTTGTGTGTCGCTTCATTTACAAATGATTTTAAAAAATCTGCCTCAGATGGCAAAAATTGTACAGGCTTAGATCATTACTTTCAACCCCAGAAAAGTCCCCTTTATAATGAAATGAGGTCTGTACCAAACAAGCTGCATCCTTCCGGGTTGCAAAATGAAGCCAACACAGAGGTGCCAAAAACTTCAGACCCCCATGTTAAAATGCCCAAATTTATAATACAAATAAACATGTTTACAGCCTGGTACATAAAGCGATTTTGGTCTCTGTAGCTAATTTCTTCCTTCATGTCAACTATTAGTACTCATTGTCTTGCCCTGTTGTAGCAGTTGATATTAAGATAAAGCCTTACTGTGAATGTTGTGTTTCGCACCTTACTTGTTTTTTGTAACATTCGAAGTATATTAAAAATCCAATAAACACACTTAAGAAAAAAGAAACTTTCATCAATAAATAAATGTAATTTATGGCGCTGTTAGATGAACTGAAGCAGAATATTTCGTTAGATTAAAACATGTGAATTTTGGAAATTATTTCATTCATCTTTTCTTAATTAATTTTAACTTTGGACTTTACAACAGTTATTGGAAATGTTTCAATTACACGAGTCAGAAAAAATCCTGCACAGCCAATGCTAGAATCTAATGCTAAAAATAGTAAAATACTAAAAATATTATAGTATCTGCTGCTGTGCAGGAATAGCAAGTTTAAACTGTGTAAAAGAAAGAAAAAAAAGCTGCACAACATTTGAATGTTGATTTATAATTAGAATGTCAATGTCATGATGATGAATAAAGCTTTGAACTATTCAGGACAGCACCAAAATGAACATCTTTTTCTTTTGGGTTAATGCTGTGTAGTTAATATACGACATAAAAGAGAAAAGGCACAGAGTTACAGATTACAGGCTTTATTCTATAATAAATAACGTTTCTGGACATTGGCCCAGATGGGTCTACAAAGTGACCAAGCAGCTGACCTGAGTCAGTCTAGACATGATCCAGTGTGTTTAATCCAGTGCTTTTTACTGCCACAGTACTGCTGATGAGACAGGAATAGTTCACAGGTTCTTACTTAATATTCAAATCTCCAAAGTCAGTCAACCAGTGAGATCCACATCTGGATGAGTAAACTTATTAGGAAAGCAACAGGTTTCCGCATTAGTCCTAATTATGGCAGTCAAATTACATGCTCGGAAAAAAAAAAACAAACGTCATTGTCAACTTGGTCTCTCTCCACAGCTCTGTGTTACTAATTACAATTTCCTCTTTCTCTCATTAACTTGGCCTCATCTTGATCCTTAGTTAACAAGAAGCAGATTAGCATCATTTGGGTTTAGCAACAATAGTGTGACAGCGATTTAAATTCAAACAACTTGTCAACAACCTCTACTATAAAACCCAGACAGCTAAACCCAGTGTGCTCGATATGTGTCACAACACTTGGCTAAGGAGATTAACAAAGAAAATGTTTCACCCCAGGATGTACTTATAAAACAACCTAAGACCGGACTTTGTTGCAATCATAAAGACATTTACAAGGTGAGCCTGTACAGATTTGTCTCACTCACACACACAGCTGGCCACACTCAAACCACAGAGCAACCAGGCCTCAGTATAGCTTTTTAACACTGCAATGAAAAGCTTAGGTTCAGTCCCAATGATAATGTGATGCTTTATTGATCCATGCCGGATGATTCTCCTTACAGGACGTCAGAATGATACAGAATACCAGCCCTAAAAGCTGTGTCTTATTCACAGCTTATTTAGGCATTTCAGCGATAAATCATGGGACATGAACTCAGGTTGCCAGCTGAAGGAGGTATGCTAAATTACTTGGCCACCCTGCCACCCTCTGCACCCATCTTCAATAACAAATGACTATTGCAGCGCTTCCGCTGCCGTAACAAAAGCTGGTGCAGGATGAGCCATGAGCCAGCAGACTGCCTACAGCTGAATGGTGTCCCATCAGTCATGACTGCAGGCCAGCAGCTGTGCCGGTCACTCTGTTATCTCTATTTCACTGTTACCCTGACATACAGCCACTCTACACCCAAGCTGTGCTAATTGGCACACAGGCACTCAGCTTGGGACACGGTATCACATTTTAAATGAGGAAGAGCAGGTGAGACTGCTGTAAAGCTAAGAGGAGAGCAAAAATGTGTACGTATTGCTAAGCCTGAGGAGACTGAAAGACTGGAACAACGTCAAAGATGACAAGCCACAGAGATACTGTAATAACTTAAAATTATAAAACAGTTTGTTAAAATCAGCTTATGGCCAAATGACCTCTCTGCTGTTTGGGTGTGAAGGGAGTGAGGTAAGAAACATGAGGGAGGAAAGATAAGGAGAGGCCATGAAGAGGTGACAAATGACAGACACTACCACACCCAAGCATCCCTAATAACAGGACAGAAACAGGAAAGCAACAAAGTGTTACATCACAGTTGCACTTATGACTAAAATTAACTGTAAGTGGACCACAGTAAAAGTTTGTTGCATAGGAGTTCAAGTGTAAAACTGTGTGTCTGGCTGATTGTGACCGCAAGTTAGCCAATATGGATTAGCCCATACAAACCTCCTGTAAACCTCTTTCCTGTCACAGACTAAATGCGTGGGCTGACAAACAAACAGTCTTTTGACACAGAGATAAAGAAATGAAAATGTCCTATTACACACTTGCCTCCTCAAAAGACTAATGCCTCTTATGCAATGGCCATGATGACAACTGCTGACTGATCACATCTTTGTTTAGAGCCTGAATGATGCTGGATTTTTGAGGCCAAAGCTGATAGCGACATGAGTTTTTAGAATCAGATAAATACCTGCGAGTATCAGGCAATATTCCATGTTTATTTTAGATGCACACATAATAAACAATATTCTTAACTAGGATCTGGGGCTGTTACAGGCATCCAAAATCGATGAGATATGGACTGGGTTAACACTGTACCGAGTAGTATCAAAACTTCTCCAGTCAAATGACATCTGCATTCAGTCCTTTTTGTACATATAGAAAAAAAGACTATTTGTTCACAACCAATCACCGAAAGTGTTCTTCATTTTAATGCAACGTGTGACTGGCCCACTACCACAGCAGCTACAACCCATAAGCCTGTGGTGTGGTGAAGTCAATCAGCACAGGTTGAAGGTGGGCACCCAAGATTATTGTCACCAATTCAGCATCTGATTAAATGTCTTCCCCTCTGTTCCTGAGATATGCAATGGCCAGAAAAGGGTTTTTGCAGAACATTATGATGTCAGAAGTTGACCTTTGACCTTTTCAGTATAAATGTCATCACTTATACAATATATCCTATTAGACATTTGTGTGAGGTTTTGTTATAATGAGTGTCACAATTCTTATGTTATGGCCCAAAACATGTTTTGTGAAGTCACAGTGACCTTGACCTTTGACCACCAAATTCTTATCAGTCTATTCTTGAGTCCAATTGATGTTTGTGCCAAGTTTGAGGAAACTCCCTCAAGGCCTTCTTTACATCTTACGAAATGAATGAAGGAAACAGACGCAAGGCTACAGTGACCTTGACCTTTGACCAGCAATTTCTAGACGGTTGACTGATGAGTCCAAGTGGACATTTGTGCCAAATTTGAAGAAAGTCTCTCAGGAAGTACTTGTGCTCACGAGAATGGGATGGACGTGCACACAGACATTCTTCCTTACATACAGATGGACGAACAATCCGTAAATATAATGCCTCCAGCCATGGCTATCACAGGCACTTAGGGATAAAAAAAAAAAAGGTATCAAACTAAGTACTCTATTGGTGACGGCATCATTTTAAGGGTACTGTCATTGGTACTGCCATCGTATTTTTTTAAACAGTACCCAGCCCTGAAAGGATCCCTAAAAATCTGCTGAGGCATAATGAAAAATAAATGTAATGAAAATATTTTGCAGTCTAACTTAATCATCAAACCTGACTGTGACAGACAGTATAAGATATAAGATATTAGGAAATTTGTGAATTGTAAACTTGGCTGGAAATTAATTTTCTACTCAAGCACTTAACAAAAACTCAATTAATTCAATTCTTTAATAATAATATTCATAAAGTATGGTAAAATATACATAAAAATACTGCATAAAAATATCTGTGTAATGCAATTTCTTTTTGCTTATCTGCTAATGCACATACATATGTACATACTGCATACATCTGTGATAAGTCAATTAGGGCTGAACGCAATAAAAATATTGATGAATCTGTCCATTATGTCTTTGATAATCGATTAAGCATTTAGTCTATAAAAAGTCAGAAGATAGCAAAATGGTATGATCATAATTTCCTATAGCCCCAGCATGATGTCTTCGCACTGCTTGTTTTGTTCATCCAACAATCTAAAACCAAAGTAAGGTAGAAAATCGTTGCATTTGAGAAGCTGGAACCACAAAATGTTTGGCATTTTTGCAATTAGATTCAAATAATTGATTAATCGACTTATCTTTTCAGCACTAAAGCCAATATATGCAGATAATACAAGCTTGTCAGTGTATTGGCTGGACTCCAATCTTACAGACACAGTGAAACAGAGAAAGAGCCACACTGAGGGAGGAGTCCTAAGGTGTCCTAATGACTGCTGAAGAAAAACAGCTAAGAAAAGCCTCCTCCATTAACATATAAAATAAATATAATCAAACTTTAAACTCCTTGGAAAAAGCAACACAGCAAATACATCATCCACTGATTAAACTGACTGCAAGACAAGATGCCTAAACCCTGACCCAAAATTCTATTCACCTTAACAGGTTAAGTTAACGGGACTATAAGTACCCTAATTAACACTGATCTCCTTGATAGACCTCTTTAGTAGTGCCTAAAGCTATTATACCCCCTTTCCTTCTAAAATTTGTGCTTGTTGGCAGGTTTTATGAACACAGGAAAGCCCCTTAAAAATAGGCAACTGACTGCTTTTTCATTGGTGGTAGACCACAGCACCATAAACGGCTCTGCAGTGGAGAAGTATGCCTTGCTGTGTTTTTGTTGGGGTTTTTTTTTACCTGGTGTGTCATGTTTGATGACACAGACGGGCCCAAAAACAGTAGTAAAAAGTAGAAAGCGGTATGGAGGCCAGTGAAAATGTTGCAATCTTACTTATTCAGTTTCTCTCTGACACTGGGGAAGACTAAATTTTGAGCAATGTTTGAGCACTGCTTAGATGGAGACAGGGGGTATTTTGTGGCAGACAATCACTGCATTGCACCAGCAAAGGGGGTAAAATGAGCACATCCATTCAAGTGCTCCATCACTGCCAATCGAAGCTGATCAGAGCCGGAGCCGATAAATACCCGTGACTACTGCAGAGTCAGTTGTCCCGGGAATTAATGCCGATTGTAACCTTTCCCATTGAATACAAAAGCCAGATGTCAGTGTGTGTTAGTGGGGTTTTTTGTCTAGTGAGAAAGCTGGACAGAGCTCAACAAGCCGACAGTTAATACCGATGTATAATAATTACTGACATTATTTATCCTGTATTGCGATTATACAGTCAAGAAGCAAAGATCAAAATAGGCCATGTTTTCTTAACGTTTTCATTTCATATTAACAAGAATTCATAGTGGACAGGAAGCAGCATTAACCAGTGTGTTCAGCAGAACCTGAGGCTCGACAGCTGGTGGTGATATCCTCAACACAAACCCCCTACACTGACACCAAACATCCATGCTTAATGGTAAGACAGAGATACTCAGCCCCATTATAAAAACCATAGAGTAGCTAATACAGCTAGCTATGCATAGCTGTGGTGCTATGATACCCAGGGTGGCAATTTCACCCCGCTGCTCGATACAAATATTCACAAATGTGTTTAATGCCCATGTAAATGTCTGGAGCCTAATGAAGCGAGTGTGGTCTGGTACAAGCACGAAAGTGACAGT
This sequence comes from Cephalopholis sonnerati, assembly GCA_019142605.1. Lineage (NCBI taxonomy): Eukaryota > Metazoa > Chordata > Actinopteri > Perciformes > Serranidae > Cephalopholis > Cephalopholis sonnerati. Next base: position 14,580,347 of record JAGQAX010000011.1, on the reverse strand, counting down.
ATGAAGGGTGGGCAGTCTTGCACGTGTGCCCCTTTTCCCACATCACTGATGAAGAGGGCTAGAGCTGAGACAAGGGAGAGCAGAGCAGTGTCCTGGGAAGTAGAGATGTCCTTAACCGAACTGTCCGGCCTGGCCAAACCCCCCTCCCTCGAACATTTCATCAGTCGCTGCAGTGTGGGGGCACAGAGCCAGAGAGACAGCCTTGATTCAGCACTATACCCTATCCCAGACTAAACACCAAAGGGACAAGCAAGGTAAAAGCAGCCTTCTTTCTTAATGTCCGAGGCACCTTTTCCAAAACTCATTCGAACCATCAATAATAAAACTAATTTCAAGAATGCTGTGTTAAATGCATCACTGCCAACTTTAACTGCAACTACTACTCCGGGGTTGCTTAAGGTAAAAAGACAGCATAGCAGCAGGATATGCAAGTGTTACAGTGCCAGCACATAAAATCATAATGCCAAATTAACAAGGTGCAGTTAAATTTCTCAGGTTTGACAGTAGAGAGAATATGGGACAACTACTGCAGAGGGAAGGAACCAATGATGAAGGGGAGTGTCAAAGGACTGGTGTAACAGACCGACTGTTTTTTTTTTTGCTTTGTTTTTTTTTACATATTTTGCCCATGGTTAACATAATATCATGAACACATTTTTAGTAAAAGTCGAGCAAGTGCAACATCAGTCCAAATTACAGCTTCATAGCTTGGGATACATGGGATACACTGTGTATTCCTTATTTTCAGGTATTTTAATTATACATTTAATGCAATAGAGCAACATTTGCCTCATTATAAGCCTGTATTTTTCCCTGCAAACACCCATACAAACTGAAAACCCGTGGGTGGATGCATGACATGCACAAAATGGACATACATCCCAGCCACAAAAACTGCACACTAGTATAACTAAAGCTGAACAGAAAAAAACTCAGTGCTGTTTATCTCTCCAACAGTCCTTCAACATAAGAGGCTTTGCATATAAAACGAGCTGTCAAAATAAGTGTTAACAGTTTAGAGTTAAACTTAATGCGCAAGTGCTACTGTGTGGCCATTTGTTTTTTCGCTCTTTATTACGTAAATGGCTTAGTGATGCAGAGGTCAAATAGAGTGTGTATTAAAAGTAACCCTTGTCTTCATACCACAGAGCCTCCAGTAACTAAGCAGGAGGCCTTAACAGGATACAGAGGTGCTCCAGATTCTTTCATACAAATAACCTTCTCAAATTCCAAAAGGGATTACTAATCCTAATGAGATGTTGTGACACTTTCCATTGTTGGGGGAGTGACAAGGGAGGTCAAAGGCCATTTAGTTAAATCTTCATCAGTTCAAGGTTAGGCTGCAGGAGTGTATGTGTGCCAAAGGTGTGCCTCCGGAGGTTGCTCACTGAATCCTGGTATGATTAATGATGATCAACAATCAGGTCAGATGTGCAGACACAGCAAGCACAGTTTCATATTTTAAACACTTGACATAACTGTATGCAGTATGTGTCAACTTTAATAAAGGTCTGTTTTTAAGTCCAAACAAGGAAGTGCACAAAAATACAAGAAGTCAGATTGCTGGGGCATCAGTGGCAAAGACGGTAATGTGGCACCGAAATGAACAGCTGATGAACAGAAATTTAATCTGTAACCATTTTGGTTAGCAATTACTCATGTAGGTCGGTTAAATATCAGTTTTCAGTTATCAGTTTCAGACAGCTTGGACTGATTTAGAAAAACAAGACATCTGATAACATCACTGGGAGTATGTGATGACCATTTTTTACCATTTACTGGCATTTTATAGACCAATTAATCACGAAAATAATCTGCAGATTAATTATTCTATAATTGTTTGTTGTAGTCCTACTGTATTGCACTACTGAAGGAGAAACATCTCAATTAAAAAAAACACATGCCAAACACAGTCAGAAACACACTGGCAAAGAGGAACACAGGCCCACATAGATTCACAACAAAACCAACTAAATACAGAACTGGAATTTGCTGAACAATAATACAAAATGTGGCCTTAAAAGTGACAAAACAACATCTGACAAGCATTATGAGCTTCAACAAATGGATACTGGGCTACTGCAATATACTGGTGTTTCTTTAATTTTCTCTCCCTCTGTTTATTGAAGCTCTTTCTGCCAAGCATATCAAACTCACATAAGCGTTCTGAATTATGCAGATTTTCTTACAAAAATAAGTGTCTCGATAAGCCAAACCTTGCTGGTGGGCTCTTTAACTGAAGTAAATGAGGAGGAGCGCTTCCCATCTTTAAAAACTCTCTAACTTACTACTTCAATTTTAAGTGGTGTGTGTACATGCTGTGGATGCCCACTGGCCTTTACTGGGAAAAAAAAAAAAAAAAATTTTTAAAAAGTGGCTGCATAAACAAAAATAAGTAAGGAATTTATTACCTGGCATCCCTTCTAGAGCTGTACAATTAATTGAATATTAGTCTCTTTCACCATTTTGGCTTTCCACAATTTAATAAACACAATCGACTGCGATATGTACATTTAATATTTATGCTCCACTCATAGACTGCACGGCATATCAAATCAAGCACTTTCTAGACTAAAAGCCATGGCAGCTGTCAATGAATCCCCATCTTTGTCCAGCGTCTACAAAGACATCCATAACAGCGATGCTGTACGGCACATCACCATATCCCTCCAGCTCTCAAAGACAGACTGAAATAACTAATGTGACCACATTCCATTTGGCCAAAGATGTGTGTCAAATAAAGACTTTTATTTATATTTTGCTTCTAGACCATGCTCTGAATTAAGGTGAAGAAGAACCTTATTGTAAGTCTTATTCAAATCAAAAGATTTGTATTTAAGCAGGAATGTAGCGCAACATGGAAGTAAGAGCAATTATGTTTATTTCAATTTCAAAGTACGAAGAAATAATTTTGTACATAAAAATCAACAAACAATCACGTGACAAATAATTGTGATCTCAAAACTGATCAAAACAATTGTGATTATCATTATCATTGTGGAGTCCTTCTCCTTTAGACAATTTGGAATGAAGGCCATGCTGTCAGACTAAGCCAACATGCCTAGACCTGACTCCAGAGATGGTCAATCTCGGGCGCCGCACAGCACCACTTAGCATGTCCTAACTGACAATGGAAATACATATCAACATGCCATGGTTTGACATGACACAGCCAAAAGTGCCCTACAGATCACGGTATTCTATGAGCCCATGCAAAAATATACTAGCCAGTGTCTGGTCCTTTATGTTTTATATCTAGACTCTATTAACTAGCCTCTTTCCAACAAGCCTGTTGGAGCCATGCCACGGGCCACATTGCAGAGGCTCTAACGGGCTTGCCCTCCATCCCTTTTCAGTTGGCTGGGTGACACAGGAGCTCAGGCATGCCTGAAGATGAGGCCACTGATAAGGCCCAGTTAGCTACAGCCACTGGGTCTGGCTGCCCTTGCTTCCCTGGGCCTCTTAATGCCAAATAGTCTGTAACCAATGACCCACTTGAGCATGCCCAACTTTGTTTTCTTTTTGCCATCTGAGCAGTTGTTGATGTTGTTAGCACTACCCAGGTTAATCCAAAGAGACAGCCAAAAACTTTGCGCAGTAACATTACCATCCTTATAACATAAATCAATCTAATCTACCATTGCAGCAAAAACCAGTGTTTGGAACCAAGACATTGACCTAGTGAGTCATTGTGTCTTCTGCTAGGTTTGTTCAAGAAGGCCCAAATCTCCAGCAAACATTTAGAGACGAGCAGCGTCATATCACTGCAATGGTATCATTGCCAGTTCTGCATTCACAAGCTGAGAACCAGATTTAATCTACAGAACAACAAGCTCACTGCCAAATACCACAGAGAAGTCTGCACAGAGTCAGAAGTAAACTCAGTCTGTCAGTGTCTGTGTGTGTGTGCACAGCATTCAACACCGAGATAAAAATCTATACACAGAGCCACAATTGGCAGAAACAGGAACTTTCCAAAGTTTAAAAAATAAATTCCAGTGAGCAATGATAAAATGAGACAAGGCAAACAGAAACACAAGAAGTGTTTCTTCCTGACAATGAAAAACTCACAACAGGCATCTTTCTCTCAGATTAACATCCTTGCCTGAGCCAGGGCCATCTGTGTTATGCCAGCAGCCTGGCACAGAAACGGAGATGTGGGGGTGATGGGCATGGGAGGAAAGGGTGCAGGGGGTTGAGGAAGAGAGAGAAAGAAAAGAGGGAGGAAGAGAGACAGAAAGAATAAACACAAAACCAGATTAAAATTTCTAGGCAAGAAAGCCATGTGACCACTGGAAGGAGGGAAAACAGTGGAAAATCACAGAGTCGTATCTCTTTCTCTACGTCTTCCACAGAGAGCTCCTCTGTCCTCCCCTGTTTTCCACCACAGTTCAGTAAGCTAGGTAAAGCTGGAAATCATCTACACGCAACACTGAAGACTAAATATGCAAAACACAGGCATACAATCTTCAATGTTTTGGGTGCAATCTTAAGACTAGTTGATACCTGTATGCTGTTGAATATGACTGAGATGATCTTGCGATTGTGGGCACTGATGGTTCTTGGCTCAGACCACAGCCTTTAAAGTGACTCTTACATGACACAACAACATTAAGCATGCTGGCAAAGCTACAAACTCTTAATTTCTCTTCGCGAAAGTCAATAAACATCTCATTCGCTGCACTAAAATGAAGAGGCCACTGGCCGAGCTTAGTACACCTACTCAGATTAAGGATATGTTCAGTGTAAACCATCGCACAATGAAGCAACTCTAAACCTCATCTGAAAGACTTAACATGAAATGGCACTTTAATTGTGGCTTTGTGTACTCCAGTAGCTTGGACATACACTGAATAATGACTGAAGCTTAAACAATATGTAATTTAATAAGTTGTTGGTTATTGTTCTCCTGTCAATCTCATAATCAATTGTTTGTCATTTTTTACGCAAAAATACTGAAATTTCCTGGTTCTAGTTTCTGGATTGTTTTTTTTTGGTCTTACATAAAGGCAAACTTAATACCTTTTCGGTTTTGGATTGTTGGTCAGACAAAACAATAAGTTAAGAAGCAGGGCCTTATTTTCATTATCATTTAATCTCTTAACTAATACTACTACTAAGCACCAGAGAAGAGAGAAAATACCTATAACAGACCAACATCAAAGAACCAGAGGCGATGAAGGCTGTTAGTTGCGTTGTCTCACGTTATGTGTGTCTGGGTCAAATGTTGCACCTGAACACATCGCAAAGACTACAGCTAGCAGCCAACTAGCATGTACATTCTGCACCCGCATGAGCAGAAATAACTTGTATTCGTCATACAAAAAAAGAAACGGAAAGACGAAATTCAAGACACTAGTTAACCAGTTAGCACAGTAACAACACAAACCGATGTTGAAAGAACAAAGGATATTTACAGTGTGCTACCAAACAATAATACAAACAGTTTTGAACTGTTAAGAGCTCTATGACTAAAAGATAATCTTACCTAAATTGTTGAAATCTAACTCCCTCTTGACTTTAGTCGTTACTTTGTTTTCCTCACTTTCGTTTCTCCTCTTGTGCACTGAGCTGAACCGCAAATCAGAGTGATCTCATTTAACAGCGGACTCCGCGGTCTCAAGCACCAATTCAACATGCTGAATTGGCTGAAAAAAAGCCGACAAGGAACGACAAAGGCCGACTAGTGCTAACGGTGTGGGACATGTCACCAAAACTGGTGTGACAGACACTCACCGACAGCCCGTGATTGACCAACAGCTGACCATCGGCTTGGTGTGTCACTGCCTTAAGAGCTTAAGAGCACGTCAGTATGTCTCGTTTGGTCCAATTAACAGTCCAAAATTCAGAGAATCAATTTACTGTAATGTAAAACAAAGAAGGAAAAGTAACAAATGTATTAATCAGCAGATTACTCAATAATGAAAGTAGCTGTCAAAGCCCTTAACATTGAAATTTCCTATTAAGTTTTGCGTTTACAGATCTGCCACAGTTTAATTGTCTGACCTCATACAGCACCACTCCTACAGTTTAATATTGAACTGCTCGTCTTTAACCACTTAGATGGTTCAACTCACTGGACAGTCAATTTCATAAAGGCAGGGTTAATCGACATGAGATCGCAAACAGTTCTTATCAACTGAGGATGACACCACACGAGACCTTATTGACTCAGGAACACAAAATCTCAGTTAATGGTTCTGATCCACTCAGTGAGTTAATGAACCAGAGTGCACTCTGATTAAAAACACTGATCAGGTCAGCACAGTATTTTGTTTATCCAAATGTTTTTATGGAAGAGTGTTGGCATAAAGATACAATATATGGAAGAGCAAATAGATGAGGACATGATTGGGAGAAAGGACCATTTGTATTGTAATTAACATCCGTTATTGACTGTCCACTAGAGGGAGTTTTAATGTGTCACTAGGGGAGAATAAAATAAAGTAAATTGCTTCCTGTTCCACATCCTATCATCCGCTGAGTCCAATTGCAGCTCGGTGTTGTCAGGTTGAGGGAGATGTAAGATTGCCCCACACTACTATCAGTCTGCATGACATCATCATCCAAACGAAGTCATTATGACCGTCAGTGCTATTGCCTCTACTGTATCTTTACTCATTCCTAGCCGACAGCATGTTATCTTTAAAGTCCTTCCTCATGATAGGGTGCGTCACTGGCTTGTGATGCTCCAGTCTTTAAAAACAGGTTTAACTCTTTCAATGCATTCTTTAGTCACTCAGGTTACTGACGCAGCATGTTTTCAGTACCTTAGGCATTAGTATTCATTGAGGCCACAGGACCGCCACACAGTTCCCAGCATGCTACGGCGCACTTCAGCTGCTTCCTGTCTGCCTACCTCCTGTTGCACAGAGGGAGGGAGGCAGGGAGTAGCACGGCTCATAACATACAGACGCACTGCTGAGACAGAGCACACACACAAGCATCTCCTGCACTGCCCACTCCAATGACCATGCTTAGCATCATTACATTATCAGCTTGGCAAATGACTAGAGCAAAAATGAAAGATGGTGGAACGTAAACTGTTGGAAATTAATCCCTAACTATTTTAATCTGAGTGGTGAAAGAATAACAAATCACAGTAGAAGTTCTCTTTCTTTGAGGGGGCCAGTCATGCTTACTGTAGTCCCCCTTAAGCCTCCTGGGAGAGAGAGGGAGAGAGAGGTAATCCCTGCTGCAGTCTCCAAAGGACGGAAATAATTAGTTAATACCTTTGCACAGTCTAAGCTGGTGATTTTCCTCTGTCTGTGTAATGCAAGACAAGATAGACACTCCTTGTGCACAGGCAAAACAGCTGATCACTCTACCTAAGTGGTAGTATGCGTCTCCACGTCAACAGCTAATGCTTGTCAATCACTTTTCCTGTGTACACCATTTAAAATTTAGTGGTAACCCATTTGCAACTTAGCAGACTCCCTTGTGAGGCTGATTGACAGCTCCCTGAAGACATCACCATTATACTATCATCATGTGCGAACCTTCACCGACAGAGAGGGGGCTTCCTGTGAGAGTCAGGCATTTCTCCAATAAAATAAATCACTTGGCACTTGTAGAAAACAACAATGTGAGGATAGTTATTCCTAAATTACAAGTGTTGTTTGAAAGTGTTTCCCACGCCCATCTGCAAAAATAAGTATCTAAAAAAAAAAGGGTGGTATGCTTTGTCTCGACACAGAGTCTATGCATGGGTGCCACAGAGAGACAGAATAAATCAGATGTGCAGTTTCAGTATTTTACCTGCAGCTCACACCAGGCAACTTCTACCCAGGTCTCAGTATCCAGGCCCTTGTAGACTGTCTTGAAGGACCCTCTCCCCAGCTCTATGTCAAATTTGAGGAATCTTCCTCCTGGAGATGTGGAGACAGCTTTCATCTCTGCCTCCTCCTCGTTCTCCTCACTGGCTGCCTTGATAGCTGCTTTCCCACCATCACTGCATGTAAGATTTATCGCATCTCCTCCTCCTCCTTTCTCCTTCTCCTCATCTGCACTGGCGCTCTCTGTTGCACTGTCTTTTTGCCCACCTTGACTTTCAGTACTGGAACCTTCCTGTATCCCACAACTAGTCCCCCGTGTCCTGTCCACTATTGTCCGCAGGTTTATGTTCAGGATCTTATTCCGGTTATCACACTCAGGTGCCTCAAAGGCCTGCTCCTCTGCATCCGAGAACCACAGACTTCTCCTGATGAATCTCTGGTGCACACTCCTTTGATAGCTAGAGATAGGGTATGCACTGGGGTCACTCCCACCTCTCACTACTGAGTCCACAAGATTGACATTCCCATCACCCACGGCCTCATACATATTCATGGCCAGTTCACAGGAAGAGTTGGGTACAGATGGGTATTTCAGTCCTTGGTGGGGTTCGGAGTTTGGATTGGCCTCCGGCTCCATGGTGAATTAAAAGTTCAGTCACTTTGGCTTCCAGGTCATTCGTGCCATGGCTAGACTTCCCAACATGCAGATTTAGAGATGAGTACCTGCAGCGCCCACTCGGTGACGCAGTTTGCCAGCAGAGGCCCCTAACAACAGCGGGATGGATGACAGACGAGATTTCATCCGATATCAAGAGCTGAAAAAGAAATGTTGCCAGTTAGTGAAACAAAATCAAACAATTCCTGGTGTGAAGGGCAAAGCTGAAGATATATATAAACCGAAATATGAATGTCAGTCACTACGGAGTTTAAGTTAGTTGGAGTCGACAAAAGGCAGGTGGATGAAAAAGACAAGCTCACGAGTTAAAACATATTGTTAGCAGGCAGGAGCCATCATCTGCCAGGTGAACGAAAAACTAGCAAACCGCCTGCGACGACACAAGTTAACGTTAAAGTTTAGCAATTCAAAACTAGCGTTTGTCGCTAATTTACCGTCAATATTCAGACAACAATACGTTAGCTAGTCTTTAAACATTTTTATCACACTGAACCAACATGGGACTCGACTTACCTTTGCCCAAAAAGCGGACAAAACCTACAAAACAACCTCGGCTAAACTCACGCTAGCGATACACGACACACACGGACCTGCCAGGTCCAGTGTTAGAAGAACCTCGCTAACGTTAGCCGATTGTCCACGGCAAAAAAGGTGGACTTTAAACGCCCTATCTGCATTGTATCCCCATTTCCACACACAAAAGCTCCCCAAACGACCGCAAACAAATTCAGCTTGAGCTCAGTCTTCGCTAAGTGAACATATACCTCATATTGACGTGGGAAAAAATACGTTATATTAATCTCCTTTCAAGTCCTCGCATCCCTCTCCTCGGGTGCAGATACAGCAGCTAACGATGCCGAGTCTCTCCACGGTGTCTGCTGTATGCGGAGCGTGTAGTTAAAGACCAGCCGGGCCGCTTTAAGACACAGGAAATTTTAGTTTCCCTGCCTCCCCACCGCCAATTAATTCACGCGGACAACTGTTTTCGCTTGTCATCGCCTCTGCCCATTAGGTTAATACAACGGCGAGGCACACCAATGTGTTTCCCATTGAGCTCGCTTGGATCCACGCCCCTGGTAACGACTGGAGGGACCGTCCAATCACACAGCACGCTGGGACACTCATACTGCTGTACTGTTTGAGCACTAAGAGTGACACATATCTCAACATGAAAAACAATCAATGCAACTGAACGGCAAATGATTATTCCTTGCAAAAGCCTGATATCGTCTGTAACATTTCTTTTTCACGCCCTTCATCAACTCATCCAGTCACGTGTCTCCCCCTGCCTCTCACTCAGAGCTCATCAGCCCTGCTGTACAGCACTATTTCCCTACAATATTATAATAATCCTGGTGTGGCCATATAGCTGTGTGTGTATCTGCCACTCTGTTAAGTAGGCTATATGCTTGCAGGTCCAGTCCTCTCTTCCCCTACACAACAGGACACTTTGCAGCTCATTTTCACAGAGCTGCAGCCTGCAGATGAAGTGCAGTACTGTCACACGCATGGGAAAATGATGAGCAGCAGCAACAGGGGAAGTGGGACTGAGGTAAGACATTTGAAGCCATTTTTCAAAATGCATTAACAGATAAATCATAGTTGTGTCATACTGGGCTGTGCATGTGTCAAGTAGAATAGATTGGTATGAGAAGTTGTGTGTTGCATAACTTAAAACTGCAAGAAATAAGAGGAGCCTGGATACAATATTTCTCTGCCCACAAGGGTTTTTTCATTCTTGCTTCCTGGAAAACAACTGCATCCAAATAGTCCTGTAGGGACAGCCAACAAGTGCCGAACAAGTGCTCAGAGATGGACACATGGAGTTCCTGGAAAATGTAATGGAATTCATTTCCACAAAGTCGTACAAGGAATGCCAAAGTTGTTGAGCTTACATTGTTAGATTTTTGTTTGGATTTTGTCAAAGAGGTGGTGATTCATCATTGTGGTCATTTTCGAAGCCATTGTTTGTGGTGATGGTGTTGCACTTTCATGTAAGGTGATCGTGTGAAAGAATCCACTTCCTGTGGTTTCTGCATTTTAATGCCACTTTGGTGTCTCCTCATATGTCATCGCCATCACTTTGCAGAACTGAAATGCAGCTGCATGGGATGTATTGCCTGAAACAAGTCAATAAACTGAGACAGAGATCTTCACATCTGTTTCAGGCATGCAGTGTCAGATGACAGTCTGGTTCAGTTGAGGAGTGAAGCATTGTTGGCACCTGAGTGACCTTATAAATAATGAATGCCCTTCTTTGTTTCCACTTCACCGGCCAAAATGCACACTCAAACACATGCACAGGCACAGTTTTACTTTTACATAATGTCATCCTGCGTCATGTCACAACAAAGAGTGTTTATTGTGTTTTATGTGGCGATTGAAGTTGCCATTTGACAAGTAATTAAATATGTGGTAGTTCAGATGCAGTTTTACAGGGCATCGCTATGTCATCTCCATATTCAATGTCTTTATAGCGCCATTTAATTTCAGATAGATTTGTAAGTGTGTGTGTTTGAGGAAGAAGGGAGGAGGAAGAGAGAGAGAGAGAGACCCTGGCAGCCAGAGATACTTCCTTGTGACTGTCAGAGCTCAGCCAACAGACGCAGAACGTAATACCCTTACGCTCAATAAAATGAGCAATTGGTCTCATTTACAATGTGTCTCCCACCAGTGTGAGTCAATAACACTGGAATCAATCCCCGGTCGTTTTGTGGAGTGAATCTCCTGTATGCAGACTTTCCACAGGCTTTTAATATCTGTGCCTGTGTTACACTGAAACCCGAGACCAATCACATTCTGCGTCAGATGTCAGTACAGTGCTAGCACATTCTCGAGCATGTCCTTTTGGCAAATCAGAGGGTTTCACACTGCAACTTTCCCCAGAATGAGAACGGTTTCAGTCCTACAGTGGCGTAGACCACGCTCTGAAACAGCCATGTTTTCTTTGCACTGTGTAAGGCTGTAAAACTAAAAGCCCTACAGAGAATCATGGAAATTAGATTTACAGTTGGGTCGATCCTCATCTGGAGGAGGGCCAGAGTTTGAGGTGAGTGGGAGAAGGAGGCTGCTGATAGGACATGATGGATGGAAAGCAAAGAAGTGCTGATGTGTGAGGAAAAAAACAAACAAAAGGAAGAAGGGAAACACACACACACACACACGGCCATTGCAGTTACAGAAATGAGTTCATTTGCTTCTTCATCATGTTGCTGAACAGCAGCACATTCAATTAGCTAAATAATAAATGCAAGGTCTCACCATGTCCTAAGTGGTGTCTCACACTGTTGCTGCTAAGAGCTTCCTACACGTCAGATACAGAGCAGTACAAAGCAGTAGCCATGACATACGCACACAGTAGGTGACATGCAGGTATTTAGCTTAGCGCTAATCAGTTAGTGTGACAATGTGGGAAAAGTTTAGGATTAGGTGTGTGAGTTGAATGAGTTTATTTCTTTTTAGTTGAAGGTGAGCCAAACATTTGACTTTTGAATACACAATGAAAAACTATTTTTAGTGGTTCCATTAAGATTTAGGTTCAATGCCAGGAATTTAAAATCGCAGCCTTTTCAGAGGCTGCAGTTTCAAAGCAGGTAACCAACTGCACTGCAACCAGTCGTGAGTCAGACATTAAAGATAGTTATTTATGAAGGACGACTTTATTCTCTCATGGGTGAGAGGATATTGGGTAGGCAGAAGTAGTCCTTTATTTGTTTTTAAAACACTGCATAAATTGGCAACAGCTCAAATCTCGCTTTGCCCGATCTCTCCCTGAATGACCTCCAGGCCCTTTACGTTTTCAGCCCAATTACTCCTCGACATTCCTCTGTTCAGGTAACATCCAACCATGATCATGCATTTTAATTTTTTCCCTTGACTCGAGAAGAGGTATACTGGGAGTAGACATGTTTTTGCTTTAACTTATCATTATGATGTCAATGTTGTTTGCACAATGTAATGGCTAAAGAAATTATGACATCATCAGCGTTTAAATTGGTTCCCTATGAGCCTCGCTTTCACTTTGCAGTTCTGTCTGCCACAAGGTTAGCTCTCCCAGGAAAATGAAGGCTCGATCCAGCACAAAGTGCATCTACCATTGTGCAACCAAAACACGAAGAGGATAGTGCTTTTATTTTCTATGATAACATAATTTTGCAGTTTCTATCCCCAGTAGCAGAAATGGAGGATTGTGTAACAACTGAACTGGAAACCGTAGTAGGGGTTAGGCTTTGAGGAAAACAAAAAGAGATTCAGCTGTCTTTGGGATAGCGGTGCCAACAATACCACTTGGAAACGTAAGGGGGTTGAGGGGGTTAAAAAGTTGCCTGTTTTCCTCCTGTTTTATTACCAGTCGAGACAACGTTGCCACGGCTAGTGTTGTTTTCACCTTGTGAGTCTGTGTGTGTGTCATCATGGCAAAATGTTGTCCTGGTGACAACTATTGAGGTGGGAACTACCACAGAAGGTGCTTTGAGTACTGTGGCAGGTGTTTATCTTTGTCTGTGGACAGATTTTCATAAACGTGATAACATCACAACCGTGCAAGATACAGTCACAAAATTTTACTAGTGTGTTGTGAAGAAGGCAGAGCTTGAAGATGGGTGTGGTCTGAGCAAGGGGGTGGAAAATGGGGGGAGGAAATAGGGAGGGTGCCCAACTTTATGCTTCAGGCCAACATATGCTTTAAGTTGCAGATCGCTGTATCGTGTCTGGAGTGATCCCATCACAAAATGGTCTCTAGTTACTATTAAAATCCTCTAAATAAGATCTGTTTTATAACTCAGTCTACATAAATTCATGTGATAAATTCATATTCACCCCATCCTCAAGCTTGGGTCCTCTACCAGAGGCCTGGGAGTTTGAGGGATCTGCGCAGTAGCTTAGCTGTTCCTAGGACTGCTCTCTTCTGGAGACATCAGATGTTGTACCTGGAATTCAGAGTGTGGGGATGATGATGACGACATCCCCACTTTGACCTGTCTCCTGGCTCCCCCTTGCATGTGTGTTGTACCTCATCAATCTCTAGTTGTGATAGCAGTCGCGATTTGTGGATGTTGGATCACTGGGCCAAGAGTTGTTTCTTTGCCTGCCAAGACGTTGGGTGTCGAGGCATCCATATATCCCACAACCTCTGCATGTAACCCCTCTCTGGGGTTACTTGTATAGTAGCATTCCAACAGGTCCATATTCTCTGCTCTAGTCCATCTATGTCTTGTTGCAATAGCCCATTTCTCATTAGGTTGCCGTGGACCTCTTTGACCCAGGCGACGTCTGAGCCGGTATGACTCTTGCGTTTGCGGTTTCACTCATCCTAAGGTAGGCTAGCAGTATAAAGTAGGGTCCAGGCTGGATATGTGTTGCCCTACCCTGATCGGGAATCGATCGGAGCACTGGGGGTTGTGACCCACAAACTAGTGGCTCCAGCAGATTCCAGGTACAACATCTGAGGCCTCAGTCCAGAAGAGTGGAGTCCTAGCAACAGCTAAGATACTGCAGAGAACTCTCAAACTCCCAGGAATCTGGGAGAGGAACCAAGGTTGAGGAAGACACACCACCACACCACTGGTTTATTGAGTCATTCAAGTTATGTCCACATAGCAGCCGATCTTCTCAGAATGGCACTTTGGTCTACAATACTCATTTTAAGAGGTATTATTTTAAATAAATTACTTAATGATCTGATTTCCTTTCAACTATTTTCTCTTATACCCACATGCTGTAATATACCTGATCTGATTCTGCAGAAAGCAGAATGTAGGATATTATTTTATACATCTATCTACTATTCCACAGTGACGCACAAGTGAGAGTTAAAACAGATTCTAACAACTTATCTGTCTCTCTCTGTCTTCCCTCCCCTCCTCATCCTCCTCCCTTTCTCTCTCCACGGTTTGTCCCCTGGGTCTTTTTCAGACAAGGAATGCGATGTGAATAATTCATCACAAAAATGAGCATTGAAACCTTGGACCAGTACAGAGGGATCGACTTAATGAGAACCTTTCGTTTTAGATTGTGAGAAGTATAAGACATTTAATGGCTGGGTGACTGACAGGTGCTCTGTTTTTTTCAAATGGGAAAACAAAAGTCAGTGCAAATATGCAAAAATGGGTTGCTATGGGGTGTAAATTAAAGCCTGGATCAAAACACCTGTCATGTGGGGTTTTGCACGTGCACATCCATATCCCTCTCTTGACAGCACAGGGTGACATACCATGGCCTATATTCACTATCTTTTTGCTCTCCATTGTCTCCCCTGCTGTGATAAGTTGGTACCCCATGTTCTCAGTCATATGATATGAGTTGACAGCAAGATGATTCCTCACAAAATCTTGGACTGATTAAGTTGGTGGCCTTCAGTCTTGGCCTACATAATACCAAACTGCAGTGTTAGACCTCAAAAGAGTTTTTAGTATTTGCTTGTGAGTTTCTGAGACAATCCATCTGCTGTGTTCCTAGACATACTGACTGCATGTTTCCAACCTGTGATCTCACAACAAGCATTATCTCACAGCGGTCTGTTGACTCTGGGATAAAGGGCTGTCTCTGAAAAGCCGCTGTCAGTGTTTGAGAGCACAACGGCTGACCCTGACACGTCATGACAGTGTGCCATTTGCGGCGTTTGGCACGAATCACAGTCACAAGGGCGCTACATCGCACCACGCCGCCTCTCCCGTGGACTGCAGGGAAACATGTTTTGAAGACCTGCTTAATTCCTTGCCATGAGTGTTACCACAAGGCGTCATGGCTCAGAGTGAAAAGGATTTGCCCGGGGAGACAAAGTTATCAGGATGTCTCTGCAGTGTTCACGTGAAGTTATGCCAAATTATAAAATCTGAAATGATAAGTACGCTGCCAGATGCTTGGCCAGTGACACGTGTAATCCATGTCCTCAAAAGCAATGGCTTATTAAGAGAATTAAACATGGCTTGTCCAGTGGTTATTGCAGGATTTAAAAAAACTCATCAAAATAATTACTGCAACCAGAGTACTAGCTCTTCTCCAACCCCCACAACCACACCTTCTGTACAGTTTGTACTTCCCCCTCATACATCCACTTAACCATTCCAGCTGATTGTTGTGAATCTCCTAAATACATTGTAATTCAGCTGTAGTTTACCCTGAAGCAAATTAGAGGGTGCAGCTCTTCTTTTCTCTTTCCCTGGAGCAGGGGGAAGACAGTTCCTACCAGCTCTGCGGTTTGGTTAATCCCTGACAAACTATTCTCTCTGCAGCTGCAGGTGGGGGTGTGTTGTGAGAAAAAAAAGGGAAGGCATCAGTGTCGAGGAAGAGGCTGCGAGCGCTGCTGATTATTTTATGTTGGCAGAGAGAGTGCAGGCTTTGGCCTTGACACGACCGATTCTTCAGTGACGGTGCTCAGGTGTTAGCCGGGCATCGCTGAACAGAAGCTCCAAGTGGATGTTCATTGAGCAGCAGTGCTCCGACGGAAGATGTATTTTCATCATTTTAAAAGAGAGCGATTTCTTACTCATCAACAAGCAGACTGTTTATCCAGCACCTACTGGCCCAGTCTTTCTCTTTGCAGTGCAGAGTCCACTGGGATGGAGTAGACACACACACAGACAAAACCTGGCAGATCTTTTGTTATGTAATCATCACCCACACAAGAATCAATAGGTCAGAATTCAACGTAAAACCAAGATTTATTTGACTTTAATTCTTTTTGTCAACACCTGTTGATCAAAGCCTGAATTACTATTCCTAAGTCGGTGCTATATAGAATATTTAATATAATAAATGCATTTTTTATCTACTCAGTATACAGTATGAATAAAATGTTGATACTCACAAGGCAGGATTAATGAGGTACACTGTCATAAAAAAGCTGTTCATGGTTTTACTCAGTGCAGTCATACAACTAACTCTGCTATCCTCCACTTAGAGACAGTGATATATGAGCAGGATATAACCTAAGGGGTCACAGTATGACCCACTACCAGTATGTCAGACACTGCTTTGATTGGTAAAGTCAACAAATAGTGGAATAGAGAGCTCACAGCAACACATACCCTATGATATGCTCAGAGACAAAGAAAACATGCGGCCTGAATGTGATCATTTGAAACCAGAGCTAGTGGGAGGCCTTTAACACTGTGCATGACTTGTTCATGTTCACCGTGTTTTAATGGGTCTGTTACCAGTGTGTCAGTATCTCTTTGCTGTACTAATGGCTCTGTTTTCAAAGGTCACTCTTCAGTAATGGCTGCTCGTTGTGCTAATTAGGTCAGAGTGATAACCAGATCCTCACCATCAATGCACAGGAAGCACAAAATTACTGCTAGTCTCATCAACATGCTGCCTTGTTGCTCTGCTGGGAGAACAAAACGCAGCACAGAGCACATCTTTCTGTTCAGTTCCCAAGCCTTCTTCTTTTGGGCGCTATCTCAAAGTCGTAAACATCAGTCGCTTTCTTCTCTCCCCAGGCCTCCCATCCAGATGCTGGGCCCAGCAGCCCGGCCCCTCTGAACATGAACCACTATGCTAATAAGAAGAGTGCAGCTGAGAGCATGCTGGATGTGGCTCTACTGATGGCCAACGCCTCCCAGCTAAAGGCTGTGCTGGACCAGGGACCAAACTTCTCTTTTTACACTCCCGTTGTCACCTTAATCAGCATCTCCCTCTGTCTGCAGGTCACAGTCGGGGTCCTGCTCATCTTCATAGGTGAGAGTGTAAACAGAGACCGAGCCCCTTTGGTATTTACCAGAGGTGTCTCTGTCTTTGTCTGGCCATGCGTCACATCTTTTAACCTTCACTAGCCCTTTGTGTGTCCCTCAGCAAGATTCACCAATGTCAAGTCCACTGACTCCTGACAAACAATCCATTACCCAACCCAGTGGAATCTAGCTGTAACCATGGCAACAAGGCCTGACACCAGGTCAGAGTTCAAGGTTTTAGTGCTGCTGTCAGCACATGTGGGAGTCAAGGGAGCGAAGTCATTTCGTTTTGTCCATGTGAATGTGTCAATATGTGTCAGTGCTCATGTCTTTTCATGTCCTTGTCTTGTCTTAGTAAATACATGCTATCTATCTACACATCCGGAGGTTCTCTTGATGCCTGCATATAACAGGCACACCCACGGGTTCGAAAAACATGTACGTTAGGATGGGAAGATGAGTTGGGGTGAGATCCACCGGTGTGGGTTAGAGCAGTATATTTTCCTCTGATGGACTGAACAGAGGGTCAGTGAACTTAGCCAGGTCACACTGACTCATCTCAGCTCGAGCAGGAGGAGTAAATAAAAGGCTTTGTGTCATTATCCTCTCTATATCTAAAATATAACCACTGTACTGGTGTATTTTATGGTGATTTATAATCCTAATAATCTAGAAATAATAATTTATGAATTAAAGGAGCAGTGTGTAGGATTTAGTGGCAACCAGCAGTGCAACAGATTGCAACCAGCGGAGACTTCTCCTATGTGCTAAGCATGAACTCCAGGTAAGGATTCTGTCAGTGTTAATTGTTCGGGTTTTTACAGGAAGCTGAATTATCTGCAGAGGTCTCCTCTTCTCCAAAACAAACAGACCAGGTGATTAAAACTGGTAACTATCTCTGAGTAAAGCAGTTTACATTACAAATCAAAAATCTGACGCTGTTCAGCTTGTTGCATACAGGCTGTTAGCCCGACACCTGCTAATGTGTGCTCAGCTTTTTTCTCGTATGACTTAAGATCCAGACATTCAGGAGGTTTAAAACAGGAGCTGAATTATTCACAGAGGCCTCTTCTTCTCCAAAACAAACAAACCAGGTCATTAAAACTGGTAAAATCTCAGTGCGTTCACAAATCAGTGTTTAGCTGTTCGGCTGGTTGAATACAGGCTGTTAGTCTGGCACCGCTAATGTTTGCTTACTACTTTTTTCTCTGATAACTTTAGATCCAGGAGGTTTATAACAGGACCTGAATTATTTGCAGAGGTCTCTTCTTCTCCAAAACAAACAGACCAGATTTAAACTGAAAAAAAAAAAACCACTGAATAGAGCAGTTTCCTGTTAAAAATAGTGTTTTTCAAACACCGTTTGCCACGTCAAGGAGGGGCTGCCAACTACGGTGGCTGATGCGAAAACCGTGAATGGTTCTATCTAGAGCCAGTTTTTGGTTTGTCCCTTCTGGGCTACTGTCCAAACATGGCAATGCCACATGGCATTGCTATGTTCAGATATAAACAGCTCATTCTAAGGTAATGAAAACACACAAATTCTTATTTTCAGGTGATTGTACACTAAAGTAAACATATTATATATATTTAATTTTAGCCAGTATTTCCCCATAAATCCTACACCCTGGACCTTTAAATGCTTTAGTCAAAAATCCCTATGAATTACTGGGTTAAAATTTCTACAATAAAGATTTTTTTTTACCAGATAGTAAACTTTGTCTGTGTTCTCATAAAGTTATAATAGCCATAATTAATCATCATTATGATTATAAATCATAGTTAAAGGTAAAATAAGATTTTGTTATTGCACCTTCTTGCAACATATGTCAGAAAGAAGGTCAGTCAGCATGTGAGAGCCATCACACATTCATGAACGTCTGCCCCCTTTGACCTCCTCCATCCACCAAACCTTCAGACTCCTCAGGCCCCTCAGCAGCCCCCCTTGTCTCCACCAGAATATCAAACACATCCCACTCATCGCTCTTTTCATTCCTCTTCCTTCATTTTCTTTGACTGCTCTGAACCCCACTGCCCCCTCCGTCCTCCCCTCCCTCTCCTGTGGATCCAGCTCTGTCTAATGGAGCCAGTGGTGCGTGATGTGAGTGGCCTACATACCACCGACCCCCCCAATCCCACTCCACCCCAGTCCTGGCAGATCAGACACACACACACACACACACACACACACACACACACACACACACACACACACACACACACACACACACACACACAGAACCAGGCGGGGTCCTTACACCATTTAACCTCTGGTAATCTCCTACAAACAAACACACACAGACAAGTAACATGTGCCTGTAGAGTCACAGCCCCCCTACACACACAGCTCCTGATCACACCTTAATTCTAACATCATTCATACACCCGTCACTGTGATGATGAAGATGACACCTTTCAATAGATTTCAAGGCATTATGACAACACACATGAGTTGTTTTTGACATCATTTTCTTTAGATGATAACACAGCACAAATATAATAAAGCTGTGTCATACAGGAAATACAAGCTTCCCTTTATCAGCTCAGCCTTCCCTGTATTGTTATTCCTGTTTATTTCTGTGTGCTTTGAAACAGATGCTTGTTTGTCTTTGTCAGTCTTAAATGAGTGAATTCATAACAATAGACTGATGTCCAACATGTGATAACGAGTATTTCGATGTTAGGTCTAAAGTAGAGACACTGAATGTGTTACTGACTCCACAGGTAGAAAAGTGATTAAACTATACTAACTAACTAACAATCAACAGATTTTGGTGATTTTGTACCATACATGCCCACTGCATTCCTCAAAATTATATTTTTTCCTGTACTGTATCATATAAGCACTACATTGTATGGAAATGGTCATCCTTTTCCAGCTGAGCTTGCACATTTGATGAATGTGACAATTAACAGAAATGGGTGAATGCATGAACAGAAATTTACTTTGTTTGCCATTTAAAACAAAGAAATGTGCAGTATTTTATCCTAGTGATGTCACTTACGTCAGAATCACAATCAGAATAAGATTTATTACCAAGTAGGGTTCACATACAAGGAATTTGTCTTGGTGTTTAGGTGCATGTAATAAACATACGCTCTGAAAAATGATGCATGAGGTCTGTGGATGACACTTAAAATAATGTTAAAACAAGTTTTTCAGCAAAAAAATATATATATGTTTGTAACATTGAAGTGTTGACATCTTTTTTTTAAAAAGTTGGTCAAAAATAACAATTCTGTGTAGGATGGGCTAAAAATAAATTAGAATATCTTAAATAAAATACTTTGATCACTGATCATCACCACAACTTTTGGATAAATATTAAGTTGGTTCAAGGTAATTAAGCTTTTTGAGGTCAAAGCAAATCATGTTGGTTGTATTAAAATAATTGGGTTTGTCGGATTATGAAAGACTAATAGGATTTACTCAATAAGGCCAGAGTTAGAGCTACTTAAAAAGGTGTTTTCATTTTTTTTATTAATTTTATTTTATTTAGGTGTATTAAAATAAATAGATAAAAAAATAACTACAATTAAACATGAATAAATACATTTAAAATTTAAAATATTTTGAAATGTATATATATTTAAAAATAAATATGTTTGGAGACGGTTAGCTAAAACAATGTTACTTTTTGTGAGCTATGAAAAGGGAACACAGAACATTATCATTATTATTATGTTTTTTAGGCCTACAATATTTTTTTTTTACATCTTACTGTTAAATAAGATGTAATTATTTGTGAAATTTAAATTGTATTTTGCACAGATTTTATTCAAAATCTCATCAAAAGAAAAATACAGTTTGCACAGCAAAAAACCTGAATTAAAGGCCTCCTTTATCCTCACATGCCCTTTTGAAAATTAAAGATATTTAATCCTCTGCATTTTTGTGTGATCACTCATGGACATGTGAGTTCTCTAGATCCAGAATTAAGTATATATGGATTTATGGTTGGCAGTAAATCTGTGCATAATGATTTGGCTAGAGTCCCAGAATCAAGCTGACTGCTGATGTTTGATTAGAAATTCATCGAGAGCGTGTTTAATTGTATTTCCTGGTTCTGTCTGCAGTTCGATGGAACCTGAACGATGAGCAAAAGCACTGGAGGCTGAACCTTATAGAAAACTTGGCCACAAGCCTGGTTTTTATCATAGTGGTGGTCAACGTCTTCATCACAGCCTTTGGAGTCCACAGGCCGAACCGCAGCGACTGAGCAAGAACACACACGCAGGTATTCTTTCAGTTTTTGCTGCTCACATATGTTCTTTATGCTCACTCTCTTTCTACTCCCCCCCCAACCTCTCTGAACAAAGGTATTTTCTCTCCTGCCTTACTGTGCAGTTGTCTCCTATAGACATCCATGTAGTCAGCATGTTTTTGGACCTGACCTTCACAACCCCCGACCTGACCTACAAACACACTGACCTCTCCAGGCTCTCAGAGAAATTTCCAACAACTTGTACAAACATACTACTGTTCATGTACCAGAAAATCATTGTTCTGTATGAAGAGAAAACAGCGAACAAGAGAAAGAAACGGCAGTGGTGACAAATGGGTCTGGTATGTAAACAACACAACATTTGTCTTTAGTGGACAAACAGGAAAGTGGAGACAACTGCAGTCAGGCACATGTGACCTCACACTGTCTGTCTCCTTTGTTGCCCGGGAGTGACCCCGAGCATCAGCCAGACACAAACGCACAGTTACACACACTCACAAATGCTGACAGCAGAACAGGCTTCAATTTTTAATCACATTGATGACGTTAGAGCAAGATGTCATGCTTCTTTTCCAGACAGCTCGGACCAGGAGGTTTGATGGGTCCAGGAGGGTGTGCCTCATCTGACTAACAGCTCTGTCCCACCTCCACTGCTCCACAGCTTTAACCTTACCGACACATCTGCCACCCAACCACATGCGTAACATTCAATTATAACAATGTTTGGTTGTGCCATGACTCTCTGTGCGCTCTGCGCTCTGCGTCTGTGGTTCTCTGGACCAGCAGCTGGTGAGTCAGAGTCAACACGGCACAGACCCCAGCAGAACTGCTCGTTAAAATGGAAGCCTTAATTAGACTGTGTTTCAGCAATGTCACCGAAACCCCAATTAGAGCCAAGGCAAATGCTCATTTTATACACTTCAGTGGTTTAACACAAGAACATAAAAGCAGTTTGAGCCTGTTTCACATAACCATCTGCTAAGTACCTGAAGAATATTCATGCTGCTATCTATAATTTCTTCAACGTGACTGTGACAAAGCACCTTTCAGATGACAGACCGACGTCACAATCTGATCCTTTTCCTCCTCCACAACTATCATTGGTAACCGTGGAAACAGCCAGACGAGCCGAGAGCCAGATTGATGACACACACAGCTCCACTCAGGGCAGATCCGTGGACTGATATACTGTATATACATAATGTATGTCTATGGCTCCCACACTGCTGGCTCCATCTCCGGCCTCAAGTCGAACATGACTGGCTCTGTGGGGGTCGAGCATCAGAGGATGCTGGTGATCATCGGGGTCGTGCACAGCAGGACTATTAATAGCTTCCTCGTGGGAATGTGGATACCAGTATTCGAGCTGAACAATCACCCTGGTGACACTTCCAAACCCCTTTAGCACCTCCCCGTCACTCCCCTCTCTCATCTGTTGCTCTCTCTTTGCAGAGGAGACAGGCGGGAAAGTGCTGCAAATCTCCTGAGATCAGACACCTGAACTCTCCTCTAGAGCTATACTGGAGATACCATCTGTGATATGGCCATTTTTCTTCTCATTCATATTATAGGAAATACTTAAAAGGGCTCCAACTGAGTATGAAATGCATCCTCCCTGCACAGAAGTCTTTCTTCAGCAGTCAACAGTGTTTAATGTAGCGTTTAATTAAGTTGACTCTATTCATTCAATCAATTTGATTGTCATTATTAATTAATGAGGACTGTCTGTTGCTCCAGTTTGTCATTGTTAAAGCACGCCAGAACATTTTCCATCAACCCTTTTTCCCACTTTGGTGCACTGACTGAGGGAAGCAGCGCCCTCTAGTGTATTTGTGGATGCTGTTCAATCGGTGAGATAAATGTTTCATCATCTTCTCCATTTCATGTTCACAGAGAGCCAGATACAATCCTACAACAGCTAATCACCACACTGCTACTGTGAATTTGCATTTTATGCTAATTAATTGTATACATTTCTGTGTGTCTGTCGACTATTTGTCATACTAGACGAAAATAAGATACAACTCTTGGTTATGTCAAAATGTGCTTTAATTGAGCAACAGTTGAACATATTATAGTGCACTTTAGTCAGGAGATTTTTTAACAGTCTTATATTAAAGTATTAAAAGGCACTGATTATAGGTGAAACTGTAGTGCAGGATGTGCATGTACAGCACTGTTAATTTAAAGGAATACTTCACCCACAAAATGACCATTTGTAAATCAATTAGTCAGGCTGTGTTACCTTATATTCGTTAAGAAAACTTTATTTTTCTCACGTGCTTCCGCAAAAAAAGGCAAACGCATTTATATTTTCTGAGTAATTTTGGGGGCCACCTGTAACAACAGCAAAACTACATCAAAACATGTGTTTAATAACTCTCACACAACTCCTGCAGTACAATCCAAGTCTCATTTATCAGTTGTATGCTCAGTACTTCCCAAACACAGGCATTTTTCGCTAAAAAAAAAAACCTTAGTATTGGAGTCCGGCTTTGAAATGAGCTTGAATAAGTTTCACTGCATAAGTTGTGTGTTGTGTGTTTGTAAACGCATGTGTGGAGGTATGCGAGTAAACAAAGTTTTCCTCACAAATTCAAGGTAACACGGCATGACTAACTGATTTACAAATGGTCATTTTGTCAGTGAAGTGTTCCTTTAAGCCACCAACACAGGTGTTTTCACTTATGTTGCCTCATTAGACCTCCTTTCAGGACAGCGTGTATATAAAAATGCACTTAACATCAAACCTGTCCTTCTGTTGGTTTGGTTGTACCTCTGAGGGCAGGAAAACTTCTTATTAGCACGTACACCAAACAGCCAAAACATAAAACCACAGGTGGGTAAAGTGAGTCACACTGATCATCTTGTTACAATGCAATGTTCTGCTGAGAAACCTCTGGTCCTGGCACTCATGTGGATGCCACTTGACCTGCTTCACCCACCCAAATACTGTTGCAGACCAAGTACACCCCCTAATGGCAACCACACTCCCCGATGGCAGTGGCACCTCCAGCAGGACAATGAACCATGCTACACCACAAAAACTGCTCAGGAATGTGACAAAAAGCTCAAGGTATCAACCTGGCATCCAAATCCCAATCTGATCGAGCATTTGCGGTACATGCTGGTACCCTACAGTGCGGCTTCCTTGGATCAGACTCAGCTCTGACCTGTCGAGGCATGGAAACAGGATCTCTGGGGTTGTCCTGTGGTGTCTGGCACCAGGTTCTTAGTGGCATATGCTTGAGATCTGTGGGTTGTGAGGTGGGGTACTGGTATGTCCCAAGGATGCTCGATCAGAGTGGGATCTGGGGACTTTGGAGTGCAGGTTGACACCTTGAGCTCTTTGTCAATTGTGTAACAGTGTCTGGGTGAGTGGAACATCAGGTGGCATCCACATGAATGACAGGACCAAAGGTTTCCCAGCAGAACATGGCATTGTTACAAGATGATCAATGTCATTCACTTCATCTGTGAGTGGTTCTAATGTTGTAGCTGATCAGTGTAGAGTTAAGTGACATCCTGTAATTCCCAGCAAAGCTCCACTCACAGCTTCAACCTGAGCAGAGGTCTAATCAGCTGGAGTGACTGCAAACAGCTGTGTGGGTGTGCTATTAATATTACGCTTCATTTTAGCTGAAAATGTGATTGGTATTATCATTGTTCTGTACACACAATAAACCCAGGACTTATTCATACAAGTATTATGGAAGAACATTAAACTTTTTTTTTTTCTTGGAAACAGTCATCAGCCGTGGGAATTCAAGACAGAATGACTCATGTTAATGTCATCAAAGCTTCAGATTAAAAAACAAAGTCAATTAGTGCTTACAAATGCGTGCAATTTTTAGCTTTCAACGTTTGGCACAGCGTAGTGGCAAATTTCACGGCTTGTTCCTCTCACAGGGCTACTTCTTAAGCATTTCAGTGCCTTAACGGCCTCGTTGCTTTTGCTTTCCAACCTCAGCTTAGGAAATGAACACATCTTTAGCGCTTTTACTAAGTCTTGCTGCAGAGCAGTGAAGAAACGGATCAGTGCTTCTCAGTGTCTCACCCTCTGTGGGCAGAAAGAGTGGCATCAAGAGTGGAAAGTAAGTTTTAAATATGAAACACTTTGAAGGGCTTTGCTTTTGAACTAGCTTTAATAATAAGATAATAAAAAATAATTATGATATAATGAATAAAATTCTTGATATTCAAAAGTAATTTTAAAAGCCCAAGGATGAGTAAGTCTGAGCACTTATCTATCTTTATGTATGACTCACCTCCATAATAGTAAAGCACTGCAATACCCACTGCAAAACTGAAACAGCTCAGGAAGAACATCGGCCCTGCAGAAAGAAAGGAGAGAGATAAAGTTCTGATCAACGACTGATAACACCTAGAAACATGAATCTGATCAGCACACTAAATGTGCCTTGTGGGTCACTGTCTTCTTAATAAATGATATGAATTAAAACTAGAATTGCTGCTTCGCGGTTGTATGCCGCCGTGAACCAGCCAAGTTGCACTTTCAGTTTACATCCATGTCTGTGAAAAAAGTGGATGCCTCACACACGTTCCCCCCAGCAGCACAGAAGATCTACAATCAGCACAGTTTCAAAGCGGACACCCAAGACTAGTGTCACAAATTCAGTGCTTGATCCAATGTCTCCCCTTCTGTTCCTGAGATATGATGCTGAGTAATGGCCAGAAAAGTGTTTATGCAGAACATTATGATGTCACACTGAAGCTGACCTTTGACCTTTTGGATATAAAATGTCATCACTTCATCATTATATATCGTATTTGACATTTGTGTGAAAGTTTGTCATAATAAGCATAAGTACTCTTGAGTTACGGCCAAAACTATGTTTTGTGAGGTCACAGTGACCTTGACCTTTGATCTTTAACCACCAAATTCTGATCATTCATTCATTTTCTGTAGCCAGCTTATCCTGTTGGGGGTTGTGGGGAGGCTGGAGCCTATCCCAGCAGACACTGGGCAAGAAGCAGATTACACCCTGGATAGTCAGCCAGATTATCACACAGAAACAGACAACCATTCACGCTCACATTCACACCTACGGCCAATTTAGAGTCACCAATTAACCTGCATGTCTTTGGACTGTGGGAGGAAGCCGGAGTACCTGGGGAAAACCCACGGTGACATGGGGAGAACATGCAAACACAGCACAGAAGGGCTCCCTGGTTCAAACCAGGAACCCTCTTGCTGTGAGGTTACAATGTTAACCACTGCACCATGGTGCCACCAAAAAAATATTCTGTTCATTTCATTCTTAAATCCACAAGAACGTCTGTGCCAAATTTTCGAAAACTTCCTCAAGGCGTCCTTGAGATACTACGTTCATGAGAATGAGACGGATGCAGAGACCTTGACCTCTGACAACCAATACAGGATGTCTACAGATATATCCAAGTTAAATTTAACACTTTTAAAGACATTTTTAATCCCACCTTATATGAAATTTAAGACCAAATCTGCAATGGAAATACACGTTTTTATATATATATATATATATGTGTGTGTGTGTGTGTGTGTGTGTGTGTGTGACACATGTGTAACACACTGATGTCAGTTCAAAATGAACTGTAAGGGTGAGTTTAAGTTTAATGTGTGTTATGTAAAAAAGAAAACAAAATCTCATTGCTGTCATAAATGCTATTTGTTATTGCAACACTTCAGTATGTCCAATGATTGTAAACAGTCATTGGGTCTGTCAGACTGGAGACGTTTCCACAGTAATGTAACCAAAAATATTTAAGACCCACTGAATCTGAATTCAAGACAATTTAAGACTTTTTAATCGCCTATGGACACCCTGCAAAATCTACTCAGTTTATTGTGAAGTCCAAGTGGATGTTTGTGCCAAATTAAAAAAAAATTCCCTCAAGGAGTTCTTGAGATATCATGTTCACAAGAATGGGATGGTCGGATGGACATACAGATGGGCAGATCTAAATATAGATGGACAACCCGAAAACATAATGTGCAGAGGCATAAAGATAAATAAAAACAAACTGAAATATACAACTACAACTATACTGCAAGAGCCAAGAGTCCAAAGCTGCTCTGTGAAAAGACAATTATCTTGTTGTTCACTGTCTGAACAAGCCATCATGTCTTTGTATGACTTGTGACTGGGAGTCATCACTGATGACCCATTTCCCTGCTGACACACCTTTGACCCAGTGGATGCGCCCCTGACTGTTCAAAGGAATGCAGGGACAGAGGAAGCTGTTTTGGATGAGGGGGGTTTACACGTGAGCTTAACTGACCCACAAAGCCAGAGCCCTGGATGTAATGGGATGATGAATGGTGGAGCGGTAGGGCCCTCATTCTGATGCTAGGGGTTAAAAGGTTCACAGAACAACTATGTTTGTTAAAAGAACAAAGCTTAGTTGGGCTTAAATGGTTTATCTGAGGATCAGTGAGGGGTACAGAGGCACCCTGGCATACACACACTGTAAGGCCACCATATTTGAAAAAAATGGTAGTCATGCTGCAAAATTAAACTTTTA
This sequence comes from Cephalopholis sonnerati, assembly GCA_019142605.1. NCBI lineage: Eukaryota > Metazoa > Chordata > Actinopteri > Perciformes > Serranidae > Cephalopholis > Cephalopholis sonnerati. Next base: position 14,552,473 of record JAGQAX010000011.1, on the reverse strand, counting down.
CAACTGCAGAGTAAAGGCCATTAACTACAAATTATGGTTACTTTACTCTTTACACAATTTCCCAAAGTTTGAAATGAAGTTTGAGAGTGACTTCTTACTTTCCAGGCAGCCATTAGTTTCAGTACATGCCAGTACAGGATTAAAAGTGAATTAGCAAAGACTAGACATCTTCCTTTAACAGGTAATCCATCACAATGCCCATTGTCTGACTGAATTTGTATTTAGAAAGAACATGAAAAAATCACAAGAATAAAGTTACAGAACAGATGAGATCACAGAGGGTAATATATATGCTGTTAAGGGTTACTTTTGTAATGTCCGCAAAGAAAATTAATTATTTTTTTATTCACCTTTTATTTAACCAGGGAGTCCCTTGAGATAGAAATCTCTTTTCCGAGAGAGACCTGGCCAAGACAGCACAGCACTAACACTTTAAATAGAAATTTAACGCAGCAGACAGAAAAATAAAATAATCTAAAACACAAGGAAGAGATTAGGCTTGTTGGAACAGGTTAGGCCCAATTGAACACGTTGGGCTTGTTTAAATGGGTTAAGCTCAATTAAATGGGTTGGGCCCATTTTAACACGAAAGGCTCATTTGAGCATGTTGGGCTCAGTTGAATGGGCTCGGCTGGTTTGAATGGGTTAGGCTCAGTTTAATAGGTTTAAAAACTCATTTATTCCTCAGTCTGACAACCTATTAAATCAGAATATAGCTTCTAAGTGTCCTCAGCGTACCTGGGTCAAACACTGAATGTAAGAGGAATGATTAATTTGTTGCACTGCAGCCACTTTTTCGTAATGTCTGATGTGATTTGTAGCATTTGTAGTATGGTCTTGTTTAGTTAAATGTCTCTTTGTACTTCTGTATTTATGTGTTTTTTTCTGATTTTTGTATTTATGTGTATTTACGTGAAACAATTCAGGTCTTGGAACACAAATCTTTTCTGACAATAGAGAAAAATCAAATCAACTCAAACTTGCAAATCCACTGGTGTGGTCTTAGACGGTAAAGTCTTTATTTCAATTAAACTAATGTAAATCAGACACAGAAAGCTCATGTATATAATGCTCTATTGTCCTCAGCAGTCGTGCGAGATGTCGATTAGACTTACCTCTGTCATTAAGCACATATCGTTGCGGGATGATTTTCTCACTGTTAGTCCATTTTTGATCGGCCACCTCTAGAACAGAGAGTAAAAATGGTTACAGGGTAAACCCTACACTTTAAATACCAGCCTGTGTAGTGTCAGATCCAGGCGGCGCGTTGGCTTCTCTCTCTATCTTGAACAGGATAAGCCTACATGAAGTCAGACAGGTCAATTACAAAGCAGAAGATCCACTACTGGGGAAGCTGCTAGATGCCAAACCAGCTCACTTTAAGATCCAGTGTGTAGAACTGTAGTTGCAGAACTGAAATTTCTCCTGTGTGCCAAGCGTGTAGGAGAACATGGGGGACTTAGTGGAAAAGGACTGGCTCCATATGTAGATAAAAACAGCTCATTCTAAGGGCACAAAAACACAGTTTATATAGTTATGAATATTGTATTATATTTCTGCCAATAGATGCCCCTAAATCCTACACACTGGACATTTAAAACTTATTGGATAAACTCAAAATCTCTTTGGCAACATGCCAGAAAAAGTAAAGAAGAGATGCACTAATACAGACATCACATTTAGTGTAAGCAGAGGGAGGCTTTTTGGCCTAAAACCACCTGAAAATGCGTCAGTATAATTAACTTTAATAACATTATGTGCAGGAATTGTAGAAAACGATGAACAGACAGTTTCAGAAAGCCGCAAGATGATGTGTTAGAGCACCAGCACATGACTGTGACACAAACATGGAGATTAACACAGATAACAGCATTCTTTGGATGTTGATGTCAACAGGTCCTACTTTTTTTTGATTCAGGACCACATCTTTTCTTTTACCTCTTTGTGTGACTCTGGAGGGCAGGCTGGAGTACACGTCCTCAGCGTGGATGTGAAGTCCTCTGTAGAATTCATGACATGCCTCCTCGCCCTTCCCATACAGGTGCTTCAACAGCTCAGCTAACCGCACTTTGGTGGGCACGCTCAGGTTCCTGAACTGCAGGGAGACACATGCTGAATTAAATAACTGCACACACCTGTTCCAAGACCAAATTCAGTTATACAGGTCATGATGATGTCAAAACAGGATGTGTTTATGTTGAAAACGGTGTCATATGTTATCTATAGTGACCCTGTGGGCTTCCTTGTCACTGAGTATCTGGGGGTAGATCCTGTTCAGCTGCAGCACCAGTCTGTCAACCAGTTCAGTGTCCATCCTCTGATCTGAGCACAGGAACTGGGCGTCCCGCTGGAGCTGCTCCTGGTAATCATCATTGTCTAGTCAAGAAATGACAACATTAAAGAAGAAACAAGCACGCTTTAATTCCTAAATTCATGTACATAAAGTGAACTGGAGATCAGGTCAGAAGTGTATGACCCCGTGCAATTAGATCTTGCTACAAAGCTCTAATTGAAGCCCTGAAGATTTTACGTCTAGTCTTACAGTAAGTAGTTTCTTAGTAAGCTGGTGCTGGCATCAGCCCTGTTCTGAAAATAAATGACTAAGAGGTTTATAGTCCTGTTTAGACAGGCGAATAGAGTTGCTGTAAAATTGTACATTTGGCAACACTTTCTATATGAATAACCTGTTCAGGGTGTGCAAAAATAACACACGGCAGTAAATACCAGTTTGGTAAAGCTCAAGCTCTTTTCTGACTGTAATAGGTGCTGATTCAACTCAACGGTCATTTGTGGCTGTATTTTGTAGGAGTTTTTAAAGGATACAGGTATTTCTGCCAACTCACTGTTGATGCTTTCAAACTTTAAGACAAACAGGTGGTGTGCACTTTAGTAAAGATTTGGATCTCCTATTGAGTGTACCTTAATAAGTCTTTGTGACCTTTGTTGTTTTTTGCCTGTGCAGTTATGTGTTTGACATCATAGGGATTTCTGAACATGTCCACATTACACTGCAGGCAGCTGAACTTCAACAACTAGTAGAGATGCAGCAAATATATGTTAAAGGTCCCGTGTGTAGGATTTAGGGGGATATGTTGACATAAATTAAATAATATATCATAAATATGTTTTCTTTAGTGTATAATAAAATAAAAATTGTTTTGTTTTCATTACCTTAGAATGAGCCGTTTATATCTAAATATGGAGCGGGTCCTTGTCCAAGGAGATCGCCATGTTGCACAGCCATGTTTCTACAGTAGCCCAGATTTGATAAAATACCTGGTTCTAGTTGGGGCTTTTCACGTTTTCGCGTCAGTCATCATAGTTAGCAGCCCCTCAGTGACAAAAGCGTTGTAGAAACACAGATTTTTTTTTTTTTACATGAAACTGCTTTATTCAGTGTTTTTATTGTTTTAATGCACAGGGTCTGTTTGTTTTTTAAAAGGAGGAGACCCTTTGAGGATAATTAAGTGCCCTGGTAAAAACCTTATGACATTTGGATCAGAAATAAGGTAAGCACAAGTTAAGTTGTCATTGAAAATAGGTGAGCACATGTCAGCAGGTACTGGGCCAGCAGCCCATCTGCGATATGCCAAACACGCTGGAGAAACACGGATTTGTAATATGAAACTACTGTATTCAGTGTTTTACAGATTGTAATTATCTGGGGTCTCATTTATAAAACAGTGCATAAGATCCATACTAAAAATTTACATACGGACAAACGCCAATTGTTGCCAATTTCCCATCTCTAAAATGTCCTGTAAGCATGGGTTCTCCTGCCAAATCTGTTTTTATACACTGCAACTTTTGTGTGGGTGTCGCACACCTCTTTTAGGCCTCATTTTGTGTGTGCACAGTGAGACCCCTGGTATCCTGATCCTGGCACCTATACATGTATAGATGTCCAGACAAGCAATATCAGGCCTCTGTGCAGGGTCATTGATCCACTTGGACAGGGGAAGAATGAGGGGTGCGTTAAGCATGCATACAAACTTGTCAAAATTATAATCAAAACACACGTCTAATTGCATTAATATCTGTATGATCTTTGGTTCTCTATCCCATACAGCTCTTTCAGGCCTTGGTATGCAATGTCTATAAATGAGGCCCCTGGTCTGTTTGTTTTGAAGAGGAGGAGATCTCTGCGGATACGTTGGCTCCTGGTAAAAACCACCTGAACAATGAACACTGAAGGAATTCTAACCTGGAGAAGCTTCAGCTGGTTGCAATCTGCAATCCGCCCTGCTAGATGCCACCAAAGCCCCCTGAATCTTACACACTGCTCCATTAAGTAGGTAAGAAATTGGTGAGACGATAGTTTGTCCTGTTTTATCAGCAGTTTATCCATAATCTGGCAACATCTTTAATTAAACAGGAGAGACAGAGTATCCTTTAGCAATATTAAATAAAACTGATCCTAACCTACTGTAATGTCTGATTTATTCTTGACCAAACATATTTGGATTTGACACACAGGAGCTTCATCATGAATATCTTAAAGGGCTGGGTAGCTCTGTTGAATAACATGATGTAAATAGATCTGTCTATGAAACTGCTCGTGTTTTATTTATAAGGTGGACATTTGGACGGAACACTCTGGCTATTTCAAGTGCTGTTATATAACACACACAGATACTTCATTACATGAAGCCAACATTAATGTATCTGCTAACACATTGCTATAGCAACAGGTTAACTTTAAACTGTAGATTTTCTGCAACAAGTGGCGCACCCACACAGGCGCTCTGCGCTCCCTCCTATCCGAGTCAGCGCGCAAGGATTTCAGGAAATGATCCAAAACATCTTACCCGTGATTCACAAACCTGTCATACTGACAAACGTGGGACTTGCTCTTTCCGACCGACAGCCTCCCGGTGAAACTTCCTGGTCTCCCCGGTGTGACGGTCTCTCCTGTCTCCGTTACATCAGCACGCTGCGCCGCTCCGGGACCACATGACTGACCTCAGGGCCACATGGTGATTATCAGTGCGCAGACAGCGACGGTGCCCTGAGCTGACAGGCAGATTAACAGGAGCTAAGCTTTCTGTTCCAAACACTGGACCACAGAGAGGTGTCACTCATCACTTTATTTTATTCCCTTCATCCATTTATACTCATATCATAATAATAATAGGCTACTTAGTTGTCATTTTCTCGTCAAAAATACATTCTTCACCATATTTGAAGTTCCTGTGTGTAAGCTACATCATTACTGTCATTATCACACTGCTGCTGCCTTATCATATTGGCTTGTAAACATTTGCATTGGTCCTTCTTGAGGAAATGTACACAACTGCACCTCTTCCATTGCAATACAGTCTCTTTAATTTATTTACATTCTTTAAAAACTGATATTTACACACTGGCTGGTGCTTTCCAGCCTTAATATGAGTCTCACAGACAGTTTCCTCAGCTGCCTACAATGTGTGAACTGTGTCCCAATAAACAGCTTAAAGCTACAGTAGGTAACTTTTATAGAGAAATAACTTTTATAAGAATAAAAAGTAATAGTAATAATGTAATAATAATTTGTTAAAATAATGTAAAAAATGTTCCTTTGGCTCCTCTCAGTGCTCCTAATGACATTTACAAGAATCCACCTGGCCTGAATGAAAACAACCAATCAGAGAGCCAGGAGGAGTCTCTAATACAGTGTCAGTAGGCTCGTTCGAGATGAGCCAGGCCTGCGCCGACTCCACCGACTGCAGCGCCTGGCTCTCACCTGATCTAACAGCTGATTGGTTTAGATGTTGACTCAGCAAGATGACGTTAATTTTTGTTGAATTTTAGATATTTGAATTTTATTTGTCCGATCTGAAGGTTTATTCTCTTAACGGAATACATGTTGTGTGGCTAATGGAGACTGAGAACGAACTTATATATAAGTGTGAGAATATTTTAATAAATTGACATCATATCGGACAGGATGTAAGTGTTTCTGTGACTTCCTGTACGGACTGAGGGCTGCTGGAAACTGTCAGGAAACTGTCCGACTTGATCGCGGCTATTTGTCACCGCCTCCCGCTGCAGCCGCCTGATCTCGTCTACTTTCCAGGCGAGGCGCAGTTCATCTCGAACGAGCCTAATCACTGCTTGAGCACGCTGCACTGCCAACAACAGCGTGCCCGGGGAAGACACGTAAACAGAAGAAAATTGATGACAAAAAGCAAGCAGAAAAAAACTGTGCGTTCCAGTACCCTATGCCAGAAAAAGATTTAGTATGTCTCAATACATTATATGTCGAATGCAGTATGTCGAAAATACCAAAATGTCATACTACATCCAGTTGCACTTTTCTGGCTACTCTGACCCACAATCCTCTGCGCAGCTGAACATATGTCACAGTGACTGAGCTGCAAACAGCTTGACAGCTGATTGACAGCTGCCAGAAGTCGCAATGACGGATGATAGCGCATTCAAATAACTGATGACCAGTCGAATAGTAATAAGAGGAATATTAAGTGAATAAAATAATCACAAAGATGAATTTACCAACAACAAAAGTGTGAAAATAACGACAGAGAAATGCATAATATTACTGCTGTGATTATATGTTTGAATCTACAATCTATGCAGTTATAACTTATAAGTTAGAACTACATAAATCGCAAAGTAACAACTGCAGAGCTCCCCGGGTTGACCTCTGTCTCTGGCAAGCTCAGTGAACGACATTTTGTTTTATCACCATGGCAACAGATCTATGAGAAAGAGGGTGCTCAGGGTGCAACGTTAGCCTATGAGAAAGTAGTATGTCCCAGCTGCGTGCATACTGCATGGAACAGTATGTACTTTTTAAGGGCAGCTGCAGTAACTAGTAAAAGTAAAAAGAAGAAGTATGCGTTTCGGACTTAAATCGAGTCGGAGATAAAACAGATGTTTCACAGTAAACATCTGTGGAGTTTTTCAAGCTGGAGAGAGCTGCAGGACCTCAGAGGAATGAAAAACTGAATCCTAAACTGAAGCTGTGCAACGAAGATATTGAGCTTGAAGGAGTGAGAGCATGTGCAAAAAGAGGGGGGCAGCGCAGTGCAACGTGTGCATGAGGAGTGATTGACGCTGCTAGAGACTCATCCTTGCTCTCTGATTGGGTGTTTTGGTTCAGGGAGGTGGTGGATTCTTGTAAATGCCATTTTTCAGATTGTCTGTCTCATGTACGACTATCAGGAGATAGTGACCATTTTAGCAAATCTGATAAAAAGTTATTTTCCTACAAGTCACCTACTGCACCTTTAAATGTTAACTTTTACAAAACAATATTTCGGAAAAGCTCAATCGAGGGCATGAAAGTCCCCAACCCAGTTCTAAATACAGGGAGTTTCATCTGTCAAGGCTGGTGTCCTGAAAGTGCAATAGCGCCTCTTTTCAGACAGAGGGCAGTGTGCCATTGCAGTTTACAGAAGGCACATAAGTCTGTCTCATCAGTATGCCTATAGAGCCTTCATACTGTGCAGAACTGCAGACATTATAATTTCAACACGATCAGGAATGTTCAGTTACTACTCCTCGTAGTCCTCATCGCACAGACCAACATATTTGGCCAGTAAACAAGTTCTTGACTGATGGTATTCACCTCCTGTGTAATGTGTCCTCACACTGATATAATCCGAATGGAATATTCTTTGGCAGCGTTTATATTCCTCGTGTTGGACTCATCTGTGGTCGATGGCTTCGCTCCACAGAAACTGCTCTGTTGTCCTCCGTACTGCCTCACCAAACCAGGACCTGCTGCTGAGATCTGGACCAGGCCTGGGTTTGCAGTTTGACAGTGTGGCTGAGGAGGTCCGAGGTATTCAGGTGGACCGGGGATCTGTGCAGAATCTGGGTTTCGGGGTAAGAGAGGCTGGCTGTAGTCATAGCCAGGGAGAGTGGAGAGCGGAGGAGTGGGGCCGTATGTGCAGGCAGGACCATAAGCATACTGTTGATGACATCTGTGGAGGGAAAAGACAGGAAGTTGCTTTTTTAACTTTTCTGCTGGTGTCTTCAGGGACTTTTTGATCTCCCCCACCTTTGACCGTTTTTTAAACAGGACAGCCCACAGCTTACCTGCAGGCTCGCATGCTGTCACACACAGCTGGGTTACCAGGTGTCCCACAGTGAGAGCACCTTGTCCTGGGTGTTGTTGTTGTTGTTGTTCCTGCCTTTATGGCCGTAGCGAGACCTGTTGTCCTCCTGATGTTGGGCCTGCTCCTCCCACTGCCACATCTCAGACTCCCTGTTCAAGAAAATCCATTTGTCAGTATTTCATCAGGAGCTTGTTAACAGACAGGACTGACTGATAACTCCATTTTAAATACTTGTTCTTACTTTATTTATTTCCATTTTATATTACCTACTTCGCTCTATTTCAGGGTGGAATCTTGTAGTTTTCAGGACACTACATGTCTTTGACAGCTACAGTTATTAGGTGCTTTTGGACCTCCAGCAGATATTGAGCTGTTTTTCCATGAGTGCATTTGTTTGTCTCATGCACGAGTCTGCACATGCAGGCAAGCAGGTGACATGGTACACAGTCCTGGCAATTGTTTCACACTATTCCACTGATCCACAGGTGGCGGAAACACCCCATGATATGCAGCAATGTGCCAGCAAAGGCAGGGAAGAAGAGGACAGCAAGCCAGTAAACATGGATGTAAACAATGCTGGCTTTCATATACTTAAAGCGGCTACAGGTAGTTTTTAACTGGCTATGAAACAGTTCCAAATTAATACTGATGCCAAACAAGAGCAGAAGAAGAAGGAGAAGTTTGACTTTTTATTTATAGTTATTCGTAATGCCTGTCGCTGGATCCGATTCCTAGCAAAAGCAGACAAAATTATTATCGCCACGCAGACTGCAAGAGCCTTTGTTTTACATTTTCCCAGCAAAGTTTCACAGTGAGTAGTGCATTAGCGAGTTTACAGGAAGCAGAAGGAGATCTTTCTTTTAATAATTTTGTTTTGGACGGTACAGTTTGTGGTTATGGCTGATACTGGGGCAGCAGCAACAAAGAGAAAAAGAAATGAATTGACTGAGGAACCAAAAAAAGCTAAAAAAAAAAGGACAGTAACAGAGCACGGGTGAAAATGCAAGTCAACCTTGGCTGGTCATTCAACAGATGCAGGACTTGAAAGGATTCAAAACTAACCTTGACTTGGCACCTTTCTTACTAGATGTCTATTTTATTTATGAAATACATTGCGACACGTTAATAAATTTACAGTCGTGCCAAAAAAGAAAAATATTATTAAGAATAAGTTTTGTCTTTCTTTAACTCGCTTCCTAAACAATCGTACATGCTAGCCAGATCAACATCTATATGACACGAGGTGGTGGTGCTCATGGGAAATGCAGTTTTCATTCAGCTCAGCCGTCAGACAATAATGTTGGCATCGTACGTTTCTAAAAAACACAGATACGTTACATTTGTATGTTTCATACATATCATATCGAGATTTCTGAGGTGTTGTAGTGCTGATTTCATGTACATGAGCCAACTTGGTCATCTGGAGGTGGAGGGGGTGGAGGATGGTGTGACACGTACGTAAGAACACCACTGTTGAGACCAACAAACAACAAAACCGGTTGTTCATTAGCAAGACTTCAAGGTATTTTCAGTGGTGTTTGTGGTGGTATTTAAAGCCAAAACCTTATCTGTTCTTGACCATATCCAAGTTTTTTGCATGTAAATCAAACCACACATTAACTCAAGCATTGTTGAAACTTAAAGTTTCAATCTCCTACATAATAACATACAAATGAAACATATCTGTGGTTTGCAGAAACGTACAAAGGCAACATTTATTCTGAAATCAACACAAAATTTAAGTTCCTTGTAGTTGCTTTAAAAATTACTTTGCATATGCTTTATGAGGAAGGAAACACTCTCAACACATTTGCTCATTTTGGCGTGTAACAGTGGCTGTAAACATAACTTTTGTTTTTCTCTACAGGGCACCTTTAGTGATTTTAAATGAAGGACTTGCACTTGTAATAGAGTACTTTTTCATTGTGGTATTAGCACTTCTAAGTCACCTCTCATGCTTTTTCCTTTTGTCCTCTTTGATGCAGTCGAGCAAACAGCAGGTGATGAAGGCCACGGACATGAAGAAGATTATGGCCGTGCTCACAATGGACGCCAGCACAGCCACACGGAAACCATAGTCCTCAATGGGAGACAGAGCTGGAGTGTGAGAGAAGGACACTGTTGATGGATTTATTGTCCTTTTTTCCCCATGCCCTGCACTCAACATATTAGACAAATCCATTCATCATGCTGCAAAGATCCATGTTCGACAATTCCTTATCAGACTTAGGTATCACACAAATCACTGCCACGTAGGCTGCTACATCACAAGTCTTTCATTATCATTTAACCTGAGGAGACTGGCGGAAATAAAACCATTTTACGTGCCAGCTCATCACGGAAGGGACAATAAAACATAAATTCCATTTTTAATTTCTTTCTCTTTCACATCAGACACCTTCTTCTCTCCCATGATGATTGATCCTGAAACATAATTAAGATCCTGCTCTCACTTTTTCCACTCGCTCATCAAAAGAGCGGCTAACTGTGCACCTGCTTGAAATTATTCCTCCCTGCCTCCATTAGCATTAATATTCTCCTTTAATGAGCTTTTTCCCCAAGCAAGAAATTATTTTCTCTCCAATGTGTCCTCACATAATTTAGGAGAATTAATTATTGCAAAGCCAAATCACACCTTAAGTGTCTTCATGTAACATTGCCCATAGCCACAATGCCTATCACATAATGTTTAATATAGATCCCATCTCTTCAGAATAATGAGCAGACTGACAGTTCAGGGGAAGTTTTGCAGCCGCTGCAATTCTGCCAGTAAAAGCATTTGGAACATTTTATCCGCACAAACTCACACTTCGGTTATGAAGTCTATGAATAATAAAGTAACATGCACCTGGCTAGAAGCAGGCAACTCCAATAATGAGTGACATTATTTCTATATTAACTGCCATATTAAGGCTTTTACTTACGTTTGCAGTAGGTCTCCCCCACCCAATGGGTGCTGTTGGTGTCCATGACGCAGATCAGCTCACCTCCAACCAGTTTGTGTTTGGCTGGGCACTGCAGGGAAATGACTGTGCCCACAGTTGTGCCATTGCCCTGAATGATCCTCTGGGTGCCCAGGGCTGGCAGGGGCATGGGTGTGCACTGAGCCTGACTCTGAGCTGAAACAAAGATCCAAAGAGTCTGTTAGTGATGAATCTGATTGTGTGCATCCAAAAAACAGCGTCTGTGATTGAATTATGTTGCAGATTTTTAGATGTGCATAAATCATCAAAAGTTCAGCCAAAGTTTGAATACATGTTTAATTCATGTTTCTTCAAAAGAAATTTGTTTTCGCAGAGATGATCAGACAACTCCGAATTCAAAAGTAGCACAACAACAATTCAGGGGGAACAACAAAGAAGAATGGAGCACTGCAGATGAGATTCAAAGTGGGATGGGACAATCATTCCACAGTTATCAGTGCTGAACCCCTGTAGGGCTGCACAACACAGCGTGACAAAACATTGGCCCCCCTGTAACAGCCTAGTGCCGCTCTGCATCGAATTCTAACGGTATCGAAGCAGGAAATGTGATAAATCATTAAACAAAAGGCCTTGGAGGCTGGTGGAAACACACGGGCCATCTGGAGCCATGCTAAACAACCGGTTATCATACAGCACAGCACAGTGCTCAGCATATTACAAGAGGGGAGGTCTCTCTCAATGTGTCGGCTCAGTACGCCAGCAGTCTGGCACCGAGAACCTACAACATAAGAGTATCACTTCATCATGACACAAGCTGTTGGAATGCAAATAAACAGAATGACATCAGTTCGGTGTTTTCCAACAGGACTGGGAAGGATAATGTGATCAGGGCCCAGGCCAGTCATAACAAGCCTGTTTACTGAGGGAAACTCTGGTTTTCACTGAAAACACTTGTGACATAGGATAGAATTTGAAACTGTTCCTCTTTGTTACTATTAAATAAAGGAAAAAAACATCCAAGAATGTGAGAGGGGCTGCGTGCACTGCTAGGAGAAACGTGGTGCACTTCTATCACCACAAGGGGCATCGAATCACATCAAAAGTTCAAGGTTTCATTGACAAACAGACAGACAGAAAGACAGAGGTGAGGTAAAGTGAAGTGGGTGCACATGTCCTGTTTTTTAAAGAATCACACATCAGATCAGATTTTACAATGACACTCTGGGTCAGACACAACTGGGATAAATACTCCCCTGAAGGCTATTAGCATAAGCTCACCATATTCAAGTTTATGTAACACAAGGACGCACTTCATTGCCGATAAATGGAGAGCATCACTTTTATGTAACGTGTGTGTGCGTGTGTGTGTGTGTATCTGTGTGTGTGATGCTCAGCTGTGCATTGGCGAGAGGAGTTTATGATGTGTAAGCCTCCAGTGAAACCTCCCCTTTTCAGTTCCCCTTTTTGCTGTATTTAAAAATACATAAAAAATAAATTGAGATCTGAAAGAAAGATGTTAAGTTCATTTAATCTTCCCTCAACAACCTATGTATGATATCAAGTGTATTTATTGATGCAACACACCCATAAATTACAGATAAAATCTGCAAATGCATCACATTTCCTTTAACCTAACCCTAAAACAATTGTGAGGAAACTGCTATCACAGCAACTGTAAGTCCCTACAGGGATATTGCACAAAAGGATTTTCAGGTCTTCATGTTTGAATAAGACACACAACTTGTAGATTATAAAATAAAATCCTAAAATACAGGCCCTTGTGTTAATAATAGATCTGGAGTAAGTGCAAAGTGCCTAAAACAAATACCCGTCCCACACATATCCTACACGCTCAACTCGAGAATGAATTAGACACCATTTAGTGTTCGCTATTTCATGTCTTACCTGACTTATTCCGGTCATCTTGGTTTGTAAAATCAGTCCTGGACACATCTGCTATTGAAGCTGTTGCGGCTGACATGGTGGTGACAGACAAACGCCCCCCCAAGTCCGCTCTTTGGTTGTGCGTAAAGACTGCGCAACGGTGCTCCTCTGTGCCCGGTACAGGGTAAACAAGTCGGGATTCCGTAGAGCTGGAGTCGTGCGTGAGCTTCTCCGCGCGATTTTATTCGCCTCTCTACCTTCCAGTGAGCAGCTTGTCATGCACAGAGTCCTCCCACAATGCTTTCCTCACCGCAACATTAACGTATTCTAATGCCCCGGCTTTGGACAGCGCGCTGTGGCGGCTGCTGTCGCGCAAGCGGATGAGCGCTGCGAGAGGACGGACAGAGATGAAGTGATCGGCTGAGTCCTTGTCGACCAAAGCAAAAATGACTTTGTGGATTACACCGGGTCAGGTCAAGTTGGATATCAGACAGAGCTGCGCTTTGCGAGCAGGACAGTGACGGGTAGCAGCAGCAATGAAACCACCGCACCTGCACTCTGTATGTGGGCAGGATGTCGCACCGCTGCTCTATTTGAATCAGGATGTGGCGCTTCGGGGTTGAACATGTGATTTAAAACACACACACACACACACACACACACACACACACACACACACACACACACACACACACACACACACACACACACACACACATACACACACACACATTTAAGCAATATGAGGCTATTAAGAGATAGTGTACACTGTAGATACTGTTCGCACACACAGATCAGACTTAAGTGTTGTTTAAAGGAGTGACTTCCAAAGTCTTCTAGAGATTTGTTGCTTGATGATGTTTAAACTGACTTTTGGGACAGTATGTCTACAGAACACCATCACCAAGCAGTTTGTATTTATAAACTGAGGCTCACCATCAGCTTCAAAGTAGAGACAGGATGTTGATGCCGCAGCACTAGAGATACAGGGTGACAATGAAATGTAAGAGTCTTATAAAAGGTGTGTGTGAGGCAAGAATGTGGGCTTTGCTTCAATACTGGAGGGGACAGATGAAATGGGTGGTTTGAGGGTCTTCCATCAGAAAATTTTGAGCATTAAACACTTAATTGTTTGCTTTATGGTGAATTTTTATACACAAATTTGTGATTTTTCTGCATCATTTTATGGTGTAAATGTCTAATTTTGTAAAAGTAAAAGTCCTCTGCTCCTGTCATGTTTTTATTGGGTGACAAACGCATGTGTCCTCTGTTCCCCCCAAATCTATGCATATGTTTAGAGTAAAAATACATTTGACTGTACAATGCCAAAACGTCTGACTCCGTGTAAGTAGCCACACTTTTAAATGTTGCATACATACATCGGTGTGATTACAAGTCAGACTGTTTTTTTTTCACTTCTCTGTCTGTCTCACTGTGTCACAGTTCGGTTAGACTTGTGGTGAAGGTGATGACTGGTGACCTGGAAGATATGCTCCGTTTGACTCACAGGTTTCTTAGAATAAGTAACCATGGGTGGTTGCTAGGTGGAAGTGTAATGGTGATAAACAGTTGTAAATGAAACAAAAAAAATATGACATCAATAAATGGAATAAAAAAATACCTAATCTATTTTCTGTATGAATCAACACACTACACACACGCACAATATGAAGGTTCCTGTTTCCACTTGGCATTCTCATCTGAAAGCAGCACTTTTCTCTTGTTCAAACTGCACGTCGGCCGGCCTGATGTCATTGAGAATTCTGGGCATGCATGAGACTGTTTCTGCTGTGGGTGATAAGTGTCTCCACAGGCGCAGCCCTGTTCACCTGAGCAAACCCCCACACACCACCTCAGACACACTGGGAGCCTCTGTTCAGACAGCAGTTGCCTCATCATTCATGAATATATTAGCATAGCTGATTAAAAGTGCTCATACTTGAGACTTAAGGTCTATGTTAATGTGAAATCTGCTGCTTATTGTGCCCTTCACGTTTTGGAGTAACACTGTTCTTTAGGATACATTTACCTAGAGAAAACTTATCGAGTTAGGAAGCACGGGTATGTGTTATGGTTGCCTGGACAAATGTTAATTGTTCCCACTGAACTCTTCATCAGTCTGTTGGCATGAAGCATGTTTCCTAAAATTTCTAAATTTGTGCATCTCTAGAGGACAGGCTTGAGTTCAGCTCCCACTGCTCCTGGATGTTGTTAAAAGCGATCCAAATCCCTTAAAGGGACAGTGCCCCACAAATTAAAAATACATATTTTCCTCTTACCTGCAGCACTATTTATCAGTCTGGATTATTTTGGTGTGAGTGTTGGAGATATCAGCCGTAAAGCTGTCTGCCTTTTCTCTAATATAATGGAACTAGATGGCACTCGACTTGTGGTGCTCGAAGGGCTAAAAAATGTCCAACACGGTCTCATCCCAACTTGTCAAATACCTATGTTTGGTCAGTGGACCTATATGTCAAAATCTATTACTCTAGGTACCCCGGCTGCATCAGTTTTGGACGCTCAGTGACAACATGTCAATATGTTTGTTACATGCATCGTGTCTTTTGAAAATACACTCTTGTTTTTGGCACAGTGGTGCAGTAGTTAGCATTGTTACCTCACAGCAAGAGGATTCCCAGTTCGCATCCAGGGTGGGGGGTTTGAACCTCAGGGTGGGGGAACCCCTCTGTGTGGAGTTTGCATGTTCTCCCCGTGTCAGCATGGGTTTCCTCCCACAGTCCAAAGACATGCAGGTTAACTGGTGACTCTAAATTGCCCCTGGGTGTGAATGTGAGTGTGAATGGTTGTCTGTCTCTATGTGTCAGCCCTGTGATAGTCTGGTGACCTGTCCAGGGTGTACCCTGCGTCTCGCCCAGTGTCAGCTGGGATAGGCTCCAGCCCCTCCGCTTGACCTAACAGGATAAGCGGTTGAGGAAATTCAAAGAAATGAATAAATGAATGAACTTGTGTTTTCACAGGAAATGCACAGTTTCTGTTCATTAAATGCATACAGTCTTTTTCAAAATAAACTTACAATGTAGACAAAAGTCTGTGTTTTTAGGTTTAATTACTCAGGATTAGGCAACAAAAGCACATGGTTTGGTTTGGAAAAAACATTATGGTTTGGCTTAAAATAAGTGCAATTGTTAAGACGTCATGTAACATAGGTCACTGGTGTGGCATGCTACATATACTAGCACACTATGTTATTAAGAGAACTCAACTGACTGTTGGTTTCACACGGAAATGCACAGCAGGCTCCAGGATGAAAGTCCACCTTTTCTCCCACCTGCCCACTTGGCATTTCTTGTTTTTTATACTATGGTAGTTGCCTGCAGCGTCATAAACTGCTGCCACCCAGTTTGTGTAATGCCACCGCTTGGGGTGTGTCAGTTTCTGACCGAGCATCAGCATTCGGCAGGTTAGGAGTGAGACCGGAAATCTTTCCTCAATATAATCCACAGACCTTGTTGTGAGCAGTTTCATGTAGGAACTATTTTCTTTCTACTAAACTTCACCGGCCAATCGTATCATCGCCTAGAAGGAAGCGTGCATCTACTGCTAGCTCACCTAGCACCACTGTGCTTGCTAACATTACAGCTCAGCCAAGGAGGACACCATTGATGTTTACATATTGCATCTCTTTCACGAGAACAAGCCTCTCGTCCATGAGTAGATGCACACTTTCCTCTGCATGGTGATGTGGTTGGTGAGTGTACTTTGGTAGAAAACGGTTCCTGAACTGCTCACAATAAGGTCTGTGGATTATCTTGAGTATTCAGGTCATGATTTCTGTAAAGAGACATTGCTGCTGAGTTTTTCAAATGTATTTTTTTGGCGCTTTGAGCACCACAAGCTGAGTGTCATCTAGTTAGAGTATATTAGAGAGAGGGCAGACATCTCTACGGCCAATATCTCCAACACTCGCCAACGCACACCAAAACAATCTAGAGTGATGAACAGCACTACAGGTAGGTGGAAAAATATGTATTTTTGATTTTGTGGCGAACTGTCCCCTTGAATAAAGTTAAGTCAACTGCCGAGTCCCCACAGTTATACCTCCTTTAATTCCAGGATTCAGTGTCCCAGAATATTTTACAACGCCTTGAAAGGAGAAAGAAGACAGAGAAAGAGACATGGTGGATGAGGACATTTTGAGAAATTAGTCTGCTTAAAGCGTTAGAGTTTTCTCTTCTGATTTGGAGACGGTTGCTACAGCAACAGTTAATGTGTTCTGGCATAGTCTCAGCGGGTACAGTTTGGACTCCCAGTGCCTTCTACTTTATTCTCTACCCAGGCTCGTGTGCTCTGTAGTCTGAGCAGTCCAACAGACAACCAGGAGGCTTGCTAATGAAGCCTGGGACAGTCAATGATGCCTCTTTTACCTTATTATTAAGGAATAAAACTGAAATTGAGTATTTTGCATATCAAGTGACCAAAAAACTTTAAGAGGGAAAAAGGATAGACGTAAAACATTCACTCAAGCGAAAAGAAGATGCTCTCGGGCTGTTGCTGTTTTATTATTAACCTAATCTGACAGGAGAGACAGAGAAAAGGTGAGACTGGTCAGCTCCGCTTGTCCGCACTGCCCCTGACACAGTGTGACTCAGTGGCTCTGCTGGGTGGGGAACCACTCCATCACACAGGTAATTAAGTAGAGCAGGAGGGGCACCATCACACACTGCTGCTCAAACCAGGCCACATATGGCTGGAGGTCTGGGTGGAGGAGACTGAAGGTGCCCTCTCCAAAGTGTCCTTGGTTAGTTCCTAAAGTGATAAAACAAACATCCAGCGACATGTCGATGTTAATT
Organism: Cephalopholis sonnerati; assembly: GCA_019142605.1. Taxonomy (NCBI): domain Eukaryota; kingdom Metazoa; phylum Chordata; class Actinopteri; order Perciformes; family Serranidae; genus Cephalopholis; species Cephalopholis sonnerati. The sequence continues at coordinate 14,534,791 of JAGQAX010000011.1, read as the reverse complement.
GCTCGACTACACTGCACTATCCACAAGGCAATTATTTTATTCAAAGGTTTCTTCTACAGAGGGAGTGAAGAGCTTTGTGGAGTGGGTCACTATATCTATGAGTCATCATAAACCTGCAAAACAAGCTTTTCTTTAAAAAAAAGTTGAGTGCTTAAGAATAAAATACTTCCCAGAAACCATTTAATGTTGATGCCAGAGTCTCATTAAGGATGGACCGTCTCTGTAGGCTACTGCTGAGAAATGCATATGGCTGAAAACCCTTGTTAAGCAGAGACTACTTCTAAAATGACACCCACATTCTCTCTCACACACAAACACACCTGGTGATCTGTCCATAACATCATTAACGCTCCTTTCTCTGTCTCCTGTGTCTGTAATCTCTGAACAAATCACTTTCTCAGGCTGGATTGTGGCCACCAGCGACCGCGCTGCTCCATAAATCTGCACCTCCGTACGCACTCCCTAGGAGAGAGCGCGAAATAGAAGAGAGAGGAGATGGGAAACGGGTGGCAGGTAAGAAGAATGAGACTTTGGGAGGAAATTGAGTTGATCAAGCATTTCTTTGCCACAGTGCTACCTCAGACGTGCACTGCTTGCAAGGCATGGGTTACAGAGGAACAGCGTTTCTCAGACACCACAGAAAATGAGGGACTGTATTACTGTGGTGGTGCTGGGAGGAGAAATTGAGTCAGTTAGGCATACTTTCTTCAGTCAGGGATTTGTTTAGTGAGGCAGATTGAAAAACAACCCATAGGCTTATATGATACAGAACTTACTTTCCAGCTGGTGATTGGTTTTGACAAGTGCATAATATATGACGCATTAAATATAAGAGGGACTAAAAGAAATAGCCTTTTGAGAAATTGGTTTAACTGAGCTAGCAGCTCTGTGAGGCTGAATTTAGGTGGTAATAATTACTCTGAGCTAAATGCTAACTTGGGCATGCAAACATGCTATCAGTGACAATGCTAACATGCTGATTTAGCGAGTAATCTTAACCATTTTCACAATTTTTAGTTTAGGATATCAGCATGATAACTGTCGCTAATTGCTAATTGCAGCACATAAGAAAGTGCAGTTGAGGCTGAAGCTGATGGGAATGTTTTTTTTTTGCAGGTACAAAGTCTTCACATGTCATGAGTTTCTGTCTGCAACTATGTTTCTCTTTGTTTTCTCTTCATCGTTAACAGATATAAGTTGATGTTCATTCACTCCAGCCATCTGATCTTGTAATAATATCGCACACAAACAGCATATGAAACGATGACATTTGACACCCTGTCTGACTTCATTTGCTAATGGGATGTGAAAGGATTCATGGCCACACCACATTACTGTATGTGTACAAATGAGTTTCTGTGTGCATGTGTACGTGTCATCCAGGGTCACTGTGCTGCAGTTTCAGTTCCATTTCTTTTCAATTTTATGTTAACTTCCAGTTTTCACCTAAGTTTGGTTTCGTCAATATGACTGAAAATGATGTTAATGAATCGAATACAAAACAGAACCTGAATCGAAACAGCGTGCTTTGAAATAAACGCTAATACACCCAAATAACGATGCTAACATGGTCACAGTGATGCTGCTAACATGCTCACAAGGACAATGCTAACATGAGGACAATGCTAACATGCTCACAATGATAACATGGTCACATGTTCACAATGGCAATTCCAAAATGCTAACAGTGACAATGCTAACATGCTCACAAAGTGAAAAGCTACCATGCTCACAGGAACAATGCTAACATAAAATTTACTCAATTGACTCATTTAATTTAACATTCCCAAAATGACAACTCTAACATGTGCTAACATGGTCACACTGATGCTAATGTTCACAAGCTCCCAATCACAACACCAAAATGCTCACAAAGACAATGCTAACATGCTCACAACAACAATGCTAACTTGCTCACAACAACAATGCTAACTTGCCGACAAAGACAATACTAAAATGTTCACAATGACAATGCTAACATGTTCACAACAAAAATGTTAACATGGTCACACTGATGCTAATGTTCACAAGCTCCCAATCACAACGCCAAAATGCTCACAAAGACAATGCTAACATGCTCACGACAACAATGCTAACTTGTTCACGACAATGACAATGCTAACATGCTGATGTTTAGCAGGTATGTTTACCATGACTACAATCCAATAAGTAATGCACGCATGCTAACATTTGCTAATTAGCACAAAATGGGGTGCCCTGGTAGCCCACTTTGCATAGCATGTACCATTAAAGCCGAGTCCTTACCTCAGTGGTCTGGTTCAAGTTCGGCCAAAGGCATTTGCTGCATGTGACCACCTGCCTTTGCTGTCTCTTTGTGTCACTATGAAGGCCAAACAAGGAAGTAATCCAACATCAAGGCATTTCACTCAAAGTCACAAATGTAACCCTAATGAGAGAAAGCTAAGAGTGACCAATCAACTGTCATGTCACATTGCCAGTAGTGAATAGGAGGGTATACGCAGGTGTACAGGGTATACCAACCTCTTTACAGTTTACAGTATACCCACCTATTAGCCAAAAAGGTACTGGAATATATGGGAGAGTATACGCACTTCCTCCTTAGTCATCTATCTAGTAGTGTACCCACCTCATCAACTACCATTGCACTGCACATTGCTGCAATACTTCCAGTTAAATACATCCTTCAACAGGTCTCCACCCAGAGGCTGAGATCCTTTCACCACCCCTGTCAACAAAGAGGAAGAGAAATAGACAAAAAAGACACAGAAGCAAAGAGGGAGAAAGTGAAGAAAGGCACGAAATATATGGGAAATGCTACCGTTTCATTGTGTCACAGCCACCCTGCTGGTTCCTTAAGTGCCTGGACATCCATGTGTGCCAAGCAGTGTTAATGTGACTGGTGCAACCGGGGACAGTTCCCGCTGAGGTATTGACAGAGAGCTAACAGCGGGGCGGCCTGACGGTGCTGAAGACAACAAATGAAAGATGAGAGAGTCCTGAGGGTAGCAGAACAGGGATGCACTGAGAGAAAACAGGAGAGAAAGAAAGTGATAAGGTAGGTCGGGCAGAACACAGAAGGTGGGGACAGGAAGAGAGAGATGGTGAAAAATGGAAATCTCTGAGTCTAAGTGAGGGGGTAGTGTGCTGCTGCAAATATAGAAAGCTCTATCACTTTTCTAGAGTTTTGCAAAGAAGCGACACACCAGAAAAAGAAAAGACAAGGCACTGAGTTTGATGACTGAGAAAACAGAAATCTGCCAGGGCTGCCACGGTCTGGTGGCTCCACTCAGAAGTTCATCCACTTCTTATCTCGGGTCTGTCTTTCCATGTGTTCATCTTCCACTATTCACAGGGACAAATATAAAAGGTACACCTTATTATTGAGGACATTTGAAGAACAAGGCCTCAGCAAACAGTACATCATGTCTACACAGATTTCTCAACATTGTCTCTGGGTCCAGTGGAGCTTTTACGAAAATCCTCTTCATACCCTGTGTCCTCTCCAGGCTGAGTAATTGCCCCAGTAGTGACTGGATGCAGCTCTACAACAAACATTTTTTGTGTATCTTAGATAAACAGTGCCTTTCTAGGTTATATTTGTGTATGTGCACATTGTGATTTTGTTTAGCAGAGTGCATCTCACTCGACTTCTTATTTATTTATATACCACTGCCAAATGACTCATCCTGAAATGATTGCTGTTATTCCAAAATGAGTCCTTGTTTCTTTCAGTGAGCTTCAGATGCTGCCATGTTGCTCCACGTCATTTCGCAATGTTCCATGCTTGCTGATGGGATGTTAGATGTTCTGTATAATAAGATATTCAGGTCTGGTGTTTTACAACATCATTTGTTCAATTGCCCAGAGTAGACAGTGTTCAGTTACGGATGGTGTTTTCATCATTAGATGAGCTAATTTAGGCTGTGGGATAATTTAATTTAGTGCAAGCGTGGACAAGTTCACACACATTTGCGTATCTGTCAAAATAAAAACAGGTGTGAAACTCCGAGGAAATAATTATATATTAAATTTACTTGGGAATTAATTCAGAAATACTCTATTGTTCCATGAAAGAACGCTGCTTTCTCATGCAGGAGGGTGTAACTAGCAGAATTTGGGGAGAGCTAATGGAGCCAGGAATAATACAGTGCTTCTAAGGCCGTTCTGGTCATTCACTTAAATAGACCTCAAATCATCATCATCAAATCAAGCTTAATGATTTCTAATTAGCATGTAATGATAGGATGACCAACCCTCTCCAGTGGCTGTGAATCTGAATGAGACTTTTTTTCCATCTCCACTCAGGCTGTGAATGAGACAAAGATGTGAATGATGTTGTTTCTGGTGATTTATTGTTGCTATTACAGCAATTCATCATCATCTAATAAATCTCTATCATGTACCTCCAGATTGTGTAATTAAATGTAGCACATTTTCCCCAAGGCGTCCGGTGGATTTGTTTCAGGTAGGAGGCCTAGTGTGACGTGTTTAGATCCTGCTAACAACAATGGTTATGAGTTCAAGTTTGAGTTCTTTTGTGAAGTTGATTTAACCAACTCGTGCCAACCGCACTCAGGCAGTGAAACTGGGGGAAACGAACCCTCATCTCATGTACAGAGATAATGAGTACAAAACAAGAAAATGGCAGGAAGCAGTTGCAACCACTTCCTTTACAGGAATGCAGAAGTGATCACTGGCCTCACTACAGAATGCAAGGGAACGGTTTCAGCATGTGCGTGTGGGTGTTGCTGCAAATATGATGGCAAAAGACGGCATGATGCAACACATTCTATTATGTGACCCATGGTTTTCTAGTGCATCGTGCTTTTAACCAAGGCGGTGAAAGGTCCAAGTGGAAGAGGAACCCACACAGAGAAGATGTGCTCTTGAACCACACTACTGGTAGTACATGAAATTGCAAAGTTTGGCCTGAGGATGATGCCAGTGAAAGGGCCTATCAATAACCTAAATCTATCTGCTGTACAGTGACTGTTATAGGACTTTAATTTCAGTCAGGAGAATTAAGTAAAGATAATATTTAATACAGAATATGAGTGTACAAATTAACTAAATGATTTGTGCTGATTAAGATTTAACAAAAGTCTCTGGCGCTTGGACACCAGAGGGAGACATTTTGTGATTGAGAAACATCTTAGTGCCACAAAGTACATCTCCCCATGGAGTCCAGACACTGGTGGTGGTAGCGGTGGCTGCTGGCTGCTGAGGCGTATGAGGCTGATGAATCCCTGATGGTGGGGGTGGAGCGTGTGCACAACTGCAGCCAAGAAAGAACTACAGCAGGGAAAGAACCATAATTAAAATAAGGAGCAGTAAGATGATAGGCTGACAGAGAAGGTGTGTCACAATGCTATGGGTTGATTGTGAAATAGCTGATGGCTCAATTGACCTACCCAAAGAGTGAATGGCAGGGTGAGAAAGGAAACTTACAGCCTGAACATTAAAAGTATTGTCTTCCTGACTGAACTTTCGCCAGAGCTTCATTAGTCTAAGATTTAAAGGTATACTGTGCAGTATACTAAAAAACAAAGAAAAAAAATACAAAACTAATCCCTTTTAATCATCAGTTATGACCCACTATAAATGTGTGGAGGTGTATATATCTGCAAACACTCTGTCGTCTGCCTGTATTTTCATATTTTCCTCTTATTTTGCTGCATTCAGCACGTTCCTGGGCGCAGGGGAGGTATGGACTTAATAAGAAGGGAGCAACCACATGCTTTTATTTTGAAGTGCAGTTTGCTGCTATAGAGCAAGTGAATAACAAACAGCTACTGAACAGAGACAGCAAACTTGCTCGAGGACATGGCCAAACGCAAGCATGATCCTGAAAATATCTAATTGTGTGGACCTTGAGCTAATGACTAAGGAGAAATCTGGACCTCATGGCTGAACCAGTTGGGAACAACTGTCTTAGATTGTACAACAATAATGGACTTAGCCACAGTGACTTCACCGACTTGTTTGTGGACTCCAGTTTTGAAGTCTTGAGTTCGGCATTGTGTCCATCGTCAGTTTTGGATTTTTGAAGCCAGGAGTGACCGTATTGGGCGAGAGGTTGGAGCTACAGAAGAAAGAGGGATGATCTTATTCATAGACTGTGGTGATGCCTCGCAGCCTTTAATTATGCTGGCATGAATGCAAATTATTTATAGAGACCACAAACATTTTTTGTACCAGCCTGTAAACATTTTTATTTCTGCTTTTGGGCGTTTTAACATGGGTGTCTATGGGGATTGACTTGCTATTGGAGCCAGCCATTTGAGAAACTGTACTTTTTGGCACTTAGGCGTTGGCTCCAGTTCCAGCAGTTTTGACTTCAGCCTCATGAGGTTAATGGTTCCCCAAAACAAACAAACAAATAAAAAGCCTTTTGTCTTTCTCCTATTGTCTCTAAATGAACTTAAAGTAGATCAGCATATTTGATGAAGTTGATGTTGTTTGGATAAAAGCTAAAGTAATGTAGAAAATGCTAGTAATTGGAATTGGAGTGAAACTATGTCCAAGGTAAAACAAACCAACTTTTTCCCTCTTCACTATTTTGTTAATTATCTTGCAGCCCCTAAAATTTACCTTGTAAACCTCTGGGGGATCCTGATCCCCCCCAGGATGGGAACCAGTGCCCTGTGCCAAAGCTGTGCTTTGAGCTGAATGTTAACACATTATTGTTAGGATGCTAAACTGCTACTTTTAGCATTAATCTCAGAGCGCAGCTGAGGTTAATGGGTATTCAGTCATAGTTGTAAAGTTGCTGTCGGCACTACATAAAAAGTCTTATGAATTATCCTCAAGGTGCCAAGAATGTCTGCACCAAATTTCATGTCAATACATCAGTGGTTGTAGTGATATGTCACTCCAGACTAAAGGGTTGCACCGACAGGCTGGTCAGTCGATACCACCATCTGAAGATGCTGCTTGCATGGCTAAAAGGAGAGCTTAATAGTGAAGAGAAGAGAAGATAAATATGAGTCCTGTATGTTAAAGGCAGGTGGTAATTTGTTCTTCCCACTTTCCCCAAATAGGTAGGTCAGCAGTGTGGTGTATGCAGAGATTTGGGAATGCAAAATGCAAATGTTTCTGGGCCACACACACACACACACACACACACAAACACACACACACACACACACACACACACACAAACAGCTGGTAAGAGGCTTACGCTCCAGTGGCATATGACAGCTTTCCCATTAAAACCATTCCCCTCAGCTGTTGTGGGAGAAGAACCAGCCTCACAGGATCATGGCCACAACCTGAAACCCTGAACAAGTACAATCATTTCAAATGTTCTGCTTTGCTTTGCTTTCACCTACAACTGTTGTCTGATACATTTCTGGCGACAGTAATGGCTCCGTTCAACCAACCTTGCGTTTTGTGCTCATTCAAAGAGGTCTGCACACTTGATGAATAGAGCCATTACAGGAAGCCTTGAGGCCTCTGATGGGAGGTCAGTTCGACGTGCTACAGGTTCCACTGCAACCTTAGTAGAGTCAGGTGTTACTGGCATCACACATAAAGAAGTGAAAGCAAGAAATAGAGGTATGGCAGAGAGGAAGGAGTAAAACTTCCTGCCACAAACTCAGACTGTTAGCCCACTAAACCTCCAATTCTGCTGTTGAGAAGAAGAAAAGCTGCTCGGATATGATTTCAAATAGAAAAAAGTCAAAGATTAGCTGGAAAGAAAAACAACAACACAGAGACTTGAGCTTTCTCGAGGAGGACTCTGGAGAGATGATGAAAGCGTATCTCAGCGTGGTCTCTGTCCTGCAGTAGACACAGTACCCACCCTGCTCCACTCTGTTCTAGATGTACAGCATGTAAAATGACAGAAGGAGGCAGTCAGCAGTTTGCTCTCTATCTCTGCACCACAGCTCACAGCCCTACAGAGACGCCAGCCTTCCAATTCATCATTTTGACACTTAGTGTTGACTCGCTAAATAAAGAAGTTACGGTTCATGCCGCCTATCAATAGCTGTCCTCTCTCCTTTTTCCTGTAAATGTACATCAATAAGTTTATGTCCACAAAAACTGCAAAAACAAGCACGATGACTGCAAAGTAGGGACAAAACTGAGGGAGGGAGGATGAAACTGAATTAAATCAAGATGTAGAAAAATGGACTTATGGCAGCTGCACCCTTTCCACACCTACTTTTATACACACACACACACACACACACATGCATATCTGAGAGTTGAAATCAGCCATAACTTAAGTAGCCAAACCTTACAGTAAATCAGATCTATATCCTTTCTTTGTTTTACTTTGCTCTGCCTTTTGAGGGCTGCCCAAATAAATTCACCTTTACAACTGTGAAGTATCCACGCAATACACACCCTGCATACTGTACATGCAAACATACACAGATCAGCATAAACATATACCAAAACCTGTGTGTTGTTTTAAACAGCACATTTCTTACAATGAAACTGATCACAAGCAGCAGATATACCATGCAGCTGTGCCCCTCTGTGAACATAATCTTCTGACATCAGATTGAAACAATAATGAGATGACCATAAAGTGCTCTGCCTGCTTTGCTTTCCATGTTGAGGAGCTTGTTATGAGTCACCACAGTACAGGGAGTTTCAGCGCAGCTCTCATGTTCTCATGGTGACAGCTCTACTGCTGCACACAGCAGGCAACGTGTTTTTTAAGAAAAAGTCACTGTGTTATTGACTTTATGTCGACGGAGTCTTTTGTTCCCACAGTTGCTATAGATCTTGTTTAGCAGTTTGAATCCATATCAAAATACTGACAAAACACACGCTCACATGCCAGCAAGAAAACGCACTGAGCCAGAGCAACTGAATCACAGCAGACAAGAACTGAGCATGAAAAACAGTAAACAGGGAGGTGGGAAAGCCAGAAATCTAAGCTGAAAATATTATTTTTCATCAGTCATGCACGCAGTATGGCTCAGGGGAAGGCAAAGTCTGTCTGTTAGTCGGTCCACCACTTTGGTCCAAACTCTAATAACTCAGCAACTATTATACTGAACAAAAATCTTAAAACTTTTTTCACAGGTTTAAGTTAAAGATCCAAAACATTTTTATGCACTCAGTAGATACATTTCTGTCCACATACGGCCTGAAAGGTACCCTGGGTGCGTTGGTTGTCGATGTTCTGGGACACTGTGTCAACTTTTGCCTGTTACATGCATTGTCTTCTTTCAAAATACACGTCTGTTTTCACAGGAAATTCACAGTTTACATACAGTCTCTTTCAAAATAAATGCACTATGTCGGTACAACACTGCAAATTGAATTTTTTTTTCCTTCAACAATATACACACGGTTGGGTTTAGGCAACAATAACACGTGGTCAGGTTTAGGAAAAAAGAACAGGGTATGACTTCAGAGTCTTACAGGACGTGAACACCGCTCTCTCGTGTGAAAGTTGGACTTTTGCTGCCTTAACTTTCGTCCTATTCCCGCCACGTTTCCCACTGATGCCGCCAGGCACCATTAAACTATAATGGCAACAGGCCGCGTATCATGTCGAAGTTAAAGGATGCCTTTTTTCGTTGGACCGGGCACTAAAAGGCCACTCTAAAATATCCAGTTTGATCACACAACAAAATGCCAAGTTGTGCCAAGTTTTGACGGAGCATGCCATTGGCTTGCTGACCGCAGGAATGTCCACCAGAGCTGTTGCCCATGAACTGAATGTGCATTTCACCACTATAGTCTCCAATGACGTTTCCTTGAATTTGGCAGTACATCCAACCAGGCCTCACAATGGCATATGTCAGCTGCGATGACAAACTGCTGACAGGTCAAGGCCCTGGTAAGATGGCGAGCACACAGTTGGGATTCCCTGAGACGGTTTCTGACGGTATGTGCAGAAATTCTTTGATTGTGCAAACCATTTGTTGCATCAGCTGTTCTAAGGACAGTTTCAGATGATTTTGCATGTGAAGACGCAGGATGTGGAGGTCCGGAGCTAGTGTAGCTACATGTGATCTGCGGTTGTGAGGACAGTTGTACTGCTAAATTCACAGAAACAGCATTGGAGACCCCCCACCACTTTTCCAAAAGCAGAAACCACGTACATGCATTAATGCATTCATACATACACAACCACACAAACACTCCCTACAACAAGTTCATGGGATATAAAAAAGGGAAGTGGCAAAATGGTGTGTATGTGTACGTCTGTCTATCTGTGTGTGTGTTTCTCTCTATAGTTTGGTTATGTTACATGAATCCATTTAGAGGTTACACACCTATTTGTTAGATGCCACTCCCACAAACGCACATTTTTACACACACATCTAACCTTTATACAAAATTTTAGCCTTCTAGGGCAAAATCTGTGGCCACCAAAAGGTGGGACAATATTTGTGGGCCGACTGACCAACTGACAGAGCTTCCTATAGAGCTGCTGGCTGCAGCTAAAAGGATTGTCATCATGGTAAACATACCTACCTTACATCAGCATATAAGCATTGTCTCTATGAGCATGTCAGCGGGCTTGTGTTAACATTTATCTTAAAGCACCACTGTCCCTAAGTACAGTTCATTGTTCTTTAGTTCTGCTCTCTACAATTACGGTGCAAAGTACAAAGAGAGAGTCTGAGAAAATACTGTATACGAAACTGAAGTGAAAACAGGAAGTGGATATAAAATTAAAAGGAACGCAACTAAACTGCAGTATAGTGACCCTAAATGACACACTCAAAGTCATTTGCACACATACAGTATATGCCACATGGTCATTAATCCTCTTACATCCCATCAGCATATTAAGTCAAATATCTACTGGCATTATTTCGTATGCTGCTTTGTGTGTGATATCAATACAAGATCAGTGGCTGGAGTGGATGAACAGCACTTCATGCCTGTTTGAGACTGATTTTTCCCTCGCTCTTGGAGAAACATCTGCAGTGTGTGTGAGTGTGTGTTTCATAAAAAGACAAACATATTTGCAGACAGAAACTCTTGACACGCAAGATCTTGTTGGACAGCGCGGTACTGAATGAATCACAACGTCTGTTTATTGATGATATGCTCGACTGCTTTTCCACTGTGCACAATCCATGTTTTAAAACACTCACTGCTGCTCACTTACAGTACGACAAGAATGAATTCTGGAGCATAAAAAGAGGGACAGGGGCAAGATTTCAGAGCACGGTACATAAATATGAGTGAGTTTACATGCACAAAGAGATCCAATGACAAGATTTTTTTTGCTACTTTTGCTTAAAGGCTGGTGGCTGATAGAGGAGCAGGGTACGAGGGTCAAGGCAGAATTAACAGTTTTACAGTACAGTACTTGGTTTCCATCACATCACCAAAGGGAGAGAAGCAGGCAGACAGTTGCTATGCTAAGAAAGAGAGAGAGAGAAGTATATGGAAATGATTTATTAAGTACAAGTAGAGATGGTGAGGGACTGAACCTGCAGCACAGGGTCAGAATTGAGGCCACTTGATCCCATTCTGGCTGTGTACTCTCATCAGGATGAGTCACAATCATGACAGAGTGGAAATGTGGTGGATCAGATTAGAGGTCTCAGAGTCCAAAGACAATGACAGGAGGGAGTTGTTACCTATATAGATGAGAGAAGTGTGAAGAGAGGGTCTGTAAGATGGGAGCTGACAGTGGGAGCATCAGGTGGCCAGCCACAAGCGTACACATCTGTGTCTTTTTAAGTTAAAATGTCTTCTGTTTTTTCTTTGTTTCCTTACATCGCACTATAGTATACATACTGTACAATACCCACTGAACTGCCACTGTGTCCCCAGCAGGAGTGAAGAGAACAGAGAGGTGGCGCAGGTTTCTTACACTAACATTCAATACTTAAACACGGGAGGGGGACTCACATTCAAAACACACGCACACATACATACATACTTTCGCACATGGAAAGACAGACACATAAGATTTAATGCTTCACAACACAGTCGCATAATGTACAAGAAACTTCATCTTTTAAAAAAAGAAATACAGGAACCTTCTTCAGCTATATTACAAATAAAACATTTAGTCCTCTCCGGCGTTTTGAAAACACTAAAATATCCTAACCACACATACGTACAGTGGTGTTGGTGGCTTGATAGCATAGTCCTTGTTTTTCTGTGTGTTCGACAGAGACAGGAAGATACAGAGAGAAGAAGCTGTGTGGTCATGAGAAGATTGAAGTGGCATAGGAAGGATTGAGTGGTCCTTTCAAAAGGGGATAAAAAAAAAGAAACAAAAAGTGCCAAGGTAAAGTGAATTCAAGTAATGTGTGCTCTATACACAGGAGAAGGAGGGAGGAGGGAGTGAGTCCTGCGGCTCCAACACGGCCACTACTGGCTCTTCCTGTGTTCAGTCAGGCTCGTCGATGCATCTGTGGGTGTTTCTCCGCGGGCAGCTTTGGACAGGACGTCCACCCACTTGGCCTGAAGTTCTGCATCTTGGGCACTTAAGAGCAAAGTTTGCTGGGTGTGACTGAGCCGGAGTGAGTGTTTGATCTCCGACTTCTCGCCTCCTGATGGTGGTACGGCGCTCACTTCAAACCCAGGGAGAGGCACTGCCCTCGCCCCCTTGGAGTCCTACAGAAATTAGTAGAAGAAGTCAATCAGAAGAAATCTGGCATCGTATAAAATGGTGTTTTTTTTTAAAGAAACATACTGTGAGTACAGCTTATCTCTTTAGTTGCAGGAGAATATATTCCACCAGGCATGTATAGTAAACCCTCCTCTCTCCCTTCCCCCTCTTTCTTTCTGTATAATCAGGAAATGCTCGTCCAACTCCCATTAATCCTAATCTTTGGAATGGCAGCTTTCTGCGGTGGGATAGGGATATTAGTCTTGGAAATGAAACCAGGGGAGGCTTTAACAGGCTGACTTCCCTTCTGTGCCATCCACTATGAATGACAGAGTCTTTAGCTGAAAAAAGCTTTCTAAAACATGATTGCTTTGGGAATCTTCACTTAGAGCAATCATGTAAACCACTTGTGAAATGCATCTCCTTGGAACGCCCAGAGCAGATTTATAGCTACATACTGAGCCAAGATTTCCAGGAACTACGTTAAAGCCAAAGGGTTGCTACATCTGGTCAGTGCAAAGTAGTCACACAGTGGAGCAGTGATGCCGACAGCAGCAGCAGCTATACCTGAGGTCAGATTCAGGACAACCAAATCCTCCTGGCCCAAATCTACAGAGCACAGACAGTGTACAGACAACCTGGCACAGGCAGGATTGGATAGATCTGACTTACAGTACACATGCTCACTGATGTGCCCAGGCGCTACCCTGTACATATGTCCTCATTCAGAAGGAGGACGTATATAAGGGCCAGACGGGTGTAGCAAGAGGATCAGCGGATATACAAGAGGTGTTTATGTGGCCATGTGGGGGAACTGTGGCACAATGTTTGACCTGTATTTCTACAATGCTTAATGTAACAGGAGGGATCACATGTAATGTCCTAACCTGCGCCATACGTCAGCGAACAGGTTAAGCAACATCTCACTTGCTTGAAAAAAGGCTCTATTTTTGCACACGTGCTTCACATCCAACCTATTTTCAGGCTGTATATATAAATATACAGTTACGTACAAGATGTGCAGTCTATGGTCAGTTTTTTTAGATATTTTTGGAGCTCTTATGAATTTATTTTGAGGACAGATATAGTGTGAAAGGGCAAGAGACAGTGGGGATGATGGGCTGGAATTGAACCCACAGCCGCTACGGCAAGAACACGGCCTTTGTATGTGGGGTGCCCAGTCTACCAGGTGAGCTGGCGGGCACCCCAGTCAAAAATGGCCCTGACATGCTTCATGTTTCTGTATCCATTTTCCTTCTAGTCAGCATCCAACATGGAAGAAGAGAGACTCGTTTATGAGGTTGAGGAAACCCCCAGAAAATTAAGTTAGTTATGAATAAATAATTTGGACATTTACTCACTGGCAGAGGGACAAATAAAAAAACCTGCATTGCAACATCGCTTGTAGTTTTTTTTTTTGGCGTGTGTGTTAGGAATCAGTGTGAGATGGCGCCTGGACATGAGTGACCAGGACGAGAAATGTGACCCGCTTATAAAAGAAAGAGAGAGGATACAGACGTTTCGTACATGAGACGTATATAATGCGATAATGTGGACCTGCCAATGTATTCAACCCCCTGTTCACATGAGTCAGCCGTCACTCTGTCACTGCTGGTAGAGACTTCAGTCTGCAGTGTAGTTTATACACTTCACGAATGAATCAGAGTGTTGCAAAGTAAATTTGGGCTTTATGATCAAAGAAAGTTTTTGTATCATATCTACATTCCCCTCTTTATTTCTTGATATTGCAAACTTACAGAGAAGGTTTCAGCATAGGAAAAGCATTGGCTCTTTTTTTTTTTTTTAAGATCTGCTTTAAGGCATTTAAACAAAGTTTTGTGTTGGTGTTTGTGTTATTCTAAATTTGAACAAATTTTCATTTTTACTGCAAATGTTTATTGGTTCCAAACATCAATTACCAGTCTACTTGGTTACTAATAATTAGTGTTGGCCCTGAAAAAACGCATCAGTTGACCTCCAGTATAAATACTTAATATATAATCCCTAAATCTGATGAGAAAAAAGGTCAAATGTTTTCTAATAAACAGCATAAAACTTTCTCCAGATTTGTGTTGAGCTCTTACCTGCCCATTGCTCTGCAAGTACAGCACCAGTGGCTCAGCCTTGGTGACCGCCACCCACATCTTGGACCAGCTCTTCCCTTTCTCCTGCACTTGAAGGTGGCCACATAGCAGGCAGTTCTCCCCCGTTAGAGATGTCTGTCTCTGAAAAGACACAATATTAGAGAAGTACATATAAAGAGGCCAATCACACTTAAATATATATGTATACTGTACTTATGTAACACTTTGTAACCCTGTTTTAGAAGGTGCTATAAAATGCAATTTATCATTATTGATTTCAATAAGCTTGTAACTGAAATCCATCTGAATCATATTTCGGGGATTTGAACTTGATGAGCAACTGACAGCGGAAACATTACGTAACAACAATGTAGGACACAGTGAGATTTGTACATGGACAGGTGTTCAAGCTCCTGCTGCCCCTTGTCTAATCCTCCTATGGCCTACAGCTCCCCCATGTGGTGACTCATCTCACTGCACTAGAGCTTTTCTGAGGGATCTTGACACTATAACAACGGCCTGAATTATTCTTCGATAATTTAAATTTAAACAATGTATATAAAAAGGTATAACTGTGAGCTCTTCAGTATAATAAGAGGAGACTGTACATTCAAACACAACATCCAAGACAGACAGACAGACAGACACTGGAAGCAGCCAGACTGTGGAGTCAGCAGAGACGACTGGTCCTCGTTAAGCTGAGATCTTATTATGATATTAGTCAGCAAAGAGGGATTAGTTGATCTTTCAATGTGAACCATAAATGCAGATGCACTGCATGTGCACAATGTGTGTTTATGTGTGTGTGTGTGTGTGTGTGTGTGTGTGCAATGATTTCACACAACACAGTGACTTTACTATTCAACACAGAGTGTACTGGACTTATGAGTAAACTACTGTGGCTTCTCTCTCTTTGTTGCCAGCAGAGCAGTCTGGCTGCTGAACCCTGGTTGACACTGACTGCTGGTATACTGGGAGACATGGATCTCATTGGACTGGCATGAATCGAGGCAGAAAAACAGACTATTATGCACATGCTGTTAAATGTTTCTGTGTGTTTGTGTGTGTGTGTGTTCTTGTTTTTGTTTGTCTTGGAGTGTGTGTCTCACCTCAGGCGCAGCTTTCCTTTTCTGTTCACTAACACCTAGAGTCTCCAGGCTGAGGCTGGCTTCGAAACACTCCGGGCACACTCGGCTTGTTTTGTTGTCCAAGGTCTTTGAACACTTTGCACAGATGGCCTGCAGAAGGACACAGAGAGAAAGAGAGATGGTGTTGAGAAGCTGCTCGGTTGTTAACAGTTAATTGTCCGAAAGAAATTTTCCACTTGTTCCCAGACTTCACTCTCTTTTCATCCTTTCATTTCTACCCGACAGTGTCTACACTTCTCCTGTCCCATCTGTGCTCACCGCTCCACAGGACTTGCAGTGGTGTTTGCGCTTTGTGAAATTGAAGCTCTCGTTGCAGCCTTTACACGTTTGCTTCTCTTTCTCCTTTTTCCTGGAACTCTTCTGGAAAACAGAAAAAAACACAGGATTCATGTGTCAAGGTCGTCGGTCTGTTCAGTTTCAGCACGACTGAAGGAATGTCTGACGGCTCGTCTTGCTTCATTCTTTGTTTGTCTGGCTGCATGTCTTCCATTTCTCCTTTCTATTAACACAGACACAGACAGACTGACACCCAAAGAGACACACTATCCTTCCCCTAAAGACAATGGAGGTCAGATGGAGGTGTCCACAACAGCACAGGCTGTCAGGTTGTTATTACAGATCCATCGCTGGGGTAAAGAGTGAAATCATCCCCTTTTTATACAGATAACATGAGAGCTGCAGGCTGGTCAATGAGGACAAAACCTTAAATCCTTTAACCCCATTCATCAGCCACATCTTCTGTTTTATTAAGAGTAAGCTTACTCCAAAAAGGCACTGTTGCAGGTTCAAGCTTTCTGTTTCAATTTAACGCCTGTACACACTAATGGTTAACCCACACGGGTGTTTTCACTCAATTAGCCTGATTAGGCCTCCTCTCATGATGCAGATTGAAATCCGCCTGAGGGAATTTACTCAGGGAGACAGGAAACAGCGTAGGCTGAGTTGTAAACATAACCTGCAGGAGCTAGCATGGCTAGTGGGCTAACAACAGCAGTCCACAGAGTTGTTAATTATACAGCATTTTATCAAACATTTTACTGTCACCAACCTCTGTCACTGCTCTTGAACGCACTACATAGGAGCAGCATCCTACCTTTTCTGCCGTTTGCATTATTTGTTACAAAGAAATCACTTTTTTCTAAATTTATAACACGAGAATATCAACAAACTATATTTCCTGAGGGGAACGTCACTTCCACCCCCTCTCTTAAACTAAACCATATAATTTAGTATGCCAGAAATAAATTGTATATGTCCCAGTGCATAGTATATCAGATGCATTACACCACAACTACCAGCATGATCTACTACATCCGGTCATATTTTGCAGCCAGCATGCTCTTCTGCCTATTCTGACCCATAATCCTCTGCGCAGCCGAAGATGCGACACATCACTGTGCTGCAGAGAGATGACAGCTCATTAACAGCTGCCAGAGGCCGCAATGACCGATGACAGTTCGCTCAAGTGATTGATGACCAGTGAAATAGATACTAATAACAGGAATAATAATTGTTTAAGTGAACAAAATAACCACAGAGATTACCAGCAACAAAGCGACGTAATTATGAAAACAACAGTGATAGAGAAGTGCATGTGTAATTTTGATGTCGTCAGTACAAGATGTTAGAATCTACTGTACAATGTACGCAATTATCACTACACACATTGCCAAGTAACAGCAGCAGAGCTCTCGGGTTTGACCTCTATCTCTGGCAAGCTCGGCGAATAATATCTTTTGTTTATTTCCAAGGTAGCAGATATAAAAGCAAGAGGGTCAAAGTTCAAGGTGTAATGTTATGCCAAAATAGTCCTGATTGTGGGCGTACTGCATGCAACAGTACGTACTTTGTAAGGGCAGCTGCAGTGCCTGCTAGAAGTAAACAGAAAAAGTACACGATTCGTGATGCACCCAAGGTTCCTGACTGAGTGAAGTGACCCGAAATAATCGAAGTGGCAGCCATGATAAGAGCTGTTTAAATTCTCTAAATGTTAAGGGTAGGTGCTTCAGTGCCTCCTGTCTTATCTTCTTTAGCATGGAGCATCCTTTATGAGAGGAAACAATATCATGGCGTCCCACAATGCCATTTGACAAAACGCACCATTCTGCTGTTCACAAAAACAAACTATTTGCCACTCTTGCATAGATCGAACAATCACTTTCTTACAATCACACTAATTGGGATTCATATCAATAAATGTAAGCGGACAGGAGGGGAGCAGGAGCAACCATTCTCAATGCTATGACATTTTTTTAAGGCTCCGTACAGTTCTTAATATTTTTCTACTTATACATCATATTCCTTTTTTATTTCAATTTCAACTTGAAGTTTTTTTTTTTTTTTTCATTTGCAAGGCTGTCCACGTTCATAGAGCCAGCATGCAACAACATATCTAAGATGTGTTTTTAGTGCTCCATCTCGTAGTTTCACCACTGCAGACCCACATCAATAAAATCCTCCATCGGATAATTACAGAGCCCATTTTAACTGCAGTCGGATTCTCTCAGCACCACAGTTGTCCTCATGAATTCACATCTTCTTTCATCTCATGACATTTTCCAATGAGATCAAGGAAAAGTGTTTAGTAAAAGACAACCGCAGCCATGGACTTGACCTCACATAATTGTGCCAGGATAGCTCCACTCAGCTTCAACCTGAGCAGAGCTTCAGTCAGCCAGAATGATTGAAAACACCTGTGCAGGGTCTTTAACACCATCATCAGGGGCAGGTAAAGTTATCAGGGAGCAACAGGTAATTAACACCAGGTGTACATGCTGATGGCATCAGTTAGGTGTGACATCATCAGACTGATGCAACAGTGCAATCAGCTGACACACCTACTGGTTGTTTACATCTCTGTTAACTCAGCTTAAGTTGCTGTTTTTTCTCTGAAAGAAGACACTAAAATTGTGATTAAATTAAATGCAGTCTTCTAGTGACTCAGAAAATCTTTCAGTTATTGAAAATTAGGCAGAAAATAGAAACAAAATGCAAATGAGCCATTCATAATGCACTAGAATAAGTAAGTTAATTAAAGGTACAGAGTGCTTACAATGCAAACTGTATTTTCAAATCAGATGTTACACAGCCATTAACCCTCATGGATATTTAGAATAAACCTATTTTGCATTTATTAATTAAACCACAAAATATTAAGCCTTAGTGTAAAAACTAGATTAATAGCCAGGCAAAGCAGGCAATGGTCTGGGGCCCCAGACCCTCAGGGTGCCTGACGGCTTCATGTTCAACATGTGGCAATTTGTTTGTGGTTAATGGTTGCCTGCAAATTAGTTTGGCAGCACTGTGTGCACAATTCAAGTACACTATAAACCAAAATGGCGGGGGTCTAAAGGCGACGCCTCCATTATTTTCAAATCTTAAAGGCATACGTAAGCACAGCACTCAAACTTGGCCCCTCCTCCTCGGCTCAACGATACTGAGAGGGCAGCAGAGTCGAATCGCAGAAATAAAACATTATTATCTGATTGATACACAGCAGCTCTGTATCAATAAATAAACACACCAACACCTCTGTGCAACCCTGCAGGAAGGTGCTGCACTAGATTCTGTGTGAATTCAGTTGAAGTACATGCTTCACCCTGTCCATTTGGCTTCTCTGCCCTGTGTGTGTGTGTGTGTGTGTGTGTGTGTGTGTTTGTGTGTGAGTGTCTCAACCTTGCCCTGATCAATCAGATACACAGACCTGCAGCTCACATCAACAGAGCCGAGGAGAGGCAGAGACAGCAGTGTAACCTGGCTGCTACGTTTTTAAAGAGTCCCTACTATGCGCTGTTATTGGCTGGGTGCTATACACCACGACTCAAAGGCTAACACCCAGAAACTTCACAAACAAACCAAAATAGGATAAAAAATACAGTCAGAGGGAGGGTTTTCTGCAGATAAAGACACAGCTAATGGGTCATAAGTGATGACTGAGAGGAATTCCTTTTGTGTGAGTCTATATATATTTTTATTTAATTTTTTTTAGGAAAATCCATTTGTATGCTTCAAGACGCCATCTTTTTGAGGAAAAAATATAGTTTTAGAGAAGTTTTTTTACCACTCAATATACATTTAAATGGTGCATATTCCTAAATAAATTAGTGCTTAGTCAAGTTATGAACTAGCTACTAGTAACTGAGTAATACACACACAATATACAGTCAGTGGAAGAATGGGGGATACCATAAGGGCCCATGAGTATTTACTGCCCTGCACTAACCTGGCTCTACTTTAGAGTACCTTATTTCTGAAATGAGATCCTTGTTTACAGTAATTCATAACCTAGTAACACCAGTACTCCTCTGAGTACCACCAGCATACCAGGGGACAATAACTGTTATTCCTATATATATTACATATATGTAATAGTATCTTACCCTTTCATGCAGTCTTTCACTGTCTGAGTCGATGGATGTGTTGCACCAGGGACCCTGAGGAGAAGTAAAACACACATTGAGCACCAGCAGCTCCTGCCTGAAGTCAGATATCTCCACCACTAGGTGTCAGTCTGCTCCTTCTGAATCAAATCCTCTGGCCTGTGTCAAGTTACGTTTGGCCAGCGTCCAGCTCCAGCCGGCCCAAAGTGGGTCAAAGCAGATCCATAAGAGTTTTGTATACACTTTGACTTGGGCTTTCCCTATTAGGTCATGAGAGAGTTCTGGGAGAGGAGACTCACAGACGCTACGTGTGCAACTGTCAGGGATGGAAAGAAAGAGCTTCTTTATGTGTGTTTTGTGTGTATGATAGTGCTATATCCATACATGGGCGAGTGGCTCACACAGACAAAGACCAGACTATGACGAAGTTGTTTAGTGTACCACAGGCCTCTCGTGATTCATTGCACAGGATGAGCCACTAATTGACTGATCAATGCACTGATTGATTAGTGGTGGGTGAGTTAGACTGACCGATGACTCAGGGGGGTGGTCATCTTCCCGGGAGAAGGAGCTGTTGAAAGCTTTATTGAATGTTTCGCTGTTTTGTTTGTGCCGTTCGATAGTGGCCAGGATCACCTGAGAGTCAGAAGAGATTTAGAGGACAGTGGAAGAGGGATGGAAAGGCAGGGAGAAACAAAAAGAAATGGATTATTGATCAGACACATTTGAATGTATTTATTCTCTTTGTACTTGTCCTGAAACGAGGGTCAGATTATATGATAAACTGCAGAATAACAGCATGATGAAAAGGATTAGAGTGGGAAAAAAAGACGATGAAGGCAGACAGAAAGCCAACTTTCCTTTCCCTGCCTGATTAGGGAACAAAGACAGCGTGTGTGGCGCACTGTCTGGCCTAGCCACGCAACAAATGAATGACACCAGCAATGACATCACAGCTCTAAAAGCATCATGGTCCTACTGCTACAGCCCCATAGCCAAGGTCGGAGTTTAGAGACCTGCCCTGTTAGTAGTGCGTACCTTTCTTCTCTCTTCAAAATGTTGTCATTCTACTACAATTTTCTGAATGCTCGCTCTGTTGATTTTAGCACCTATTTCATGCTTGCACACAGACTAAAAACACACATTAACCCTCCCAAACCTCCTCTGTAATACGCCAGCCTGCAAAATGTTTTAATCAGCTTTACTCTGCTGTAATGGGCTAAATGAGCAATAATGAGGAGCTTTATTAGAGAATATAATTCCCAAACACACTGAATGAGTGCGGGGAGGAAATCTTTACTAATTCTATTCTCTAATAAAGCAGAACTACCAAAGGCACAGGCCCAAAATGCTGCATACAGCGTGCATGGGAGACTGAGACCGTGTGTGTGTGTGCATATGTGCGTGGGTGTACTACTGTAGCTATGCGAGCATGTGTGTGATCCTTGCCTGAATCCAATCTTCTTTCTCCTCTGCTGTCCTGTAAAGCAAATAAAAGATCATGAGATTATTTTAGTCTAACAAAAAACACAGACCATCACAAAGCAATGGCTTGGATTATAGAAATATTCTCAGATAGCGCTAGCAGACATGAATTAAATAAACAATCATAATCTAAACCAGCTTTGTTCGCAGGCTAAATACTGTAGGTAGCACGTGCATCTTTGTAAAGGTGAGTAAAATGAAGATTAGCGACTGTGTCTAACTATTTACAGCAGCAGCTAGCTGGTAAGCTAAGTGAGCTAACTGTGGTAGCAGTTGTTTGGATTGATGGATATGCTACTGACCTAGCTAGCTAACTGGCTAAGCTTATTTGTGAGCTCTTGTTTGCAATAAAATTAAGAACCAGCTTAAACAGCAACAATTATCTGGTTAATTCATAGTTACCTCTGCAGTGTTTTGAATATGTGTCTCAGACAAAGACAGATAACTCTGAGAAGCAAAAACATGAAGTACTTTCTTGAGCTAACACGAGCTAGCTAGTTAGCTTGTTAGCTAGTTGTTAGTTAGCCTGCTAAGGTGACAGGGGGGCTTGTGATTGACTAAGGTGACTGGTAACAACGCCACTGTCATGAAATGTGATATTATAAAATAAAAGTCACCGTATAAAAGAAAATGTGATATTATTTAAATTTTTAAAATGGTATTTTGGGATGATATGACCTGTTTTTGATTTTAAACAGACTTAAACAAGTTATTTAATCAAATTTCTATAATAAAATAGGCCTAATTATGAACACCAACATTGTTAGTAGGCCTATAAAAATAATAAAATAACATTTCATAATAATAAATTCAGCTGTAATAATAAGTATTTTTTCAAATTCATATAGTTTTGCCTACTTAATCCAAGTGTATGATTTTAAAGGGATAGTTCAGATTTTTTGAAGTGGGGCTGTACAAAGTACTTATCCATAATCAGTATATTACATACAGTAGATGTCAGTCACCCAATTTAGAGAAGCTAAGCAATGTACTGCTGTAGAGGGTTCAGCAACAAAACGAATTTTACCCACCTAAAAAGTCATAGATTTGTTATATATAGATTGTTTTTGGTGGGACTTTTTTTTAAGCAGCTAAAATACATTTTGCTGCTGCCCCTATCCACAGCAGTACCTTGCACTGGCTATACAACCGCACTTCAAAAAATCCAAACTGTCCCGATACATAAAGTCTTATTTATTGTAATGTATTTACTACTGAACACTTTATGGGCTCCATACTAATTTACTGCATTTCATACAGTGACAGCACATTTCAAATGTCACTTCAGAGTCTGTAGATCCTGATATATTTACCTGGCTTGCAGCTCCAGTGAACGCTGCTTGCCGATAATGGCAAACGTGTGAGGAAGGTTCTGCTTCACATTCTCCTGCACCTGAGGTCAAGAAAAAGAGGAAATTGGATTTGCAGCCACCCGAATAAATAAAAGGCCAGGGAGGAAAACAAAAGACATCTAACAGGATGAGAAAGCGGAACCGCACCTCCATGCCGGCGATATCAATCCTCTCTCTGACACTGAACTTCTGTCCCATCAGTCTGAGTTTAGGCACACAGTATAGCACCATGTTGTTGAACTGGAGCGGAGACAGATGATGCAGTTGGTGAGCAGTACATATAATAAGGCTCATACGTACAAAGATCCTTCAGCAGTCTGACATTTCTCAATTTAACACTCTCTCACCAAGTAGAGGTATCGGTCTTGTGCTGTTCCGTTTTTGGCTGACATCTTCTTGATATGTCCTTCTTTAATGAGCTCATTGGCTGGGTTAACTATATCCTCCTCTCCTCCAAGCCTCTCATAAACCTCCAGCAGTTTGTGCATCTTCTCCTGAAAACAGGAGACAACAGGAGGATGAGGACAGCAGAGGCAGACAAGACAACTTAAGAGTGGGAAGACAGATGGAGCTGTACACCAAACCCCACCAGAGGGGGTTATTTTATTATCAGGTTAGCCACTCATTCATTCATGGGTTTTCCAGCAAGGCAGGAAAGCAGGTATTATATTTCATTATTGATTCACAAGAGCATTTGTCTGCTTGAGTTGTTTTTAAGGATGTGAGATACGAGTAAGATGGCCAGACAGAGGAAAGAGATGAGGAGGATGAGTGTTAAAAAGTCAGGCTTCCGCAAGCTGTGAAACTCGAGGCAGGAAACAGCAACTTCCTGTCTGTACTAATTCAACTTGTTCACTCCCTCAGACAAACACATGCAATGTTGCTGACTGACAGAACAACATCAGCAACTCTTTGATTGAGTAACACGTTAGCTGGTTTTTATAAAGCTCAATGAGACAGCAAAGGCAGTGTTGAAAAGACTTTGGAAAGAGATGATGACAAAAAGAGCAGAAACAGAGACAGTGAAGCACAGTGTCCAGTCAAAGTCTTACCATTTTCCTGATTGCTGCATTGGAATGGTTAGCTGCAGTTGAGATTAGCTCCAGTGCCTCTGTAACAAGCATTCACACATACAGTGTTAGCGTAAAATCCAGAGATAACAATGATAAGATCATGTTTAAGTAAAACAGAGTCAAACACATTAGTTGAAGCTCACTAAAAAACAAGAATTGTCAGATGTGTCACACTGGCTATATCATAAATTTAACAGGATAAAAGGCTTAACATGCACTGTCTTAACATTAAACCCACTGCATGCATTAGGCTGGCTTTTAGCCAGCAGAGAGCCTTGTGAGCACCTGAGTCAGCCATCTTAATCATGGCCTACATAAACAGAAGAGACACACAGCCGGAGGAAATGAGGCCAAAACAACCGTGATGAACTGCTTTCAGCTGGAGAGGATGAGAGAAAAACCCCTCCACAGACTCCAAACACCACAGTGTGGTGAAGTTAATGCTCAGGTACATGGAAACACGGATGTGGGAGGACATCAGAGCACGTAAAATGGAATTTTGGGGCATGAAGAGAGACGCAGTGACGTAAAGTGTGTAATCAGTCTCTACCGAGCAGGAGGTGATCTACACACAGAGCGTCACACTAACAAGTGTGTAAACAAGGCACTGGATGTTCGGCCATGATCTCCATGATAGATTAAATTATCCTGTTAACCTAATGAGGGCATTACTGACGCTAAGATGCTTCTCTCGCCACACTACACAAGACCTGTTTATCTTAATGAGGAACATCTAATTTTATTTTTATCGCATTGATTCTTGTTGGTGTATAATGTTAAAGGAGAATTCATCCCTCAAGTGGTCATTTATAAACAACTAAAACTCAAATTTGTGATGCAATCAAATATAAAGTCCAGCTGCTCCACAGACAATGAGTTACGAAAGATGTTTTATGGTGCTTTCACACCTGCCCTGTTTGGTTGGTTCAATCAAACTCAAGTTCGTTTGCCCCCTGAGTGTGGTTCATTTGGGCGGGTGTGAACACAGCACTCACACTCGCATGTGCACCATAACAATCGGACCGAGACCTTCTTGAAGAGGTGGTCTCGGTCTGGTTACAAACAAACTCTGGTGCGGTTTGTTTGTGGTGAGAACGTGTTCCGACCTCAATCCGAACCAACTGCAGTCACATGACACATTGTTTGGGTTAAACATGAGCATGTTACAGTCCTGGAGGATTATTAATGTGCGCCTCCTCCTGTACTGCCTTAATATGCACATTCAGCACATCCAATGCAAAACATTGTTTTCTAGTTGGAGCCGTGCCTCGTTTTCAAACTGTATGGTTTGCCTAAAATGAACAATGACAGCAATATAGTCCGCAATGACCAGCGCTGAAATCAACCTGCGTAGTTGTCCCTCCATTGTGACATTAGAAAGTGTCGCATTTATCTTGCAATTGTACTCGTGTACAACGTTTTGTTTACTTCCTGGATTTTTCCCGCATGGAAATTCTGACCAATCAAGAGCAGCTTTCTCGCACAAGGCATGTTATCTGGTCTGCTTGTAAATGCTGCCGTGAGAACACGAACCAACTCTAGGCAATTATGTAACTTTCTGACAAAATAAGTCCTTGATTCAGACCAAACAAGTCAACTCTAGGTCTGAAAGCACACTAAGATGACACTGAGAGCACCTAGTGAAATGTTCTAAGTATTTGAGTGCATTTTCTGTTTCAGCACTGAAAACACTTGAAATAGAATAAAGCTCATTTGGGTATAAAAAGGGTCCACAAAATCAGGCTCCCATTCATTGTCTATGGAGCAGCTCCAGACTTACCCTGTGAAACCTCATGTTTGAGACTTGCTTCTCTGGTTTGTGGCTTTAATGCTCACAAATATTGACTGATCTTTTCTATGCCATGGGTAAACCATAATGGAATTTTTAATTTTAGTGTTAAGTTTCCTTTAAGCTTAGTTACCCTGGCCCTTCTCATCTGTTATGACTTTGATCCATATCTTATTTGTTTGTTGCACTTTCTGGAATCTAGTCTGCATCTTATCTGGAACATAAATGACAAATGAGGAACATTTGATGATAGGCATTACAAAGAACTGTGGAAACAATGAATCATAGTATTATCAAGGCAAAATCTCATCAACTGGCTCCTTAACAAGGTTTGTTTAAAAGTGGAGAAGCAAGGAGCGACATCCACAGAGGGTTAGCATTCTACAGCAAGATGTGTTCACATACATCAAGGTGAAGTGAAGCACCACTGTTCACAGTTGGGGGAAAGTGGCTGTCACGGATGTAGACTGTTTGTGCCACAGTTCAGACAGTCTTTTAAAACTTATCAGGAGCTCCAGTTTCACTTTTTTTTCCTTCAGATGCTACTTTCTCCTCCTACACAGTCACGGAGCTACATACTCAGGATGAACACAAATGTTCATCTGTGCATTATGAACTCGAGTGGACGTGTCTTTGCTTCACCTGCACTTTCTGGAATGTAAGTGTGCATCGCTCACCTCCTGTCAGGTCTTTGCATTGACATTATTGTGTTCATGCCACCTGTAATTACTGCATCAGTTTTAGCTGAATGGCAGCGCTCACATTTGCAATGGAAATCCAGTCCAACCAAGCACGGACAATTCATTTTATCTTAACGAGGACACTGTTATCTAGATGTTTCTTATTTTTCTATTTAGTTTAAAATAGTTAATGAACTACTTGTAAAACAAGATTTATCCTTCATGTAATGCTGTAAGTTTATTTTTCTGCATCAAAGTCTATACGGACAGCTCCAGTTAACATCTGAAAAGACTAAACATAAAAACATTGCCGCAAATTTTAGCCTGCAGGAATTATTTAATCACCACATATGTTTTCTGTTAAACTTTGTAAAAAAAAAAACAAAACAAAAACTATTGTGAGTGCGTCAAACCATGAACTTTGCAGTGGGTTTTTGACAGACACAGATCCAGACACCAAGATACGCATGCCACAGTCGCACCTCGGCTATCAAAACAATTGTAGGTGAAAGTTAAAACTAAATAAAGGTTGACAGGAAGACAGACGACTGTAACTGAAAGATTTCTCTGCAACCTGCAGCAGTGTGTGTTTCACAGTAACAATAGAGGGTCTAATGTCTCACTCTCTGCGTCTTTTCGGTCCAGAGCGTCTTCCGGCAGCTTCTTCAGGTAGTCTTTGAGCAACATCTCGTAGCGAGGAATCCTCTGGACTGGCTCCAGCATGTGGTGCTGCAACGTCAGGTTCCCACACACATCCTGTTTCTGTTGGTCCAAACACAAAACAAAGATATGAACTGATTAATAGTGATAAAAAGGCGCACACAATTACTGCAATCCTTCAGAGCAGTGATTCCCAAATGGTGGGTTGCGGTCTAAAAGTGGATCACGAGCATGTCAACTTTGTAAAAATCACACTTTATTTTTAAGTACAGTGAATTTCCAGCACAGAGCTTTTATTTTGAAGTGTCGTTTCCTGCTGTAGAATGAGTGACTAACCGATAGCTACTTAACAGAGACAGCAAACTAGCTTCAAACATAGCTGAACGCAAGTATAATGCTGAATATATTAAACTGTGTGGACATTGAACTAATGACTGAGGAGAAATCTGGACCAGTTGGGAACCACTGCCCTACAGCTGTTAATTGAGGTTCAGAAAAAAAGCTCGTAAAACCAGTTATGAATCAGACTATACTGGTCATAAACAATCATTACACACATATGACCAGGTTTTTCCCAGAACATGCAGAAGAGGAAGACGAACAAACAAACAGCGGAGGGGGTATCCAATAAGAAGACACCCAACAGAGACACCTACCTGTATATTCTGGACGACACTCTTGAACTGTGAAGACCGCTGCGTCCAGGTGTTGACCAGGTCCATGGCTCGGTCAAAGTTCTTCACATATTCTCCGTACATCTTCATGAACGGAGCCAGTTTCTGGAGGATGTCTCCAATACGAGGGTTGGAGTCCCTGCAGCAAACACAACATACATACCCATTAATCAAAGGGTGGATTCAAACTCCAAAATCTTACATTAGGTGCTGCTTTGCTCCAGAACTTCATCTTGTTCATACAGTAGTATGGGTCTATTTGATGGATAGACAGGATGTGGAGAAACATAATACTGTACAGTGTATGTTGTATTGATTGAAACCTTTTTTTATGTCATATACAGTATTTTGTTTTGGAACTTTCTTTTTATTCTAGTGTTTTTTTAACTTCCCGGTGGCTTTTACATGTAAACAAATCAAGTCACAACAGTAATTCTGTTTACTGCATTGTCACATTTACTTCCTGTAGCTTCCATTTCATCTTATAGGGAAGTTTAGCTTTGTTTTTGTTTTGTCTCTTGACAACAAGCATTTTGAAATGATCAGTTATGTTATCAGAGGAATGAAATTATGAAATAGTTTGCCATTGGACATTACACATTTAACAAGTGCAGCTGTTTCTAAAAAGAGGTTAAAGAAATACTTGATGGCACAGAACACCAACGCATTTTAAAATAGGGTTTGTAACATAATATCTTGTATGAACCTTAATGTGAAACTCTCCTGGTCTTTTTATTATCTCAATCACTGTATATGCTGTTTTTTGTAGTACTACTACCATGTTTGTGCTGTATTTTTTTTCCTGATAATTCAGATATTGTGAGGATACTTGTTGTAATTGTTGCCATTAGTAGTTTTATTGTTGTTAATTTATTGTTTTTTTTTTTTTTGTTTGTTTTTTAGTATTGTTTTTGTATTTTCCCTGTTTCATTGTTATTTTTGATCCTTGGATTTTTAATCATTATTATTTGGATGTTCTCCCCGTGTCAGCGTGGGTTTTCTCCAGGTACTCCAGCTTCCTCCCACAGTCCAAAGACATGCAGGTTAATTGGTGACTCCAAATTGACCATAGGTGTGAATGTGAGTGTGAATGGTTGTCTGTCTCTATGTGTCAGCCCTATAATAGTCTGGCAACCTGTCCAGGGTGTACCCTGCCTCTCACCCAGTGTCAGCTGGGATAGGCCCCAGCACCCCCGCAACCCCTAACAGGATGAGCAGTTACAGAAAATGAATGAATGACTGAATGAAATATGATGTAATGTTCAATTGTGTGGACCCCAGGAACAGTAGTTGCTGCCTTGGTGGTGGTTAAAGGAGATCCAAATAAATAAATGTCTAACATGCCTTTATTGACAGTAGAATGAGCCTGTGACAGTCCACTAAAGGTAGACTATGCAGTATTTTACTAAAAAACGTTCCTTTTATTTTCTTCTTATTCTGCTGTATTCGGCACGTTCCTGGGCTAATTGCACAGGTGAGGTCGAGACTTAATAAGAAGGTAGCAACCAGATGCTAAGCAACAGGCATTGAAGAGCATGCTACAAAAATTGTGGACATAGCACCGAAAAAATTTAAATATAGCAAGAGTAACGAATAGTAGCCAACAATTCATTCCTGGGCAAAGTGCTCAGGTGAGGTCATGACCTTATAAAAGGTAGTGACCAGGTAGAAGCGCCACACACATCCAAGAGGAGATACAAAAACCATGGACACAGGGCAGATAAAAATGCAAATATAGCAAATCAAACAGCAGCCAACAACTCCTGCACAGTATATATCTAAGTTACTTATTCTGTTTTATAAATGCAAATACTACAAGCTGCAGCTTAGGAAGAAAATTCTCTAAATCTGTTTTCAACTTAGTGAAGTGAAGTTAGTAATTAAAAGTTTGCTTTAGTTGATTTCAATAATATCTTTTCTCCTGGCATTTCACAGATTAACATTTTGAGATGTTTAAAAGTTGTAATACCACAGATATGAGACATGCAGCACTGATGCCATTGTTAAATAGGGAGAGACAAAATGAAGGCTCATAAAAATTAGATTAATTTCAAGAAAATTACTGAGGGATTGTACAAATGAATCCTTTTGATGACGTTTCTTCCTGAGGTGTACTTTTCTGACTGTGTGGCTGTGTATCCGTTTTTAAGCCTTTCTATCCGGCTCAATAGATTTTAATGAGTTCCAGTAAAAATAATGTGAGGGGAACCATAATGTGACAGGTGATTTCCCTCAACACAGCCCTCTAGAGGAGTCATTATCTACCAAGGGTGGCTGATGTTGGCACAATAACACACACCGAGGGGGAAATTTCCTGCTTACTGCGAAAAAAGACAGAAAGTGCATTCACTTGCAACTCTGACACACACCAAAAACACCAACCTAGAAACCTGACACCACTGAAAACCTGACAATAATGTCCTCCACTGCTGCCCTGCTGTCAGACTTTTACAGCCAACACCAACTGCCTAACTGACCACAACCAGAGCCAAACCATTATTAGAGTGACGTCACGTGGATGCTATTTGGAGAGCTGTTGAACCGGCAGGTGTTTGTTCCTCACCATTCTCCAGTGATGCGTGTCTTGAGCTCAGGCAGCAGGAACTTGTCATGGAAGCAGTAGATGGAGGAGATGTTGGAGAAGATCCCTGTAATCACGTCCTGAGGGATTCCAGCCTCTGTGAGCTTAGTGCAAAATACCTGCAGGGCAAAAAAACACAACACATGTGTACAAATAGTTATGCAACTGTTTCCAAAAACACCCAAATCTGGCTCCTGCTCATTGAGCAGGCATGTAAACATTGACAGAGAAGTTTCCATGTTGTTGTTTATCCACATAAACTGTTCTCCAGCTTTAGTTTCTTAAGTGTGACCGACAGTGCACTGCTCATGTGCTGTTATGGGACACTCTTAAAAACTAGATAAACTATAGAATATAAGCAGGATGGATACATGAGTTAGAGTTTGGTTTCGGTTGTGATTGTTACAGACATGTTAAAATAATTTTATGATCCCAGGCAAACCACTGATAATAAAGTACATTAAGGCTGCAACTAACAATTATTTATTCAATTTAATTGTTTATATAAATGTTATAAAAATATGAAAAATGCCTATCATATTCAGTTTGGCTTTTTGTGCTTGATAAATGATTTTAAAGGGGCACTCCACCCACAGTGCTTTACAGGTCAGCATTAGTTTACTCGTGAAGGTTAGCTCTACTCGGATTTATTACTTGTTCTCAGTTAAGCTGCTCTACATCGTTTGCAGTTGGTTTAAGATGCAGCTGCCGAGCTATTAACTAGAACTAGCCAACAGTCCAATATTACACCCGTTCTTGCATTGCTCCATTGGCTTCCTGTAACATTCAGAATAAACTACATGATCCTGTTGAGTATATATAAACCAAATCACTGTCATGTCGCAATGACTTCCAGGTAAACAACTGGCAGCTGTTTTAAATTGCGGAGATGTGTCACTAACTCGGCTTGTTCTCCGGAGCCTTTGTGCTCCACTGTCTCTCAGGTTAACTTGTGTCGCAGCTGTGCCTGGATGGTGTGTGGTGTTGTGCTGCTGCCGTGGTCCTGCCTGATGCCTCCCACTGCTGCTGCTACTATTAGTCATACCTGGACTATTATACACATAACATTATTGTCACATACATATATAATCATATTATTAATATAATATCTGTTTCTCCTTATGTCTCATTGTGTCATATGGATTACTGTTAATTCATTATATTGATCTGTTCTGTACAACATCTATTGCTCGTCTGTCCGTCCTGGAAGAGGGATCCCTCCTTCAGTCGCTCTTCCTGAGGTTTCTACCATTTTTTCTCCCCGTTAAAGGGGTTTTTTTGGGGAGTTTTTCCTTAGCCGCTGTGAGGGTCCAAAGGACAGAGGGATGTTGTATGCTGTAAAGCCCTCTGAGGCAAATTGTGATGAAATCTGCAAACTTGTTTATTACTGTTGTCATTGTCAGCCGTAACTGAAACGCTTAAAGACGTATTGTTAAACACAGTGGTCTGATCTTTTGTATGTTACTGCTGTACTAAGTTTATGTACTGTGTTGCTTTGCTAGTGTCTTTGAAAAACCATATCTAATGCCATGGAACTAAGCAATGTACTGCTGTGGACGAGGGTCGAAGCAAAATGTATTCTAGCCACCTAAAAAAGAAAGAAAATCCAAAACAGTTAAAGTGTACTCTGCATTTGAATATTTTTTCCCCTTTAACAAACAGCAACTCCAGTGTTCTGTGAGGAAAAAATACTGTTTTGTTGATGAGGTCTGGTGGCTTGGAGATAACGGCTTCAGCTCCCTGTCAGAGAGGGCTGTCTGACAAGTGAAGAAAATACTCAAAATATAGCATACGATTAAATTGGTATTTTTTTTTTTAGGTGGCTAAAAACAAACTGAGGCAGCATTTGCTCAGCAAATTGTATGTATGTGACATGGGGTTATTTATGGGCTCCAACTTATTCAAAATCCTGCAGCTAGGGTCCTCACTGGGACTAGAAAGACAGAACATATTACTCCCATACTCAAAACACTTCCCTGGCTTTCGATAAATCACATTTCAAAATACTGCTCTATGTGTACAAAGCACTTAATGGTCTGGCTCCTCAATACATCACTGACCTGCTCACAGCTGACATACCCCCCCAGAACCCTCACATCATCAGACAATGGTCTCCTAACTGTGCCTATAATCCACAGTAAATTTGTTGAAGGTGCATTAAGTCATCATGGCCCCACTCCCTGGAACAAACTGCCTGATGATCTGAGATTCTCCGCAACTGTGTCATCCTAGTTAGTGCCTCTGTCTGTCTATTTGTCCCTCTCTTCTTCTCCACTCTTGTTTCTTACTCTCAAGACTAAATTAGTTTTTATTCACCTGTTGTATGTAATAACACATTGAGATTACTCTGTATGAAATGTGCTATATAAATAACATTTGATTTATTTTTATCAGAAGTGATTGTAAACAAACATTTTTATCTGGCCTTTAAGGCATTGCATCGTTGCATGACTTTGCTCCTGATCTCCTCATTACCCATTTCTACTTCTCCTGCCCTAAAATCTCTACCTTTTATCCATCCTTCAGCTCCAGCTGAATAACAAAAGGTTATCGTGCCTTTGCTGTTTTAGCTCCAACCCTCTGAAATCATTTTTCCTAACTGATAAGATCTGCTGAGTCTCTGGACTGTTTCAAGTGACTTCTAAAACTCATCTTTGTAGACAAGCCTTTTATAGATCTCCTTCCCTGTCTGATGTTTTGGTTTCTTTTAGTTTACTCTGTCTCTCGTTGTGCTGTGTTTTATATTGTAATTTATTTTTGCTTTATCTTTTCATTCAGAGTTTTAATATGTGTGTGTGTGTGTGTGTGTGTAAAGCACTTTGTAACTATGTGTTTTAAAAAGTGCGATTTAAATAAAGACTTACTTACTAACTAACTTGTATCGTGTCCTTTATGACTCATGAACTTTGTCGAGTCAGAGAAAATAACCCCGATGACGTCATAGTGATGTCCTAAGTGTTATCTCAGCTTGCAGATGAATTTACAACACTAAGGCTGGAGTTTGAAAGATGTGGGTGTTTATCAGGCAGGGAGGCTCTAATGAAACATGTGAAGGATTGCATTATGGAAAATGTAGGATCTACAGTATTTAGAGCTTGACCCATAGCAGGAAGTAAAGGTCAGGATATCTCAGCCTCTGCTGATTCAATTTTTTCCATTGTGAGTTCCACAACTTTATGGTAGAGCAGTACTTAATCAGTGGGGAACCCTTTTAAATGATTCATTGATTATAACAATTGTTGGCCATTCATTTTCTGTCAGTGGACTAGTAGAAATAATCCACCTCTGTGTCAGGTTAAGTTTAAATAACACATTTAAATATGTGTTGTAACTCCTGTTAAAAAATTCCTTCACCCATCACTTCCATCACCTTTTACCTCCCTGCCAGGCACAGCAAAGAAATGCCACTATTGTTTCCATGGAAACCAGTGTCGTGCAAAAGTGCTGTGACAAAAACAGGAAGTTAACTGTGAGGGTTCTTTGCCCTCAGCAGCAAATAAACCATGTCTGTTCTGTTATAAGGCAACGGTGCATCTCTGTACCACATGAACTGAGCAAAGAGGAAGACGACTCAACCACTGCGAGTGAGTTCTCATCACAAACATGAGGGAACACAAATAGAGGCTGAAATTAGGCTGCAGCAAGTGTACAGAAAAGGCATGTGCAAAAATGAGAGATGGTCGCATAGATGAGCCAAAAGAGCAGAGTTCAGGAGGAGGTCATGACTTGTGACGGTAAAGAAGGTAGAAGTGAGGGCGTAAAGCATGATAAAGAAAGTTTTTACAAGAGAAAGCTGTTAGAGGGAGAGGTAACAGTTTATTCTGATGGTCTGCCTACTGATAGTTTATAGAATATTAGTAACAGTTAGCTGAGATTCACCTGTTCAGCTCTGTCTGTAGATGTTCAACAGATTATCTATTGAGTAGATGTGACAATTCATAACCATATCTACATATTGTCAGCTGAACCTGACGTACTGACTCAACCATTCACTCAAGTTCAACTTAATTATATTAAGAATATGTAGGTATGTTCATGAATTTAACATTTACAGACAAAGCCAAACAGTTGAATCTCAAATACTCTATAAACTATCTGTAGGCGGACTATCCAAATGAAATGTTACCAGAGAGAGTAAGAAAGAAGATGAACACATACTTTATAATTCCCTGGGGGGAAATTAAATTTTCTTCACTCTCTTGTCACATACACAGGCCAAAAATACACACACATGTACAAACAGGGGCTATACATGAGGCTTATGGTATGAGATTTCACACGCCTCAGAAAATGTCACGGTAATAAAGAGTTTATCTTATTAGAAGTCAGAATGACCCATAAAAGAATGAAAACAGGAAAGTTATTGTTGGTTGAATACATGTTTTGTTACTATAGTTGAGGCTTGCAACCATTTTGTTAATGGAAGTACGTGCAACAAGTCTCCCCTTCGAAAATAAATAAATTTAAGGTAAGATTCAACGTCCAGTTGCTTTTCCTTTTTTAATATCATAAACAAGCAAATGTACACAGTATGACAACTGTCAGCTAATATATCGCAGTATACCTTGAAACCAGTATATTGCTGCAACCCTGCTGTACATGCATTAAATGGAGAGATGTCAGGGTGACAGGGCTGCCCATGGAGCAGGTGGAGGTTTGGTGCCAGGAGGCAAACAAGCACCTCCCCAGCTACCAGTCCACACTCCAAACTTGGTTCTGATGGGGATTTGAACCAGTGACCGTCCAGTTCCCAAGCCAGTTCACTATGAACTGAGCTACTGCCGCCCTTTTACTGAGAGTTTAATTAGAAAGTGTAATACTTGCCAACCTGGGGGGTTCAAAGCTTGAACCTCTGTATCCTTAGAACAAGTTACTTACTCACTACGCAACCTAACATCGAGACATCATTGAAAGTAATTCTCATCTAAATAATTCTTCAAGGAACAGTTAAAAAAACTGTCAAAAAATGTCAATGCATGCTGCTTTTAGTAGTAAACTAAATATATTTGGGTTTTGGACTGTTAATGGAATCAAATATGTAATCTCAATATGTTAACTTGTGCTTTGGGAAATTGTTTTGAACATTATTGACTATTTCTTGATATTTTATGAACCAAATGACTGATAGATTAACTAAGAAAATAATCTGGTAGGTCTGAGCCTTGAGAAAAATTTAGCTCGATACTACATAGAGTTGCAAGCAACAATGATTTTTATTATTAATC
Source organism: Cephalopholis sonnerati (assembly GCA_019142605.1). NCBI lineage: Eukaryota > Metazoa > Chordata > Actinopteri > Perciformes > Serranidae > Cephalopholis > Cephalopholis sonnerati. Next base: position 14,499,129 of record JAGQAX010000011.1, on the reverse strand, counting down.
AATCTGCTGATTGTTTCACAATTAATCAATCGATCATTTAGTCTACAAAATGTCAAAAAAGGTCAAAAATGCTCGTTTACTGCATCATACATTGTTTACTGTCATATATGACAAAGCAGTAAAGCAGCAAATTCTCATATTTAAGAAGCTAGGACCTGCAAATGTTTGAAATTTTTTCTTAAAAACTATCAAAACTATTAATGGATTATCAAAATAGTTGGCGAATGATTGCAGCTTTAGTGCTAAACTGCTCCAGAGACTTGCATTTCTTCGTCACTGATAAATTCAAAGGAGTAAACATGAAAGAACTGGTTGAGTTTGTGTATTGTTTACAGTACTATTTTAATGGTTGGTGCAGAATTCTACATCAATGACTCAACCAAAAAAGCTAAATCTGGGCAGCATCATCAAGGTCAAACAGTTTTTTAAAAGAGCTTTCTAATTATGAACCCAGTTAAGAGTCAGGAAACATCTTTAATCCACAAGATTTACATACATGTAGTGAAAGAGGGCACCGTGAGTTCATGACACACACACACACACACACACACACACACACACACACACACACACACACACACACACACACACACACCAATATGTGCTGCTCTATTCAGTGGACACACGTTCTTCGTGCACATGCTGAAGTTTGTGATGACAAAGCTGTATTTATGCTGCACATGTATAAATATAAAACACACACCCAACCAGTTTCTCACATGATCGTGCTTACACCGCTCTGAGTAATCCAGTCAACAGAGGAAGGGGTTGTTGTCCAGTGGATCACAGTGCCAGTTTTAATCCAGCTCAGCCCTGATCTCAATCACTAAGACCACTGGCACACTTAGGAGATTGAAATTTGGACCAGAGGCATCCAAAACATTCTGTGTCACACTCACAACCAGGCTACCAGAAAAAAAGAGACGGAGGCATGACGTTACCTGGTCGAGGAGGTTGAGTCTTTTGACGTAGGCCTCTTCAGTGTGGAGAAGCTCTTTGGCGATGTTCAGGAGCTTCTGAGCCTCTGAGCACTGAGGGAAACAGACAGATACCAAGGATTATGTCTGAGCCATGAAAACAAAGACAATAATAAAACAGATTTTTGAGACAAGACTTCAGTATCCAGAGTCCAAGGCAGACAGCACCTTGGGTTTTAAAAATGATAGCCACAAATCATTTTTGAAAAAATGCCAAAATCATATACACATTTTGTTTTTGTGACTAACTTAGCAGAGACACGGTCATGTAATTTAAACCAGATACATCGACTCATTAGTCATGACAGTCAACCAAAACAGACAATACACTGCAAAACTTTCATCCCTCCCTCACCTCTGGCAAAGTCTTTTGAAAATGAAATTATTTGGTTGATTTTGCCAAATATTTAAATATTTGGCAAATATCCATTTAAGGCTTTGGTCTCAAATCCATTTATGGAAATTTTCTGGGAAAGCATCACTTCAAATTTGCCTGTTGTTTGCTCAACAATTCATCCTCATTAGGTGGAGGGCTGCCTGCACTCCTTATTTCATAAAAAGGATTAAGTACATATAGAAAGAAATACAGAATACTGTGTCCATTTTTTAAAAAGTGCAAGTGATAAATAAAGTTTATTGTGAAGGATGAATGATGTCATAATGTGTCTTCAAATTGAGAAACAGAGGTTCATTTTAAGTGGGTTACTTAAATGCAGACATTTTGACCTCTGATTATTCTGACTGCCAACAACTTAAACATATTAGGATTCAATTTTATTACCTTATTTTATCTATTTGTTTTGTGTGTTGTTTATTTATATATATATAATTATATATTATATATCTATTTGCAGTCTTGATCTTGATCTGTAAAATCCTTCGCAGTATACCTCTACACCTATAGTATGTATTTGTGATATAAAGGGTCACCTGCAAAATGACGCCCTTATTTTTGTCAATTAAATGTGTGAACAGTATGATCTAAATATGGGGAGTCGGCAACTGTTAACTGTAATACATATCTATTTTCTTATTATCTCTGTCATTGTTGTTTTCTGTGCTGTTAATGCTATTGAAATTAGATAAATGAATAAATATAGTGTAAAAAAAGTGATCTCTATGATTGGAGAAGGTGCAAAATGGAGTCAATATTACCAAACGTGAAGTCATTTAATGAAATGCATTTCTCTTGGCAATGCTAGTAAACTTCAATTCCTAAAGATTTGTATGTAATACTATAAAATAAATAGTGTTTTATGCAAACGCCAAATATTTATTGACAAAACAAGGGTATAAATACAAAATGTTACAGGATAAGGCTGATGATATTCTATATTTTTCTTTATTGTCTACAAATCTGATGGGGAAAAAAATGACCATGTACCACAGCTTCCCATCTTCCCCAACCTCTGTGGGTCCTCTTCCTAACTTGTGCACTGTGGCTTTGGTGCTACAGGATGGTGTATGAGCGGTCGCCTCAAAATTAACTACAGTGCTTAGGGTTGGGTATTGGTAGTCGATACATTTAAGGTATCAACCAAAATAACCCTGTACCAAGGAGTATTCAGACTTCTCCTGTCAAACTAAATCTGTATCCGTTTTGTGTCTAGATCTAGAAAAAAAGACAATTGGTATGGTTTTGCTCGTAGTCAATTACCACAAGCATTCTTTGATCCATGCGACGAGTGATTGGCCCACTGCTGCAGCAGCTGGAACCCACAGCCTGTGGTGTGGTGCAAGTCGAGCGTGGTGTACTTGATGCAGTTGGCAGTAGCGTGCCGAAATGCCACTAAAATGTTTGAGAGTATGGCTATACTATACGCCTGTGGCTTCTGATGAAAACAAACGTATAAAATGCAAAGTGATTATTTCAAATGAAGTTTTCAATCGGCATCACTTTAAGGGTACTGGTAGTGGTCCTGGTATCGTGATTTTGTAAACGGTACCCAACCCTAACAGTGCTCATGTTCACTGTCATGAAGGAACATGACGTCAGCCAGTGCAGCAGTGTGGTAAACGTTGCTGACCCCTGTTCTAAGGTATAGAGATTTTTTGGGGGTTTTTTGCTAGTCAGTGTGCAGTGCAGTGTACTTCTGAGGACGTTTTGGTTCCCAGAAATTTGCTGCAGAGTGAGCACTCTTGACTTTCACACTACTTTTGGGTACAGTCAGATGCGTACGTGATTCCACCGTAAGGCTCTGAGATAACATTATCTAGTGGTGAATTTACAGTGCAGATACTACGACAGTCCCTGGCTTTTGTTTGATATCTAGTGTCACAAAAAATGTTGCACACTTCTGATCTGTTGATAACACCGTTAGCTTGTTTACTTTATTACGTGAATGCCGCCGTATACTGAGCTTCCTGCTAAGCCCTTTGTAAACTTTAAAACTTTATATAGAAAAAAAAGAAAACACAAATGGTTGAATATTCATATTAAATGGCCAAATCTGATTCAACTGACATAATGCTGAGTCAGGTACAGCCCTACTACGTCAGTCTTTGTCTACACTACGAACAATTAATTATTGGCTTTTTTTCTATTCATGGGATTTGTTCACAATAAGGAAAAATATAAAATATCAGCAGACTTATCCTTTAATGCTCATGGCTGAGGCAACAGACAACAGCATCCGGAGCCGATAACAATAAACTGACATTCACAGAGCTCTATTCTAATAAGCGGTTTAGTTAAGCTGTGGTAACGAATGAAACTGATGTGAAATGTTATTAGCTGAGGCGTTGAAAACGCAGATCTGTCTCTTTCTGTCATTATGACTTGTCAAAGCTGAGATGACATAAAAAGGATGACTGATTAAACATTGTTTGTTGAAAAAGTTCATCCCAAGAATGACACGGAAAACACACACCATGGCCACGAAAGCCGATTGCGACAACGTGGGTTTCACAATTGCTATCTGCCACATAAACACACACACACACTTGCACTGTTGTACACACACAGCACAGATGGGCTGATGAAACTTCACCACAGATCATGCACTGTATGAATATCTAGAATTACCAGCTATTATTATGCTATCAAAAGCGAAACTTAACATTTTCACTGTTGCAAAAAAAAAAAAAAAAACGGTCTCTTAACCTCTTGCAACGTACATCACTGACAACCCACATCCTCTGTAACAAGGTTGTCATTATGTAGCCATCAACATGACAGCTGTAGTGTCACAAACGTTCCTGCAGACACACATGCAGAGAAACACATAACAACACACCCTTCCTGTGCACAGCAGTGCTGGGATCAGGAAACACTGGAGAGCAGAGATACCTTTCCCCAAAAGACTGTGGGTGTGGGCGGTCAGCAGAGAACGTGTTTGTGCATTCATGAGACGGTCGTGTGAGCTTTGGGTGTGTTTTGCAGCGTTAAAACAGTACTGAGGAGATATCTTCTGCTAACACTCATGAAAGCAATGATGTGTAAATCTACATAACTGCTTGATTCCTCAAACTCTGACCTGAGTTTCTGCTGTGTGGCACTTTCAGTGTTGTTTTTACGTTAACTCTTCTTTGTCATTGTCTCATCCTTCTGTCATTACGTCCGCAATCTCTTTTTCTTTAGCATGCCAGAATATTTCAAAGGGTGATTTCTGTACTTTTCTACCTGAATCCTATGTTTCCATGTTGTTGTGTCTAAGTTACTAATGGGAACAACATGTTTAGAAAATGGTCCACTACTGAGAGAGAACACTGCAGCCTACTCTGGCAAAGCAGGCTGCAGTGTAACCATTCGGGACACATTTGCACCGGCAATGCACGCCCAGTAAAAGTGCTTGTTTTTGCCACTGACAGGCAGGTGTCTTACAACATCATGAATGGATCCCTACAGAGATACAGAGATAGACTTTTTAAGATCCTTTTTTTTCAACCAGAAACAGCTCTGAAATTGACATCACCAATTCCACCAGACTACATTCAAATAAACAGCAATTTCAGCATGCATAGAAGAAATATATTTCATATCTAACTGGATGAATTAAAGATTTATTTCAACCAAACCAGAGTTGGTGATTGTTGGAAAAGTGGAGAGACAAACCAAGATGGCTTTTGTGAATTTTATTCCATTTCTGGCGACTGTGAACAAAGTGTGTTTTACAATGATAAAATTGCTGTTTTTTTCAGTGGAGTTTGGTGGGCTTGTTTCTAGTTGAACAAAAAGGATCTTACTCTCTAACAAAAAAGTTGATATCTGTAGGGATCCTTTCCATAATGTTGTCAGACACTTCTGATAACAACCTGAGCTCGTCAGTGGCAAAAAGAAACACTTTAAGTGGATGTAAATTGATGGCACCATATGCCTTGCGTAGTTACATTGCAGCCTGCAGTCCCACTCAAAACTGGACCAGTCTCAATAATTCATGTTTCCCTCAACAATTTCAAAATCTAGGAAAACGTGTCCAGGTTGAAAAATACTGAAGTTGCCCTTTAAGACTTGACCCCGATGCTTTTACATCGGGACGCATTCACAGCACATATAGGCCACAAGGAAACAGTATGTTCACTGCTTGAGGTATCAGTGTTGTTTACAATCAATAGCCAAACTGAAGGACAAGAGAAAACTGAAACTTAAGCTCAGCTGTGGGGAGATATCCGTCTCTTGGCTCTTTTATCTAGCAGCCATCAAAAGCTCCTGTTACAGCTTTTGGGCAGGTATTCATCCTTTTATGTAACGGCAGAGCTGCTTTTAGATACAAGTCAGTCACTTGTGACCGGCAAACTGAGGCTGTAACAGTGTCTAACGTTTCATGCAGAAGTATTCTTTGAAACTGTTCACCCAGGCTGAGATAATAATAGGCACAAGCTACTTTTTCCACTACATGAAAGGCAGTCTGACTGTCTGAGATGAGGCTTTTAAACTTGCAGGATGTGCTCAATTTAAACATGTCGTGAAAATTCCTCAAAAGTATGATGTAACATGAAATATAAATTAAAAAGTGTACCTATCTGGGGAGAACTGGGAGACATTAATGACCACCTCAGAGTTTATTCAGACTTTAAAGTATGGTTGTTCAGGTTTATAGTTATGACTTTGATGATGCTTAAACATGCGAGGTACTCACTTTATGCGCCTCTGAGTGTGCATCTGTCAGATACCCAGTCTGTGTGTCTGTCAGAGAGTGCATTTCTCCACTGCTCCCCTCATCCAAGTCACTGTCCTCATCCTGTGTTGAGTCTCGCTTGTTGCCCAGGGTAACGCAGCAGGACACACTCTCAGTTTCAGTGACGCTGTCGTAATGGTCCTCCTCGTCAATGGCATCCTCATTGGGGAACACCTCCCCCTCTGCTGCGCAGGACGGGCTATCAATGCCACTGTCCCGGTTAGGGATCTTCCCGTTTTGCTCGGAGGAGTCCGGATTGTCCAGGAGCTCGTTGGAGGAGCCTTCCTCCCGCTCCACGTCGTCAAGGCAACCGACGTTGTGTGTGATATCACAGTCATCCAGCGGGGCATCATCTGAGCCATCGATGTGCACAGAAGCCAGACAGGAAAGTTCAGACACATCGTGAGTCCGTTCGGAGGTGCCAAGTGCAAGTTTGTCCACGGGGGAGGAGTCTCCTGCGACCTTTGCCGTGGTGTCCTGAGCGCAGGAGGAAGTGATGTCAGACGCAGTGTCCATTTTCAGACACAGGTGCAGCTGGGACCGTGGGAGCACCCCCAGGATGGGGACCCTGGGAAAACAAAAAATGAAGCATTATCAGCCATAGCCAAATACAAAATCAATAGACTGTTATACTGGGGAATTAGTAAGAGAGTAAAAGTGTTTAAGGTTTTCTTAAATTTTAGTCTTAAGCCATGAAACTGAAGTAGGCCACATGAGAAACAGGTCTAAGCTGACACTATGAAACTTCTCCTTGTGCGTTGACTCACACATCCACACATACCCAAACCATTACAGAGCAGACATATGAGTCTGACGAGCAAGACGAGCAAGATTTCTGACAAAATCTCCTCCTGATGACCTTACCTTGAATTCTCAAACCTCTCGATGAGCAGCCCCACCTTCTGGGCCTCTTTCTGTGGCTGTGCTCCCGAGCCAGGAGGAGTTAGACTGGGCTTTGGTTTAGGCGGAGGAGGGGGAGCTGGCAGAGGCCTGGATGGTGGTGGAGGGATCCTCTTCGGCTTCTTGTCTTGCCCAAGGGCGAGCAGGTGCGAAGGTTTAGGGGGCACTACAGATGCAGAAATCCAGCAGAGGCAAGAACAGCAGAGCGAGAGAGAAGCATGGCATTAAGAAACACAATCAGGTGACACGTATAAATCCAAGTGAGAAAACCTCCATGGCTGAGTCCATGTGTGAAGCCTGCTTGATTCCTTGTTTAAAAAAAAGCCTCAACATAAACCTCCAGAGAAAACAAAATACAGTCCAAGACAGGGGCAAAATGTAGCGCTGCAGAGCGAGACCAACACTGAGCTTCAGCTATCTGCCAACTTCCTTATTTCAGAACAGGATGCTGAGCGTATGCATAAGTCACCGCAGTTCCAGTTAGGTTAGAAAAAAAAAAGCACAGAGAAATGACAATGCTGTCTTTACAGTTCACACTGTGCTCATGCATGCCTGCACACTCTGGGCTCACAATTTCACTGTCTAGCCTGTGTATTTGCATATATTTCATTTGCAGAAACCTAAATGTCTGAAAACCAGGACGTGTGATGATGTGTTACTGTTGTTAATTTGAGCACTTCCTCTGTGTCTGTGCGTCACTGATAGAAAAAGAAGGGTTGAGAACATTTTCTATGCAAACATGTAATGATAAACACTGTGCAAATGACAGGACTGGTCCCAAGTTAGGATGCTTTAGTTTGTTAAGCCACAGGGACAATGTGTCAAATACTTGGGCAGTGACATGCTGAGGAGCTTCTCCTGGGACCCTTTTAGGGACTCAGGAACTTGTGTTACAGTAACTGCATTTTCACTGGAGGAACTCAGGTCCAGTTTTAGTTCCTACCCCCCCAAAATACCCCTGCTCCACAGTTACTACTCTCTCAGGATGAGCTACAAGAGGACTAAAAAAGGCTTTGGAGAGGAAGTTCATCCTGTCAGGTGTGTGTATTGAAAAGCGCTACCGTTTTTAGAATGAACCAAGTGGAAAGACACATGATATTATTAGTTTCTTTATCTCTCAGCACCTTATTGTTACTGGTAGTCCATTTTGATAAAAGGCATTTCCTACTTGCTAGAAAAGAATAAAAGGTTTTTATATTACTGGTGGTACATGTCGGACATACTTCTAGAGATATTTTTCTCTGGCAAATTTACTCTACTCGTCGTAAGAGAGCAGCTAAAATGAGACAAACACTGGCAAGGAACTAGATGTGGCAATCACTGAAACTCCACACGAGAAGTAGTATTGAAACTTCTCCAGGCAGAGGATACCTGCATTTGACCTTTTGTACAAAGGTCTAAAAGAAAAGCCTATTTGTATGGTAGTCAATGTTCTTCCATTTTGTACAAAATGTCATCAGCCCACTACCACAGCAGCTAGAGTCCATACAGTCTGTGTTGTGGTGGAGCTGAGCGTGGTGTATTTGATGGAGTAGGCAGTTCAGTGTGCCAAGACGCCACCAAAATGTTTAAAAGTATGGCTATAGAGCACACCTTTGGAGTCTGATGAAAATAAATACATAACATGTGGATGATCATTTTGAATGAAGTACTCTATTAGTTTTTTTGTCACTCAACTGTGTATGTTAAGACAAATTATCATGAATAACAACCCTGACAACTTTTGGAGAGTGCAAACCTACGCCAAGGCCAAATGCCCTAACTGGCAACATTCACGAAAGTATAAAGCAATTTCTGTATCGGCCCTGTGATTCAGATCAGCTCCAAAATTTAAAGCGTTCTTTTTTTGGTGAACAACTGTCAACTGGTGTTTCTAAAGGCTCGAAATGACGCCCTCAAATGTCTAGTTTGGTTCAAAACCCAAAGATATTCAGATTAGTGTCACAGGGGAGGAAAGAAGCAAGAAAATATTCACATTTAAGAAGCTGGAATCAGAGAAATTTGAGTTTTTTCTTACAGAATTACACAAACAAGTTAACTGATTATCAACTTATTAGGCAATTAATATAATAGTTCACCACTAATTGATTTGTCATTGCAGCTCCGAAACTGAAAACAAACCTACTTGGCAGAGGTGATAATCAGTCCCTACAGAATTTTGCGGGCTGTTGTTGTGGCTGTTGCGGCCTGATTTCACAGCAGCTTTTCTGAAAATTTGAGATTGATGTTGCAGTGTTCATAGATGTTTTTGCATTTAAATTTTGGGGGCAAGTGGAACTTGCATAAATTGTTGCGGGTCTGTCACGAAACCAGAACGTATTATTGTGAGCATTAAGTGTTTCACACAGAATTAGAATCTATCTGTGATGGTAGGGTGGGATAGCAGTGACGCTGAAGGACTGTCTCAGGTGAGCCACTCTCCTCCTGCTCACTCTTCCTGGTTAGCACAAGCTAACAGAGCAGCAGCAGCTAACATCCTACACTGAGCTGTGTAACGATCCCAACAATCTCACACAGACACCGAAACGGCTTGACTTTGTAATCAAACCCATCAATAACCATGGGGTAACAGTTAGCCCTGTCACTGTGTGTGTGACTCCCAGGCACGGAGCAGTAGTCTTATAAAAAACAGAGAGAGGGGCAAAGAGGTGCTGAGCGAATCCTACGCTGTGCGCAGCTCTGCAATTAATTTAGATTTTACCTGTTTTAAATAGTCAAATTTGCAGTGAAGTTGCAGTAATTGGACAAACTTGCAAGCTCGCATGGAATCCTGGAGGGCCTGCATAATGAGGATGATCATTCTTAATATGATCCTCCATCAAACTTTGAATTGTTGTGAGCCACTTAAATATCGGGGCCAAGTCTGTGGTGTAATGTCCTACAATGTTTCTCAGTAAATCCCAAAACACAACACGTGTTGTTCATATTTAGCATTCTTCAAATGATGCCCAAACATGAACACTTGGGAGCTGCTGGCCTGCTTTACACCAGCAGCTCCATCAGAGGTGACCTACTGAGCCGTGTGAGTGACAGAGTGAGGTCGGACAGCTGACACGTACTATGTTATTGAAGAGTGTTTGTCAGAGCTGAAAAAATGACAGCTCAATAGCAGGGGTCTGATCCTGCTGCACCTTTCAATTATAATGACAGCCCCAATGTCAAAGCTGGCCTTGAAAGGGGGGGCCACAGTATTTTACCTTGAGGTTTCTGTGCGGTTGGCGGTCTGGGTGAGGTGGAGGGCTGGGGCCGGGGTTTGATGGCTGGCCTGTCGTGACATGGTCTGGGGGTCGGACCTTTCTTTACCAGCCGTGGAGAACACAGGTAGTCCACTGATCCGCACTGGTACTGCAGAGAGGAGGCAGGGAGGTCTGGAGAAAGAGACACGAAGAAAGACAATATCAGGCATTGATCAATATAATGAGATTCACCTAAACACACATTCACAAGCCAGCATAATCCTGCTACAGCGATGCAGTGGTGTTCAGTGATTGCGGCACTGTAGGTGGACGACCTTGAGCCCAGTGTGTGTTTCACGGTGTCGCCCTTGGACAGAGAGTAGTGGGACAGAGAGGAGAAGAGAAACTCTGCAGCATCGATCCTGACACCAGGCCTGCGGCAGCAGACACTGAGCTGCATATTGGTTTCTCTCACCCTCTCTGATAGGCCTGTATCTGATTGACTACATCTAATCTTCTCTGGACACTGTCTGGAAATAGACTGTGTAACTGAGAGAGACAGAGTGAGAGAAAGCAGCTTCATAATGTAGAACTGTGAGTGAGCCACATTAAAGACATATTTCCGTTGGACAGTTGTGTTCTCCTGACTGATTTTTATTGTGTTCTTTTGGAACCTGATTTTGCTTTAACGAGTCTGACCTTTACTGTCTATGGAAAAACCTGGACTGTATTTCGTTTCATTTGAAATGATTTATATCAAAAAATACACAATTTAAAGAAGCAGCAGATGTTTGAAGTGTAAGGCTGGCTATAATCTAGATTTTTTCTTGAAGTCCCATGAAATGACCAGAACCAACTCCAAGCACGAAGCTCATTTGTTCCTACTAAAGACGTAAATCTTAAACCTACACTAACTGTTTTTCTGCTGCAGCAAAAACAAACTGGGAATGATTCACTGACATGCCATCATCTTTTAGGCTGATATGGTGAACTTGTTAGCACACATTTGCACTGTACTCTAGACTGAGTAATGATTATTTCTTGGGGACTATTTTCAGCTGTGGATTTGGTGCGTTAGCGATGATTTACGCCACCAGGACAGTGCATTTGGGATCAGCTTAAAATAAACTACATTGTCTATGTGAAAAACATGTCACCCATTAGGGCTCTACCGAATAGTTCGAAGCCTCAAAGCTTCAAGCGAGATTTTTTTTTTCTGCAAGTCCATGTCTATTGATTCTATTGAAACCCAATATTTCTGCAAAGTGGCAGATAAAAATTAGGCAACACTTGTATTATGAGTATTATACAACTTGTACAATAAGATTCCAGTGCAAGTGTATATAGGTGAATAAATTGATTTAGTTACACCATCTGTAAGAAGTCCACTTGTTATGAACAGGAGCGACCCCATTCAATTTCAATTTCTGATTCATGTGACCAAACCATTTCTAATAACTCTTGAGTGTTGTAGAGTCCAAGAGTGTAAATGCATTGGAAAAAGCGAGATGCAATAATTCCCAAAATTAACAACATTTTTTTAATCTAATGAAATTTCCACTTCAGTCCACATTTGTTGGCATTTAACACTTCAAAAATTTTTCACTGCAGTCAAAAAACTGTTCGCTATCTTGCTTGCCACGCACGTGCAACATGCAACGATTAATCGATTAGTTGTCACCTTCTAATATTTTTAACTTTTACTCTGCTGTGACAGTAAACTGAATATGTGAATATTTTTGGGTTGTGGACATTTGAGGACGCCATGTTGGGCTTTGGGAAAACACTTCTCTCCAACATCTTATCGACAACCTATCGATTAATTGAGAAAATAATCGAGAGATTACTCGACAATAAAAATCATCCTATACTTACAGCCCTATTAATAAGGCAGTCTTGCAGCAAACTAACAGCTCTGTAAATAATGTTTATTCATTACGGAAAGTTGATTTAATAAAAATAGACTACCTCATTCAATCCAAGGAATCTCGTCGTTCAAATATATGATTTTGTTTGAGTATTTTTTTTGTCAGTTTCTTCCTTTTTAGGGTGATGACATCATAAAATATGATAAAAGACATTTAAAGCTTCATTCAGAAACCTCAATAGAGGCTTTGACTGTAAAGTAAAAAGACATTTGGTACAATGCAACAGTGTGATTTGATGATTTGTTATAATAGTTCCTGGACAACAATGGAGGTACTGTACATAGCAAAGATGAATAAGCTGTGAGGGTTTAGCTACACCAGCTGTAAGAAGTCCACTTGTGATGAGCAGAGCTCAAAAAATCTTCCTGTTGGAGGAAGTGATGAAAAACGTGGTGAGAAAACAGAAACAAGGTGCCAATTATGTGCCAAAATGCATCTACAGCAAGTAAATACCGACACAAGCAACACTTAAACCACAAATGCTCCATTCAGTTTCAAGCCCTGTCTCTGTGTTATCTATTTTTTTATCTGATGGAACATTAAAAACAACAGTGAACACTATTAAATTGTAAAGATTTTTGAGGAAAAACTACAAACTAAAAAATATAAGTTCTATAGTAAACACAGTCAAACTGATTCTTGCCACAAATCCAGACCAGAGCAGGATAAAAGTTCTGATATAAATGTGGCCAGTAGCTGTCAGCTACATATACAGTTAATCTATCTAAATCCCAGAAGTCCAGTCAAGGGAAAGAAATCCAGCTCTGCAACAGTAGCATGCTTTGTGAGTCTTGTATGTGCTCTAAAACCACACACTGGCTGATACCATGGCAGCCTGTGTTTTTGGCAGTGTTATCTGATGTGTCTGCCTATTAGAACAAAGTGATGTCCTTCTGTAGATTATGTTAATAACTCTGCAAACTACAGCCGCACATGTCTGTATCTTCAGGCTCATGGATTCGTTCTAGTCACCCCAACTCTTTCTCAACTGGATTACAGCCCCGAAATTGCACCGAGCCCCCACTGGATCCCCAGCACATCTAATTTGGTGTTTTTCAGCTGTGCTGCAGGCAGTGGAAGGAGAGAAATCAGCCAGTAATGAGTCCTGCTACGCTGTCTGCCCCATGTGGCACACTGCGGGCTTTCCCACCATCTCTGCACCACAGCGGAATAAGAGCAGGCAGGGGGAAACGATGAGGCTTGCAAACAGCTCTCTCAACTCAATAGAGTAAAACATGTTCATTTTCCCCACAGAGGATCACAAAACCTACAGTAGGTTTTATATTCACCCTGACTATCCTTGAATTTGGTCCCTATAGCAACAGAAATATTACGAGCCTCTCGCCATGTCCTCTGACTCAACCCTTGAGTTGTCTCTGATGAAGAGATAGGTATTAGCAGAGGAAATGCTTGACCTATGATCGAGTGAACTGGTATGAAAAGCCAAACGACTGCCTGGTGAAGAACTCTGTGACCCAAGACTGGCTGGGGTCGCTCCTGGGAAAAACAAACAGCGGTGGAAGACCGAGGCATAGGGGCTGTTACCTATGGAAACTCGGTGTAGCCATGGTTACCTGAGAGCAAAACCTGGCCCTCATATGAAACTGCCTAACACCAAACAGGAACTTGACGACACAGCAGAGAGAGGAGCTGACACTCACAGTTTCTCTTAATTAAAATCTCACAAACAAAGGACTAAAAAGACATGTCATCGTTCAAACAGGAAATACACAGTGAAATAATGTAAATGGACAAGTAAATAAACTCTCTGACTTGTTATTTACATCATGATTATCTCTAAACTGTTTCTATTCAAAGGTATCTAGCTGTTTAAGCTTACCATCATACAAAGAATATATAGTTACGCAGCATTTTCTGAGAAAGGAGCTGGTTTATTACCTCGCCTCCAACTGTTGAGTTTCACATATCCAAAGTCCAAAGAACAAGCGAACGGAAAATCTCCCACACAACCCAGTCACTATAAAAACAAATCCTGTCCTCCCAGTTTGCCAAAGTGCGCGTGTGCGACTGAGACTAGCCTTTGTGGCAAACAAAACACACACACACACACCCTAAAAAATACTTCAAAGTCCTGCATTAACGCCCAAACACACACACATATTCATTCACCTATCCTTCACCAGGTGTGTTCGAGGAGCTGCACCTGTCTGTTCACCTGCCAAACCTGATCAAAGTACCTCCTCCTGGAGCCAAAGTGACGTGCATGTGAGTCACTGTGGAGCCCAGTCATCCCAGCATACTCTTACAACTGGGCCAGGGCGTTCAGTTTTACCCATAAAGACATAGTAGCCTGATGAGACTGCACTGTTCTTCCGCTCTTCCACTGACAATAACCAAAGCGATGTTTAAAGCTACGAGCCATTCACCTAATTGATTTGGACTCTGAGGGATGGGAGATGAGATTAATATTGTAATTGTGTAATTTTAAGAAGGCTTCTGTGAAAACACACAGGAGAACATGGATCTGAGCTCATTAATTTCCTCTGCTCACTTCCTGTAACTGAGGGGTGGATGAATAGGACGATTAAGACAGGAATTACACATCCGAAGACATTATCACCTCCACCCTGTGAGGCTGCGGGTTACCATGACTACCTCTTCCTCCTGTAACAATGTCAGCCACTATTAGTCACTCAACATCCGTTTAATTAGGCAAACCAGGTTACAAATAACCTGTCGATCTTACCAGTTTATGGCCGTGATGTAACAAAGTCGTTCAGAAGAGAACAAGACGAACACAGAGAGCACATGGTAAACATTCTGGGTTGTAACCTGATGAACTGCATTACAGCATATTTCAAAACATAGTGAAAGGGCCGCTGTGTACCTCACTCACAGAAACACTTTCAGGCACTTGACAGAGACATTTTGGGAATGTAAAGACACTCTCGCCTTCTTTCAGTCTGTCTCAGTGGGAAACACATGATCATAACAAACCCTCTGGTGACACTGTGATGCTGTCACAAGAGAAAAACTTCAAGAATGTGTCCCTTATGTCACTCATGACAGCAATGTGTATGAGTCTGTGTTGTCACCTGTTTGTAGTGCAGTGTTTTTCACAAAATGCCATAAAAAAAAAACAACTAAATAATTTTGTACCCTGTCCAAAAATTCTTAAAACTTCACAGTGACATAATGAGGCTTAAAGTATTCTGTTTAAAATAGCTGGAATTACCACACCAGAGTTTCGCTACAAATAACAAACAAGTAATTTTTCACAAACAGACATCCATGTCCCTTCCTGTGTTTATAAACTATATAAACTTTGGTGAACTTTCCACCTCGTGCTTTAACACACTTAATACTAGGGGTGGGCAATATGGGCCTAAAATAATATCACAATATTTCAGGGTATTTTTGCAATAACGATATTCTTGACAGTATAAATAAATATGTATTATTAATTTAAGAAAATAGAATTGCAACAATGTAAGTGATATGCTCTGCCATTTCTCCTCTAATCATCACGCTGTAACCTGTGACAGGCTGTTATGATACCATGACTATTGCACATTCACATATATGTAGTTTTTTTTGTCACAGGTCTCCATTACCAAAGGTTTGTGACTTTACGAAAGGTGTACCTGCCGAGCATCACCATGTTGGCATTGTCATTGTTAGGGATACTTCTAACCACTAATGAAACCGATATACTGCTGTAACCCTATTTCTCATCCATGTTCAACACTCAGACATATTTAAAACAGGTTACAAGTTGGTTCTTCAATGGCTTTTTGCCCCTAAATGAATAAATAGCATTTTGGGGAAGAGTGCTGCCTGAAATAAATGTACTACAAAATAAAACAATTTCCTTAACAACCAGGCTTTCATGCCACTTTCATGGCAGCAGCTAGTCTGACACAGAAGCTGTTATTTAAAAAATAAATAAATGTTTTTTTTGGAACAAACTCCTCACTTGTCCTCTCTCCTTTTCTTTAATCACCCAAGACACACAAAGAAGACTCAAACACACATACTCAAAAAAACTGCACAGACCTAGCTGGCTGTCAGTCACCGTCAGCCCTGAGGCGACCCCCTCAGAGTCATTTATTACCCATCATCCCTTGAGTACGGTCCTCTCGCCCCAGTGCTGTCTGGGAGACAGATCACTCAGATTCAGCCCGAGTCTCCTCAGTCAAGCAGCCAGTCAATCAGGTCTCCTACCCGCAAACTAACCCCTGGTGAGGCTGAGCTGACAACCCCGCTCCCATCACTTCAGCCACCCCCTGATTCACCACCAGGACCGAGCTGAATCCCAATGATATTCTTTCCGACTGTGGCACCTCATTATTCCCATTTCACCCTCAAATCCTCCAGTCTGCATTATATCTGCCTTGCTCCACTCTTTCTGTGTGCGTCCATGTTTCTCCATGTCTCTCTCAGCCATATTGATCCAGCTTCTCCAGTCTGTTACCCTGAAAGACTCAGTCAAAGACAGGCAGTCTCTCGTCTAATGGCTCTTCGATTTATAGCAGCCATCGAGCCTCAGAGCTTCACATGGGTTCACAATCAACACTGAAACAGGTTTTTCTTGCTGTAATTGTTGCTTCTGTCCACAGATCGAGGACAGTGGATTTTGTCCTCATCACTCACACTGAAAGTGCATTAGAGGGAATCTTTTAATGGCCCGTATGAACAGGAGGAGACTTAAAACAGCAGCTAGGAGATATCAGATGCCTCATTTCCACTGGATGACTCAGCTCGACTCGGCTCAACTCACTTTTGGTACCAGGTCCTTTTCTTTATTTAGTTTTCTACTGTGGATAGTACCACCTCAGTGTAGACGGGATTCTCAGCTGATCATCAGGAGGCTAAGCCTATATGAAAATGTCATGTCACAATTATCATGGCCAAAATAAATGTGATTCATCTTATTATCCCAATAATCCAAAAACATGCTGGAACTACTTTATCTTACAATTTGTTAAGAAACAGCTATTTTATTGCATCACACACAGGACAATCATCTTTTCTTAGTGAACATTCTCAACCTCTGTTTGCAGAGTCTCTTTTATTGTTGGCTGCCCAGCAGTGTCTTTGGGTGTTGCTGGATACGTTATGCACAATCATTCTGAAACTGAAAATTACAATTTACAACCACTGCTTCTTGTGAGTGTTCCTTTACCGCAATTTGTGATAAAATCTAATATCATCCCACGCCTCATCACCACAGAGATGCCCTGTAAAAGCCACATGACATCATCTTCAACAGGACACTCAGTGAATCCTTTCAGCGGAAAAGTCTGCCATTTTTCAAATCTGGGTGCAGTCACTACTGACACTAGTTTGGCAATTTAAAAGTAGCAGGTTTGTGCATTGTATCCTAAGTGTTATAGATGTGGGTATGGTTTAGGCAGGTGGTAGGAGGCAGTGTCAGCGCTGACATCACACTTAAAGGTTGGTGGTACTGGCAAATTAGCCGCCATTAGCCGCACTTATAGGGAGAGCTAGAGAGCAATTTGAGCTGAATGGGCACGCCACGAGGGAGACGCAGCAGGCAAAACATTCTGAAGACAAAAGAGACTGAGGAAGCGTTTGACACGCCACCACGAATTATCCACATAATTCACATTCACTCTAAACAATCACGAAGAAGAGTCAGCTTGCCGACTGGTCCGGCGGAACAGCACCTTAAGGGTGTCCAGCAGAGTCGTCCAGTCCGAGCGAGCTGGTCGCGAGGAGCAAGAGCAGTGGCCTAGTGGAGAGTCAACCACACACCCTTTGGATAGGAAAGATTGATGTTGTTCCATGAGCCAGTTTTAGCATAGCAGCGTAACAGAGGTGATACCAAAAAAAGTAGCAGGCACTATCCACAACTTTTGCAAATCAACACCAAAATGAAGCAAGTCGAGTTGAGTAGAGCTGTGCTAGTGGATATGCGGTAAAAGGCGGTGGAGATGACGTAGAGGTCGACTGTCACCTATTATTTTGAACACCCTGTCATCTACCCCTGCATATTCATTGCCTCTACGCTCTTGTCTCACCCTGTCTCTTCCCTCCCTGTGCAGCAGGAGACAGTAATGAGTGCTCTGACCTTGATCTACTTTTCAGTTCTCACCCCACTGGTTAAAACCTTGAGCCAGAAATCCACAGAGAGACACAAATACTTGAATATAAACTTCTGAAGTAAGTTCATCAAGGTGTCGATGCTAAGGACAGTGAAATGTGAAAGTCACACTGTTCAAAAACCAAACTGACCAAGTTCCCTAATCACACAAAAGGCAAACTCTACACAGTGCACAAAACAAGTCACATGCCTGTGAACACACCTTTCAAGCCTACAGGGGGTTGATACTTGATACTAAAAACGAGAGTTTGGGTGGAGCATCGCTTTAAGAGGATCTGTCCAAACGCACACTGAGAGAGGAAATAGAGCCGAGAGAGGAAATATTAGTGTCAGTACAACAACAGCTGCTCCAGGATCTACAGTAGAGCCGATCCTCAATCTCTGTCAATCAGCAGATTTCCCTCGTAGACTAACCAGGCTCCAACTCCCACTTCACCACAGGGTTTATGAACACACACATGCCTGTCATGCACACACACAGAAGGATCAACAACTATCCGATCACATACAGTAGCATCTGGCCCTAGATTACAGATCTATATTAATCTATTTCTTATCATGCTCTGTTATCATAATCGGTGCACGTTCTCTTTGTCGTACCCTCGTTTAGAGCGGAGCTTTCTGCAGAGACTGTTTGTTGTGTTGTTTAGGAATTAGCGGCGTCTTAAGTTTCACCCGTATCATGGATTCCCAGGGGCTGGGGGCATGGGAGGGGGAGGTAAGTCATCTTGTTAGGTCTGTCCTCTCCCTCTAAATCAGGTCAGTGGGCACAGCGGGCTCACTGACATGTCTCTCACACTAAGTGGGAGGATTTCAGCAGCTCCCACAGATAAGAACCTGCGATTTTGGGGGGATAAGACAGGGAGAGACTAGAGGTTCCAGCAGATGGCTGGAAAGTGTTGAAGAATGTCATAGCGTGCTCTCATGGAAGCACGAAACAAATAGAGAATGCAAATGAAGCAAATGAATGAGGGAAAAACAGGGGGATAAGAGGATAAAGTACAGTCAAGTAGTTTTGCTAGAAAGTCAGAGGCAAGACAGAGGCAGAAACAGTGATGAGTAGTGTCAGCAAACACGCAGCAGTCAACACTGTAAATACAGTGGGAAGAAAATAAGCCCATCTGCTTTCAGTTCCTGTAATGACACACTGTAAATGTGGAGAAAGCTAAACATAAGCAAAGACTGACGAGTTAATATCAGAGTGGCATTGTCCTTGTGGACTCCCAAACTAAATCAAGTCAGTCTAGAAAGGATTCTCCTTCACTGCGCCCTGAGAAAACCAAAGAAGAGCCTATTGCCATGGCAACAATGCTGATCTATATTGCTAATATAGTAGGTAGGTCATGGGGAACTATAAAGAACTGCATCTGCTGTCAGTAGATGCACAGCTCTGGAAAAGCAGACTTTTAAACAGGCTTCTCACACATTGAGCCGATGAATTTTCAAAACTTTTCATAACATTTTACCCCATTTTCATGACTTTATTTAAAGATCTAGTGTGTAGGTTTTAGGGGGATATATTGGCAGAAATTGAATATAATGTTATGTTTTCTTTAGTTTATAATCATCTGAAAAAATAAGATTCACTGTGTTTTTGTTACCTTGGAATGAGCCATTTATATCTAAATATGGAGTACAGATTGCTATGTTGCACTGCCATAATTCTACAGTAGCCAAGAACGGACAAACCAAACACTGTCTCTAGGTAGGGCCATTCAGGTTATTGCATCGGCCACCATAGTTAACAGCCCCTCTGCCATCAGAGTGTTGAAAAAAATGTTGATTTTTTTAACGTAAAACTGCTTTATTAAATGTGTTTAATGTTTTAAATGACCTGCTCAGTTGGATTTGGAGAGGAGGAGACCTCTGTGGATGAATCAAAAAAAATGTTGTTGCATATTAGCAGGTGCTGGATAAGCGACCTGCCTGCGACATGCCTAACAGGGGAGGAGAAACACTGTTTTGTAAAGTGAAACTGCTTTTTTTTTTTTTTTACCAGTTTTAATCACCTAGTCCATTTGTTTTGGAGAAGAAGAGACCTTTGAGATAATTCAGCTCTCGGTAAAAACCTCCTGAACAATTTACACTGACGGAATCCTAACAGAGAAAAATTTCAGCTGGTTGCAATCTGCAATCCTCACTGCTAGATGCCACTAAATCTCCCTAAATCGTACACACTGTTCCTTTAAGTTGTTTAAAATAGCCTGCTCGGGCACCTCTCTGACAACAAGTAATTTTAAGTATGGTGCAATTCCAATATGGTGTTACACTAGGGCTGGGTACTATGAAGATATTATATTGTTATTGAGATATAATACTATTTATTGTCTTAGATTTAGCATCTAACATTAATAAAGTGGTTTTGAGTAGATTTAAAAATATCGAGATATATTGTGTATTGAGGTGCAGCCTAAAATATTGTGATTTAATTTTCAGGACATATTGCCAAGCCCTTAGTTACGCTCCCTTTGTTTGGCACAGAGACTCCATCCAGAGCAGCTAGGATCCACCTGTGTCTCACACCATGTGTCATGTTTGTCATCTTAAAGCTGTACATTATTAAACATGCACTTCCCAGGCATTTGTGGATAAGCAAATGTTAATGCTAGCTAACTATACTCGCTTGTTAGACATTCCAAACATTAACTAGCTGCATACGCCAATATGTGTATATATATTGAAACAACAGCTAAAGCAATGTGTATTCAAGATTTTGCCAAATCACTGTTACTTCTGAAAATGTCCAGGCCTGGAAAACACTGTCTATAATTTCATCAGTTTTCGATGAATTTCATGTCCATGGAAACTCTGTGAAGATGTCCTGACAAATTTGTCAGGAGGCACCCTGGCTATTGTCCTTTATATCTATAGATGGAAGAAGAAACATCACCCACCACTCAGCAAATGTAACACACAGACACATGAATAAACTGTAGACACGGACATGACATGGGTCAAAGAGCAGACTGTATTCCCCAGAGAGAAGAAAAGCAGGGGGTGAGGTATGACACAGTCACTGACCTGAGACCTTTTTCCTACAGTGTGACTCAAGGCCGTTTCATTCAGCTGTCAAATTCACGCTGTACGTCACGGAAGAACACTCAGTATTTACAGTCAGTAACACAATCATGTGAGGACACGACAAAGGGATGATTACAATTTCATATTCATCACCATCAGACATGTGACTTAATAGCACGGCTGCACAGTGGCCTCTCTAATTCAGAGCCTCCCCCACAACCACAAATGCTTCGAGAAGGACCTTTATGAGGCAGAGTGCAAAGAAGTGAGCCTCTGTTTGTCTGGATGCAGTGCAGTGCAGTAGCCCAGAGCATTACTGTAAAGGAGGCAGCCACAGATTGGCAATTAGGGCAACACACACACACACGGCAGAACAAGGGGGTTTACAAACCTGCCTGTGGAGATGACTGCCCAACTGTCCCAGAAACTACTGAAGCCTACTGTACCGGGTCTCAATGGTCGCTTTCACTGTTAAAACCCAAATGGCCGTTTTGCACAACAATCAGGGCAAAGCTGAGCAGGAGCGTCCATCTTTTCCTCTCAGTTTACTAAACACTAACACACCTTCACTAGCAAGGGAATTTATAACTGCTGGTGCTGGAAAAAAATACTCCAGCTCTTTCCATTCCCACTGGGGGTGGGGGAGGTCTTCACAAACACAGGTCTGCTCCATGAGTCACCAGCACCCGAAGCCTGAAATAGCATTTTCAAAACAAATTTCAATCATTCCCTGTCCTAAGAAGGCCATATTATAATGAGGATTATGCAGTTTAATCTTCTGGGTCAAAGCTTGATCACTCTTTGTACTGACTAAGGGTCTCTGAACGTGTGAATGCATTGATTATTTTACCATATATTGATCATGGGGATTAACCAATCATCGAGGTGGACAGGACCAGTTAAGAAGCAGCTGTGTGGCTGACTGCATGTTTGAGTAATTACTGACTGATTGATGACTTAGACATCAAATGATATTGAATGCAGTGTCTGCAGGAACCACACACCATCCTCCATATGCTCACAGACACACTAACACATGCGCACGCATATAAAACACAGCACATACATACATTGTTCTGCAGCCAAGCCTGGTCGCTTAACTTTACAGAAACCCATCTGCAGTACAGACCACAAAATTACTCTGACACTTAACTCGTGTCAACGTTACCATTACACTGTGATCTGCTAACGTTTTACAGTGTGCTCCAAAGTGTTCCACTGCGACTGCAGAAAAAACATTCAGCAGCAGCAGCAGCAGCAGCTACCAAAAACACGGCCGACAAAATCACTCCCTTTCCCAAATAAAAAGTAACCCATACTGAGAGAACATTTCACAGCCAACCAAATCACACCTCTCACGGCCACAATTACACCTCTGGAAAAGCCAGTCTCCCCAAAAGAACAACAGAAGGAAGTGGTGTGTGCAGAGCACGTCCAATGAATCCAGCTTCATTAGTGTACTTGTTCGCATGTTTGTTGGAAAAAGAGGTGTTTTTGGAAAGAGGAACATGGGAAAATTTTTAAGGAGAACTAATTGTAGTCATGTTTGTATTTCCTGAGGGTGTATGTGTCAAGGACTGCAGAGTTATTATTTAAATTTAAATTATTTAAAATACTAAATACTCAATGAATATATTTAGGTGAAACAATTAATCATTTAATCTAAATACAGTTCATAACCTGAAGGTACTGTATTTATTTTACATTTTAAAATATGAGGAACAGGAAAACTGTTAATACAGCTTGAAGGAGAGCATGATTTTCATTTTTGCTTGATAAACTCCAAAGCTTAAAAACGGTGACAATTAATTTTTTGTGCTGTTACACGATGGACTCTTACCAACATACACAAAAAGAAAGGAATATTACATGGACATCAATATCTTTGTTCATGCCAGTATTATTTTGCTTTTAGAAAATGAGAAATACTGCAATAGTGTCGACATGTGTTGGTGAGTGGTGTAGAGGTAGAGGCTGAAAATCAAAGTTATGCAGAGGAAAAAGTATCTTGGTGATAAGTTAAATTGAGAAATAAAAAGTATTGGTTTCTTTCTAGATTAAAGACAACCTATTATGCTCATTTTCAGGTTCAAACTTGTATTTTGGGTTTCTACTAGGACATGTTCACATGCTTTAATTTTCAAAAAACACTTCTCTCCTCAAACTGTCTGTGCTGAAACACCTGTATTCACCCTCCGTCTGAGATGCTCCGTTTTAGCGCCTGTCACTTTAAGCCCGCCTCCCGAAAAAGCTCAGTCTGCTCTGATTGGTCAGTGTTTTTGTGTCTTCTCTTTAATGGCGGGGAACGACTTTCACAGAGTATAGTAGCACTATCTATTGTAAAAAAACATTAAATCACCATTAAAAGCGCCTAAACACAACCAAACATGTTCCAGCAGGAATATTACCTGGAATCAGGGAGAAACTAACAACATCAGCATCAGAGTTGGTGTCAGCTTGTCTCTAAAGTAGGAAAAAACGTTGGTCAGAACGGTCTAAAGCCTGAGGTTTTTACAAGGATTACTTTTGCATATGTTTATTCTTTGTTTAAGACTCTAGGCCATGAATTTCTGCTTTGATTTCAAGTCAGAATTCATCAACTATTTCTTGTTTCAGGAATATTTCAGCAATACGTTCTTGCGTACACTTTTTAAGTGTAAAACTATAATTTTTCTGTACTCTGGCCCCGACTCAGCCTCCATTCTCAGAGCTGCATGTGTGGTCCTAGGTGAGGTGGGAAGGGTGCCCACGGCACCACCCTGCATCTGTTCCAGGCAGGATGGATGTCAGCATGTGGATGAGGAGTGTCTATGAGGCTGCTGACAGTCAAAGTGTCCCAGTGCGGCACAGTTCAGGTCAATGTGTCGCCAATTCCAGTCCAGTCTGGCTGGTCTTATCCAGAGAAGGTGAGCAGAAGTAAAGAAGGGCTGGGTTGGTGAAATAAAAAGGTTGGAGGATGAGGAACCGGGGGTAACTCAGAGCCTCCTCCCCTGTCACTGCTCCTCTGTGCTGATACACACTGGACTCCTACCAACATACACACAGAGACAAAAAGGTCACTGTGCACTCAACACCGACGTGTCTTCTTTGACGTCAGAATAATTTTCAAAATGTCACTTGGCTCCTGAATGGCAGCGTCAGCAATGGGAGCTCTCCAGCAAGAAGCATCTGAGGCAAGCAGCTCTTGTCAGTCTGTCTAAACTTGTGATCAAAGTGTTTGACACTCGCTCACTGGACCGAACTTTCTCAGATGAGTCACTTAACTTTGAAAACTGAGAGTACCCTTCAATGCCAACGAGGGAGAAGCCTAAATTAACATTTTGTGTAGGAAGAGCCTTGAATGGAAACCTAAAATCACTGAAAACCTTTTCAAGATGAGGTTTGTGGAGGGCAGAATTAGCTAAGACATGAGCGCAAGAAGCCAAGACATACCAAGAGCACACACACACAAATCACTGTACAAGGAGCGGCCTGTTATAGAAGCCAGGTGTACACTAGACAGACTAATAAAGGCTCCTATTTCCTCTCTAATGGCTCCAGTATTTCCCCTAACAGCACCGCACCGCACTGCAGTGCTCTGAGCCATGTTAGTGTTAGTGTACCCACACAGGAGACAGCAGGACTGCCAGCCAGGAGCAGCGTCTTATACACTTAGTCAAATACAGGACACTGGTCTTGTTGCTAAAACCCAAAATAGAGATGCTGACCTGCTGCTGCAGAGCTGCAGTATCTGTACAAAAGAGATTAAATCAAACAGTTCAACATCCAGCTGACCCTCTCAGCCTGCAGCAATTTACAGATAACTGATTTTCTCCTTTGGGAATAAAATCTGCAATCATCACAATCCATTATGTACTTCATAGCATGTAAGTCACAACAATGAATCCTTTTGTTGTCTCTCTGAATATTAAAATATTGATCCAATTAGGGATGCAACTAACAGTTGTTTTCATTTAATTTTCATTACTGATTAATCTGTTTATTATTTTCTCAATTTATCCAAGGGCGGCGTTAGCATTAGCATTGTCACCTCACAGCAAGAGGGTTTCTGGTTCGAACCAGGGGTGGGGGAGCCCTTCTGTGCAGAGTTTGCATGCTCTCCCCGTGTCTCCAGCTTCCACAGTCTAAAGACATACAGGCTAGATAACTGGGGACTCTAAAATGGCCACAGGTGTGAGTGTGAATGATTGCCTGTCTCTATGTGTCAGCCCTGTGATAGTCTGGCGACCTGTCCAGGGTGTACACTGCCTCGCCCAGTGTCGGGTGGGATAGACTCCAGCAACCCCACAACCCTCAACATGATCAGTCAATCACATGAGCAGGATCATGTTTGGCAATTTTGAAGGAAAAAAAGGCCTAGCAGATGAAGTGATTTTTAAAATATTGGCCAGTTTCATTTCTGTGGAGTGACAAATTAATTAATGGACTAATTCTTTCAGCTCTAGATCCAAGCATACAGATTCCAGCTAAGTAAAAGTAGCCATCCTATTAGAGATTCATATTGAGACAGTCAAACATGCTAAACTATATAGAGTTTTATAGTACAGTGAGCTCGAAACTCAAGGAGATAAGTGCCTTGCACTTCCTGCTTGCCTCATGATTTGAAAAAGGGGACGTGGCAGTCCACTTTAGATGATGTGGAACACTGATTGGTTTATGGACATCCCATCAAATAAGTCTGTGCATTTGGGTGGAGTCAGATGATAGATTTAAACATCCAAGAAAACTTATGTCCATTGGAACGAACGGGGGATCTGAACAGGCTAAACTCACCATGTCAACACTTTCAAAGCTGACCTCAATTTCCACTCTCCCCATTCCGACTTTATGGTACAAATCTTCATGAGCTCCAAGTTCCTTTCAATACCATCAGTACTGCTTTTCCGTTACACCATCTGTCACATCAGATGACGGTCCTTTCAAATCTGGTTTACAGGAAATAACAAAATAAAAGCCACAGAACAAAATACTCTTAAGAACTCAAGCTTAACATATATTTGTCATAAAATCAAGGGTTATATATACTTGTACTTGTTTCAGCAAATACCTTGTTTAAAGCTGGCTATCGGATCATCTTTCACACGACCGATGGCTAAATCATAGCCCTTGTTGAATTTCTATAGAGTGAGCCGCAGAGAATCGCCTGCAGCAGCAGCAGCAGCAGCTCTGCCCACCTGTCATCTGTCACCTGTGTTACCTGCAACAGATTGTCTCTCGAGGGGGTCTGAAGGTTGAGAGGAGGAATTATCGAAGAGGGCTCAATTAGAGGGCTGTTGTTACTGCTGCTACTTGGTCATCGTCAAGGATCCACCAGGGATGTATAGAACCAGCCCTGGACAAGAGCTGCTGCTTTACATCCCTGGGGTGATGTGAGACAATAATGATGCATTTGCTGCACAATTCATACATTTTTTAGAGTGCTGCTGATCCCCAGTTGGCTGCAACACACAAATGCTTCAAATATACATCATACTTTTCCTTTCACTCCCGTTTCCATGTTTCACCTTCTCCACATTTTTGCTGCCGAAAAACATCAGTCAAGCTTTGTGAACTATAAAACCGAGAGATCACTAGGAACAGCTTACTGTCCTGAAATTCACCATTTATGGTAGCTCCCCAGTCACTGCGAGCAGCCCCATGTGTGCACAGGTACTGACTTTCCACTTTATGAGGCGACATTAAAAGTTCTCCCCTGAAGTGAATATGGCTGGAAAGGATTATCCAGTCAAACATCCCTAAAGGAAAATATATTCATAAAAAAAACTGCCTGATAGCTCACATACACAAATGAATGCAAACAAGCACAGACATAAAAACACACGCACACGTGTACATGCTCAGACGCTCAGACTATGCCCTGCAGCAGAAATTCATTAAATATCTTGTTACTGGCCTCTGGAAGCCATCCCTCATCCTCTCCACAGCAGTAGGACACAACTACAAAGACAGCTCCAGCTTTTACACTGAAACCTTGTAAGCTTTTGAAGAGAGCGGTGGTTTTAAAACGGGAGGTGACAATTAGAGGCAAGAGGCCTCTCCTCCTGAAGGTGGTCGGATAAGAAAATGTTAGAGATGTAACTCACTGAACGAATTTGCGGGGAGGGAAGAGTCGTTAGTGATCGTGTTAGGGCTGATACCTTGTGGCTGAATGGTTGATTGATTGGTCGATATGTTCTTATCCAACCAAATTCTTATTCTTTGGACTATTATTGGTGTTACTTTCAAAGCTTTTTCTCCTACCTGAAGATGCCAAGCCCTCTTCTGATAACGGCCTGCTGGGAGTGCTTGAGAGTGCTTTAGAGAGCTTTTTTAGATGAGATGCTTTGGTTGCACCTGGTTGCAATGATACGGAATTTCGGCTAGGGATGCACAATATCGGATTTTGGTGGAAGTTTTTCCCCACCTCTTAGATGCAAATATTGTCTCGTTTCTGTACTTGTCTATGACAGTGACAAACTTGTGGACAAAACAAGACATTTGAGGATGTCATCTTGGGCTTTGGGAAAAACTGGTTGACATTTTTTACCATTTTCTGAAATTGTACAGATCAAACGGCTGTCCTCTAAACATTAGTCGACCAGAAAGGTCATTAGTCATAAAATTTAATTGGTTGCTTAGTAACAGAAAAAAACAACCAAACAAACAAACGTGATGGAGCTGCACCTTGTCAAAATAAATTAAAACCTCTTTGACTGGACCATGCGGGACTTTACTTTGAAAGGATAGACACAGGAAGAGGCCACACTCAGCAGTCAGACAGGAGACAAGTTCATTTACGGGGCTGGTACCTGCGGTTATAACACAGGCTAGTTAATAATATTTTTGAGAAGGTGAAGGACGAACCCAGGGCGATATGTAAACTCTGCAGGCAAATATTTCCCTATCACTTGTCGACTACAAACATGACGTATCATCTGAAACATGGAAGTAGCTACATGCCCATTAGCCACTTAGCACAATCATTACTGCTTTGCTGACAGCGTCATTAACAGGCGGCTCGCTCAGTGTGTGACGTGCACTCGTAGATAAAATATAGGCCTATATTAATGAAGGTTCATTAGTACGGTTTTGTATTTCTCTGTAATGTAGCACAGTGTTAACAATGTTACTGATACTATTCTTTCTCACACCTTCAACTCAAACCATTGTGTTGCCCCGCCCAAAATATATCATTTAATAATTAAGTTAATATTGTAAACATGCAGGTGACTAGTCGACTAATGTCCCTAAATGACAACTGTTGGTTGAGTAGGAAAATTCAGAAAATATTCATATTAACTGACAATGAAAATAATCTTTAGTTGCAGCCCTGCATGTCATGTAGGATTTTACATTTGGTCTTTGTGGTATTTGTCTCTCCCCTCCACTGTGAGTGGAAGGCTGGGTAAAATCTGACAGTTATGAGCGCATTGTTTTACTTAAAGTTGAACATTTTTCAAGTCTCTCTAACCAGAAAAAAAAGGTAAACATGCAGCATTCAGCGCAGAATAGACGCTCAGGGCCTCATCACACTAGTGGCATTTGTAGCATAGTGTTAATATGTGGCCCTCCCAATGCAAAGAATTTAAAAGGTATGCTGGCCTCAGGAAAAAAAAGCTTTGGTCGACACACACAGGTAGAGTCCACTCAGCTCACTGGGGCTGTTTGTTAATCTAAAGATAAAGTGCAGATTTTTTTCCCCCTCATTGGCCAATCGATCAGTGGAAGAGAGATTCAGTCGACTAAGATGTTTTTTGGTTGACTGCAGCCCTAGATTGTGTGTTTGCGTGTGATTTTTCTGTCCTCCCCTGTCTCTTAACAAAGACAACACGCATGCTTCACTGGAGACAAGAGAGCTCCTAACACTTTCCGACTGCCTGCCCTGAACAAATGGAGAAGAAAAGGACACATGCACACAGACATATGCACGCAAGACGCAAGGACACACATGTTAAAGCAAAACACTTGTGTCCTCCTCTTACTGCCCGACCTAAAGAATGTAAGCAAAAGTTCAAACTGAAAATGAGGCAATAGACAGCAACCAGACTGTAGACAGCAACGAGATAAGACACACTTAACACTCTATCTTCTGGTTAATGCAGTGCCTTCTAATCCACCATGACCTAATCATTTGACATGTCTTTGTTTTTGCTGATTCTTATAATTATCATGCCAACACCACAGGAAATGCCATCACCAGCTCTAAAGTGGAGGAAGACCCCAGGTGCCCTGGGTAAAGAGGAAGTAGTGGGTGTAATTACCAGTACACTAATCGAGGTGACTGTTAAACATGGCATCTGGATGAGTGTGTGTTTTTCTGTTTGCATGTGGCTTGGTCAGTATCACCGCAAGTTCCCCAGCATCTCCGACAGAGAAGGAGCACTTCCTTCCTCTTCGTTTAACCAAGGAATGAAGAGAAACCACCAGCATTACTTTGATGCATTTAAATGCACAGTGGATGGACAAAATAATAGAAATACCATTAGAGGAAAGACTGTAGTGTACAAGGGAAGTGTACAAAGCACTCATCTAAACTAATGACTTGCACAGAATTTCTGCCCTCCCAGTTACAGACCCACCCCTGTATTAAATACTTGTGGACACTGTGGGTTAAAGACATCCTTTCCTTTGGCTTTCTCTAAAAGTAAACCTGTCCAGACGTAGGAAAAAGGGTGAAACATGACTCACTACTTTTTCCACTGCCCAGGGGTTCTAGGATTTTGCCTTTCACACGAGGTTACTGTGTGAGTCTTTGTGCTTTGGCCTTGAGTACAGGCAGTTTCTTACATGGCAGCATTACCATAAATACCAGCTTATGGTGTTAATGGCTTGACTGACGGCTCACAATGAAGTGTTTTTGTTGAGACTGTGTCACAGAGATGCTGATTCAGTTCATTTTCACTTTTGACTTAGGATCACCATGATTCTTCCCTGATGTTTTTAGACTGCTCGCCTTTAGCGAATTAAAGAACTTGGCAGTTTTTATGACAAAGCGATGAGGCATTTACCAACTCAGCTCAAAAAGCTTAAAAAGCTCATGATGGTAGGACACTGGTGAAGCAAATATGTACCGTTTAAGCTTTACTTTACTTTACTTTTCCTAAAAAACAATATATAGAGGAGGTGTGTGGCATATTTTTGTGCATAGACCCTGCCCTCTGCCTGTATTTTTTATTTTATTCTTATTTTGCTGTAGTCAGGACCTTTCTGGGCTGCAATCTCTAGGCAATGGTGTGTAGGCTCCAGCCAAAAACAATGCACAATTGAGGTCAGGACTTTTTAAAAAGGTAGCAACTAGACAGTAGCAGCATGCAACTGATAGGAAGCTGGAAATACTGCAGACACAGTGCCGAACCCCCCCCCCCAACTTGTTCCAAAACGAGAGTGAATCTGGGGTTGGCTTTCAATTTCAGTTTTGATTGTGAGCACTCAGGGGGAGGATGAGAGAGACATGGAGCTGGCTTGTTTTCTGTTGGACAGGCCAGTGCCGGTGCTGTTAGCTGCATAATAACAACTAGATACGGGACCCCAAGATGGCGCCTATTCAGTCCAATAGAGTTGCTCGCGTAGTGCATATGCCAAAGTAAAGTTTCTAGTTTCAAGGACTTCCGCTGTGTGCGACCCACTAAATATGCACAGTAGTGTTTCTCCCGCTGGCTCCGCCCAAAAGTTCATGCTTGGCTCATTCACTTAACATTGTGATGACATCACTGATTTTAAATCGCTTTTCCTGGGCTTGATGAAAGATTTAACAATAGAAAATAGTCTTATCTGACCTTGTTGGCAGTTCCAGGTGTCCTGTCAACAGTTTCTCGTGTCTTTTTTACAGTGGTGGTCTATAGGGAGAATACTATTTGGGCTGCAGGGGATTTTTTTGCTGCAATACCGCTAGTGGCCACTGGGGAAAAAATGGAAGCAGAGCTGAGCAGTGTTCCTGGGAGTCTGCTTTTCCATTTCCACAAATATAATGCGCCTACTGCACTAGAGTTTCTTGTAGTATATGTACAAGCAGTGCTGGGAGGAGGGGCCAAGTTTGAAAGTTATGTTTGCAAACAGTAAGCAAGAATTCCTGCATAGTATACCTTTAAAAACAGATTATAATCCAACTGTGCTTTTTTCCCCTCTGTACTGTGGTTTTCTTCTTAGTCTTTTTTTGTGTGTATCCATGGTTTTGTCCATCCTGCATACATGTAAAATTATCCCACTTCAAGGACAGCAAGATTATGAATCAACTACCAGCAGACTTGGATATCCAGAGGTCACACTTTAATTACACTTAAAATAAATCCATCTAATGGTCATGATTATGTTGATATATGAGAAGCCTGTTTCTACACTAATACTCCCACCAATCTAAGAGGATCAGACCGCTCGGACGCCAGTGAAGCCTTGGATGATCCAGGAAATGTAAGCAGCTGTGCAGCTGTACAACACCGGCGTCGTACTACTGTATATATGTCAGCCAGACCCTGTGGCTGCTTGGCTCAGCAACATCCCATTGATCTGGGTCAAAAGGTCGTTGATTAGAGTCTCTAGGCAATGCCACAGTGTCTGCCACACACTCGGCCTCAGCTCGGCTCACACAGCTGCTGCCGGTCGTCATGGAAACACTCTGACTCCCCGCTCCTTAAGACAACTCCCTAGTCAGCTAAATTATAGTGTGCCAGAAAAAAATCCTAAGAGACTGAATACAAACACTGACATTCCCGAATAACTGACAGAATACAGAAGAACTGGCTGTGCAGTCCGTTGAGCTTTGAATCATCTTTGAAGACGTGCAATGACATCATTCAGCTTGTTGTGGTCATCACTGTGTCACTTATATTAAACGCCACCTCGGATGCTCCTTTAGTGAACATACCCACTCAAAGCTGTACAACTGTCCGTCTGAGTGCTGTTTTATCGGAGAGACAGCACAGGGGGCAATGAACTGAAAAAACATTGGCACTGCTCGCTGCTCACTACATTACTCACCACACATCACTTGTTCAAGAAGCCAGAGGGTTCAGCTCTCACTCCTAATTACCCACCGTAGTATAGATGAAAGAGAAAAACCAAACAAACTAGAGCCGAAACACGCTGTCTCGCTCAGAGATTCCCGGAAAAAACACTGCAGGGAATCCAGGAATCAAGGCAGCAGAAAATTGCCCCCAATGTACGTTCTCAATAAAACATGCAGTCTGGCATGTATATTTCAGAGGGCAGTGAGAATTAGCCCACATTCAGCAGACAGCTGTAAGCCCACCCAAACATAACCCAGACAGAGGTTTGGTTTGGACGCATGCATTTTGTAAAGCAGCAGCACCTGCCACATACACAAACTAAAATAAATCAGAGCGCATCTGTATGCAAGGCTCAAGTGTGCACGTTCATTCCCACATGATGTACATGTACGATCTAGAGAGGATGAAACGCCATTAGTAACTCACCAGCTGAACTCAGTTTGCCATCTGCCCTCGATGTTTTCTCAGTTTTCACCCTCTGTCTGTAGATCCTTCCGTCTCTTGCTGTGTGACACAAACATAAAAGCAGAGTCTGATCTAGTCCAGCACTGAGCCACCAGCAGCCTGCCTGACGAGCCTGGATGTTTTAGTGGAGCTCTCAGGGAGACGGCATGAGTCTGCTACTGCTGCTACTACTCCTGTTCCCTCATCGACTCCCTCTAACCACCACCACCACCACCACGCTGCCTCTCTCTCTTCTCCTCCTCCTCTTTCCTCCTCCCCTCCTCCTCCTCCTCTTCCTCCTCCCCCTCACCCTCTACTAACGCACTGTCCCTGCCCCAAAAAAAAGGGCTCCTCCTGTCCTGCGCTCTCCCCGTCCTGATCCCCGCACCATTCAGAGCAGCGCACTGAACAATGCCTCCGCCGCCGCCGCTCTGAAAGGAACCCAGGAGCAGTTCTCAGCCGGCAATAATGCTGCCCAACTGTCACCATGGAAACTAATGACGGCCCGCTGAAGGGAGGAGGGAGGAGGGAGAGAAAAAAAAAGGGGGGGTAGATGGAGCAGGAGGGGAGAGTTAAGTGAGAGAGAGAAGAGTGGAGGAGGGAGAGAGGAAAAGAAGTGGCTGAATGAAAGATGGGGGAAGTGTGTGGAAGTATCAGTGGGTGTGCCTGCGCGGTTGTTGCATGAGTGTGTGAGGATATGAGTGAACTGGAGAGGAGGGACGCTTTGGAGGAAATTCTTTGGAAGCATGGTACACCACAGAGGTGGAGCGGTCTCTTTAAGCCTGAAACTGATTATACTCATTATTAATTAATTGTTCAGTCTATAAAACATGAGGAATTAGTGAAACCTTCCTTTAAATTGACTGTGTTGTCCAGTCAAAACTCCAAACCCCAAGGATATTCACAATGATGTAAAGCAAACACTCACATCTGAGAAACTGAAACTTGCAAATGTTGAGCAATTTTCTTATCAAATGACTCACACATTCATTTTTCAAGATTGTTGCTGATTATTTTACCGTGATCAACATCACTTAAAGGAACACCAGGTAAGCTTTAGGGAGATTTAGTGGCATCTAGTGTTGAGGATTGCTCACTGCAACCAGCTGAAACTCCTTCTGGTTCAACCTGGTCTCACTCCGAAGTTGTTGATATCCAGCGATTGGGCAGCGACTTGCAGCGTCAGACACTGACGAAAAAAGCTGTTCTTTAATGTTAGCATGACACGTAGCCAGTTGCCGTTACAGTTTAACAACACTCGGCGCGAAAGTCCAAGTAGGGCGGATGGGAGGGGAGGTGGACGGGTCCGACAAACACTGACGTTCACCCTGGGTGAGCAGTATTCGTGCCCATAACATTCTAAAGCCAAACCCTGTTCTTTAATCGTAAACCATACCACATGCTTTTGTTGCCTAAACCCAACCATGTGCGTTAGTTGTTGGACGTCAATTCGCATTGTTGTACTGACGTAATGCATTTATTTTGAAAAAAACTATGCAAATTTCATGTAAAAACAAGTGTATTTTGAAAAGAGACAATGCATGTAACAAGCATAACTTGACACAGCGTCCCAGAACGTCAACAACCAACTCACCCAGGGTACCTTTCATATGTGGTCGTGGAAGGCCCATGACCAAAGGTTGAAGTGAGAAGGTGTTGCATGGTTAAAATTTCTTCAGTGTCAGGAGGTCTTTATCACAAGCTGAATTATCTCAGAGGTCTCCTCATCTCCAAAACAAACATGCACACAAAACGAGGACTGACAGACACGTACGCCGCTCCCCATGCCAAAGTTGTGATCTATAAAAACAGACTTGATGGGAGAAACTTTGACCTGTGCTTACAAACGTTTTGGAGACAGGAAATTGGCGATGCAGATAGTGAGGTGGAAGCCTGACTGTGGAAACTGTTAAATATTTTTTGGTACACGCCATTTTTGGTTTTTGTCCAAACAAACATTGTTAGTATGGATCCTACACAAGATCCTACGTTTCATAAATGACACCCCAGGTCATTAAAAGCAGTAAGAACACTGAATAAAGCAGTTTCACGTTACAAATCAGTGTTTCTCCTGCTCTGTTTGGCTCGTCACAGATGGGCCGCTAGCCCAACACCTGCTAGTTTGCGCTCATCTTTTTCATCCGATAACTTAAGATCCAGACGTTCAGGAGGTTTTTACAAGGAGCTGAATTATCTGTAGAGGTCTCTTCCCCCCCAAAACAAATAAACCTGGTGATTTAAACTGGTAAAAACACTAAATAAAGCGTCATCACATTACAAAGCAGTGTTATTCTGACACTGCTCGTCGCCGAGGGGTGGCCGACCAAAACACACGTATGGCCCAATCTGGAGCCAGTGTCAGCTGTCTGTTCTGGGCTACTGCAGAAACATGGCGGTGCAGCATGGTGGACTCTGCGGACAAGGACCTGCTCCCTATGTAGATATTAACAGCTCATTCTGAGGTAACGAAAACACATTAACTTTTATTTTCAGGTGATTATACACTAAAGAAAACAAGCTTATATTATGTTCCAAATCAGCCAATATATCCCTTAAATTGTACACACTGAACATTTATTCAACTAACCTGTTGAAAGTAGGTCTCCAGTACTTTCCTGTAAATAATTTGGATTTCTCATGAGTAAATAATAATATAAAACAGAGAAAAGCAGCTCATGCAAACCAGCAAATGTTTGCTTGATAGCTCAAACGATTAACCCGTTATCAAAACTGTTGTTGAAATATTTTTGTCAGTTGACTTGTCCACTGATCATTTCACTTCTAGTTCTTTCCTAAAAATAATTTGCTTTTCTGACGTGTAAATAATAAATGTTACATCCCTGGGGGGGCCACTTTACCACGAGTCTCTGGGGAGTACATCCGTGTCTCTGTACGACTTCCCCCCACAGACATGTGGATCACAAAAGCTGGCAGGATGACGCGCCCAAGCTGCTCCAATCCTCTTCATATGCACATATAATTACAACAACTGCCCCCCTTTCCATATCTCCCTGTGTTCCCCCTCTTTCCACTCAATAGTTGGAGTGACATCGGCCTGAAAGACGGGGTGACATCGGCCGACACCGGCTCTGAACCCACAGACGAATGCCACCGATAACCATGGAAACACTGCTGGAATATCCCCAGTTCCTAAACGATAACAGGGCTTTAAAGCTGGGTGTGAGGAGAGGAGCGGAAGAGAGGGAGAATGTAAAGAGGGGGGGATGGGTGTTCGATTTAGATTCAGGAAACGCAGGAGCTTTAAAAATTGAGGCGAGTTGAGAGTGCCTGAGTGGGTTAAAATGGGCCCCGATTGATCTCCTCGTCCTCATGTCGAAGCAGCGACAACAACAACGTCCACCTCCCGCAGCTTTTTGTAGGCCACCTCTTGCTGAACTGATTAAAATTCTCAACACAGTGAATTATGCATCGTACCGGACTGGGGGAACAGGTGCTGCTCTCCACAGCAATAAAGCTGGCTGCTCAACCCAGCAAACCTGCCGAGGTGAAATATTCTCACACGAGGGAGAGACGAGATAGAGAATCGGTGCTGCAGCAGCCCTGCAGGGCAATCCAAAAAAAAGGGGGGGGAAACCAATTTCAAATAAGAATAGGAGCCTCGCCTTTGTGGGTTATCTAATGAGGCATGGTGCTCGTGCCCCCTCTTTACACCAAAGAGAGGAATGTGAGCTGTGGGTTAGGGAGGACTGTTGAACCTCTCGCCATTTTGTTATCACGTTTTAGCTCGTGTAAGGCAGAGATCGATGTTCAAAGCAGAATTTGGCTTTAAAAGGCACTACTGGAAGACTTTGATTTCCATGTCACAGCCCACAGAGATAAAGATGCGTTCACTGACAGGGACTAAAGGATAGAGGAAACGTACCGAGCTGGCACAGTTCTTCTGCCCTTCTGTCACCCTTTACCACTCTCACTAATTACAACAATGATCTCTTTCCATCTGTCCACAAAGAAGGAACGTGTGTGTGTGATTATTCTCAGTCTCTGTCACACACAAACTCGCTGCAATATTG
Source organism: Cephalopholis sonnerati (assembly GCA_019142605.1). Taxonomy (NCBI): domain Eukaryota; kingdom Metazoa; phylum Chordata; class Actinopteri; order Perciformes; family Serranidae; genus Cephalopholis; species Cephalopholis sonnerati. The sequence continues at coordinate 14,462,465 of JAGQAX010000011.1, read as the reverse complement.
ACGACTAACACTAGTCTAAATCTTCCTCGCTCCACTGACCTAAGGAGGGCATCTGTCACACATCTGCCCAGTGGGATCACCAACCACACACACTCCCTTCCATGCTGGCAGACAGATACACAGAGATGGAAAATACCACTCATAGCCTCATTTTTATCCTTGAAGAAAACATGCTTTGTCCCTTGTTCAATGCAAAAATGAAGGTCAGACAATGAGACACGACCAACAAATCACTTCTGTCTATGCATTACACTGAATTTTAGGGCTGTATCCGACTCTGAGTTTTGAATCAGATTTGGCTGTTCAATCAAATAATCTATTCGCTCATTTATTGTCATATAAACCGGTGGTTCCCAACTGGTGGGTCGCGGTCCAAAAGTGCTTCTGAACAGACCGCAAGTGACTTCGCAAGTGTGCCAAGTTTGTAAAAAACACACTTCATTTTTAAGTCCAGTGAATTTCTGGCACAGAGCTTTTATTTTGAAGTGCCGTTTCCTCCTGTAGAGTGAGCCGCTAACGTACAGCCACTTAACAGAGACAGCAAACTAGCTTGACGACATGGCCAAATGCAAACAATGACTGTTTGGACCTAGAACTAATGACTAGGAAGAAATCTGGGTAACTTGGGACTCTTGGGACACTTGATTGAACTGCCAGATTTTTTAACTGGCTTCAGCTGGGCGTTCAGGGCATAAGGATGTTCACGTGATAAAGCCAACTTAGCCCTCCGAGCTACTGTGTGCTAACAATACAACGGATCTGAAATTTGCAAAAACATTCTTTGCCAACTAGATATCAGAAAAAAGGCAATCCTTTTAACACTGCTTGTTCAACGCAGGAATACTGTGCCGTTGTGCCGCCTCACCATTCTGTATAGAAGGTACCATCACGGAATGTAAAGACAGAGTTGTCTCGCTTTTAAGTCAGTGGCGAAGGTTGTAATAGCGCAGAATTAATGTCTGTGTATATGGGACAGCTGGCAGGACAGGACCATGGACAAGACAGGTGTGACTTTTTAACAACGTGCTACACATGCAAGCCACTGCGGGAGATTTAAAAATCAGAAAGTAGCAGTTAGCAGCTAACTCGAAGAAGAACAGCGGCAAAAAAGTCCACAAATTGGGGAGACACTGAGGTCCAGGAGTTCCTATGTTTGTCGCACATTTGCCATTTAATACAGACAATAAATGTTATTGCCATGTTATACCATTGTAACTGTTTAGCAAGTGCTGCTGACATGTGTGTTATGTCACGTTAGAGACAGACGCTGTTGTGTTACATGTCATGCCCGTCATGCCTCTTTTACTTCCGGGATGCTGGCATGCTGTTTGATATCACATACTGGGGTGGCATGATGTCTGGTTCTGTGTAAAAATGCAAAGGTAGAGTAAAGAAGGGACTTCATAGCGACCCTATAGCACAGTCTTGGTGATCTGTTCTGCACACATGACATATTTTGCACATCGCCTGTCTGATAGAGGGACCCTTCCTCAGTTGCTCTCCCTGAAGCTTCTGCCGTTTTTACCCTTTTTTCCTTTTTCCCTGTGAGGGTCCAAGGATGAAGGGATGTCGTAAGCTGTAAAACCCTCTGAGGCAAATTGTGATTTGTGATATCAGGCTTTGCAAATAAAACTGAATTGAATTTAACTGAATTAAAAAGCAGAAGGCATGAGATAACTTTATCTCTGGGCCTGACCGAGATCTTTTTCCTCCAGGCAGCTGTCTGTGACTCACCCAGACTCACCCTGGGTCTGCAGCTTCCTGCGCCCATCGCAGACATTTTCACCCAGCAGATGGGACGACTTGAAGTAGAGCAGTGTGAAAATGGACGAAATGTCTCCACAACCCACTGAGTGACGGAGCCCCCCACAAATAAACGACTGTGTGACTCAAAGAACCTCAGTCGACTGAAGGGTCTCCGACTGATGTCTCAAATCTTTGACTTTTCGAGGGCAGCCGTCCTGAATTTATATCAGAAATTGAAGCATACGATGCCACAGTCATCACCCACCAAGCAACAAATACAGAAACAACAATGGCATCAACAATATGCAAAACTATGCATCGACGCTGTTTGAATGCTTGCCAACGTTCTGTCAACAAGCTTTCAAAGGACTTTTGATCTAGTCCTGGCCGACTGCGGGGACACTGAGGACTTAGCCCAGTTAGAGTCAGAGGGGACTTGGTACAGAAATCTGCATAAATAAACAAGTCTTTTTTTTTTTTTTTTTTAAATAACTCAGATCAATCAGCGGGCTGATGCCACGGCACACTTGGTTTGGCTGTCTCCGCACGCACCCTGCGGATGAAAGCCGGAAGCAGGACACTGGGCTGTTGTCATGGAGACAATTCACATTCCACAGCATGTTGACCCAACTCCAGGATTTTTCCAAAAAGCCCTCACACAGAAAGACAACACAGGCATGCCATCGTGCATATGAATAATTCTACACACTCGGGTGCTCAGGCTCAGGCTGACACACACACACACACACACACACACACACACACACACACACTAGACAGATATGCACAAGCCTAAGCTGTGAAAACGAATATCTTTTACATTCACACGTCTCTGAAGGTCCTGGAGTGCCAGCAAGACACAACATCCAGACGAAGCTTAGCAGAAGACAGAGGTCGACAAAGGACACAGCTGAAGTCTTCCACTGTTACTGACACACATTCATGTTGACTCGCTAAGCCCGCGGATCAGCTTTCTCCGAAGGGAATTGCACTCTCAAAGATTCAATAGAGGGATCAATTAGAGCTTTCAGAAGGAAATAAGGTTAGATTATAGTTATGAATGACGACCGGCGATCTTATGTCAAATTTAATTGCTCTGCCTCTTTTGTCCTTGAATGACAGTATCTTTAATGGTCATTCCCAAATATCTGCCTGTTCAAATATTGACCCTGACAGCCACCTTTACCTTAACTCCTCACACATTCAGCAGCTAAAAATCAAAGAGATGTTTTAAATTACTCTAACAAGCCATCCTGCCATCCTCCCTCTCTCAGGAGTCAAAGCCTCACTTTAAAGAAGAAGTCATTAATATTTCACCCAGAGGAGAATCTTTTAATTCATTATTAATATTTAAACCTATCTGCTGGAGTAGGGAGGTCTTATCTGAATTACAAAGAAGCTGGAGCTTCGCATAATCCATGTATCTATGTTACCACCCCGACAGGGAAGCGATGCACTAGAGCTGCGGTCCCACTCTGTTAGAGCAGCTGGTGATGGGGGTGAGATCTGGAAATTATATTTCTACACTGGTCCCATGCCGTCTGAGGGTGCCTGGCCCAGGGGCGTGGTAGAGATGGTGGGTGCAGGGAAGAAATGAAAAGGTGGAGAGATAAAATTTGGGGGGGAGAAAATGAGATACTTCATCTCAAAAAAGCTAAACAAAGTCAAGGGAAAATTCCACTAAAACTAAAATACAAAGTGTTGCAACAAACAACTTTTTTCAAAGATCAACAAAAGGATGGAAGAAGAATAACTTTGCAATAACTAGTGTTGGATATGATGACATAAACACACTTTGCTCTACTGTTTTGACACAGGCTGTCTCTGTTTGTACGTGTACCTACAAAAAGTAACATGTAACCAACACACTGATGGATACTTCAGGAGGTAGGTTGTATTGGTGTATGGGTAATGAAACACAGGACTTTCCCTCAGCAGACTGGTGATAGGAACTGTGCGAGACAAAGTGAACTCTGAGCTATTTTAAAGGTACGTCATCACCATGTTTCTTTTTCTAAACCTAATAAAAGTAACTTTACTTGCCTTAACTTAACCTTCATAAGTTTACGTTAAGCACATAATGTCTTTGTTAGATATCATATGAACTGTTGCATTTTCGTAAGACATACAAACCGTTGTATGAGGATACATTGTTTGACAAGGTAAATATTAAAGGTATGCAATGCAGGTTTGTTGGTTACAGTTTGTAAACACGCCTGCAAACTAAAGTGAAAGTAGAAGCCAACCCCAGACTCACTTGCATTTGGCGTTATGCCTTGCTATAATTCAAGTTTTTTCAGTGCTTTATCTCTTAGATCAACACATTCTCACTCTGACCTTGTCACATATGGACATTTGGTCATGGACTTTCCATGTCCAGATACAACGTGCAAGGTACCCCGGGTGCGTTGGTTGTTGTTTTGTTTGATTATCTAGGGCGCCATGTCAAGTTCTGCCAGTTACACACATTGTCTTTTTTCAAAATATCCTTCTGTTTTCACAGGAAATGTGCCGTTTACATACAGTCTCTTTCAAAGTAAACACACTACGTCAGTACAACACAGCACCATCTTTTTTCCTTCAACAACAAACACATGTGGTTACGTTTTTGCAAACATAACTTTTTAAATTACAGTCTTACAGGAAGCAAACACTGGCCTCCCAGTTGAGAGTTGGTGTTTGTTCGACCACCCTGTTTGTGCCATTGCATTTCCCCCTGACACCACCGGGTGGCGTTGCACTACAACAACGAATGGCCAAGTATCTTTCTGATGTAAAAGGATGGCTTTTTTGTTGGTGTCTAACAGCGGAAGTCACTGCCCAAGTGCGAGATTTCGACAACTTAGATGCCTGCTACTTATGATCTGGCACCAGGATGCTACGTTTTTATAAAGCTCCCATCTCACCTGAGTGCTGTGGGGGTACTTGCTCATAAACATCCAAAAAACAGAAAACAAGAAATACAAGCAGAGGGCAGTCTTTGCGGACAAAACCGCCCCCACACTTCTAGTGGTCCTAAGTGATGAGTGAGAGGGATAACTTCTGTATGACTCTACCTTTAATACCTCTACTTATAGTAGTAATATTAGCAACACAGGATTTGCATTTAAAATGCAGAATATATATATTTACATATATGTATAAAAATAGACTTTAAAAGTCATTAAAAGACTAGCATTTGGTTATTTTAACTATAAATATCTCAATTAACTATACTCTTAGTATATTAAAGCTATTCAGATATGATGTTGGAGATTCCATGAGAAAGGGTTCTGTCTATATTGCCCGACCCCAGCAGATACTCTTTATTTGTCTTGGTCACTATCCAGTCCAGTGAGTCCTCTGCTGTACTGCGCTATGAAATAAATCTTTGGATGGAGCTGCCAAAAATAATGGATGCTGACCAATGTTTAAGTTTATCAGAGCAATATATTCCAAAGCTCCCAACAAGGAATGTGGACATTACAAGAGACAACTACCAATACCACTATTCATCGACAGACGGCTTCAGCACTGTGGGTGCTGCTGGTATTTATTGATGCATAAAGGTTATAATTTTGTTTTAATTCATAACATCCTCGCAGGGAGTGGCTCTGCTGATGTGCTCCGACTCAAAACATAAATGTCAGTGGAATAATTAGAATATAATTACAGGGGTCTTTTTTGTATGATCTGTTTTTCAAATTGCAGCATCTATTAAACCAGAGGGGAATGTCTTAGAATTAACCAGCAGTCAGCATTTCAGTAATGATGCCTCTGAGCTCCTGTGCAGCCCCTCTGAGAAGATGAGCAGGGAATCCAGGAGACAGTAAAACAATATTAGATATTAGGAGCAGCAGACAATAAATACACTGGACATGTTATTTCAATTGGATCCCTGTCTAGGGGTCAGATTATTGTATTCTGTGTAAAGCAAAGACTGGCTGGACAATACAAAATAATGGACCACTGACATTTCAATGCATTTAGTTTTGTTTTGGAGACTCAGTTTATAAATTATTTCTTCTACAGCACTCACTTGTGACCTGCTTCACAGCACAACATTCAGCTTGTAGAACATCACGTGATTCATTTTCAAATGCTCTACTGTTTATTTCCACCGTGTTACGACACGTATCATTAGATGTTGTTTATGTCCTTGAGTATGGTCTTGAAAGGTGTGATGAAAGTGAGCATCCCTGCGATGGTTTGTAGCTATTAAAGGTGTGACTGTGTTTATGTGTGTGTATGAGTGCACGCACGTGAGTGTGTGTCCACCCACGATGAGTTTGGTCATCTGATGAGCTGCAGGCTCATCTCTCCCTACAGCGCCCAGATGGCCTGTGATTATGCACGGCTCAGTAGAGATTACTGTGCAGCACTGATAGAAAGAGAAACAGAGAGAGTAAAAATAAGTAGTTCAAATGAAGAAAAGTTGGCAGGAAATGAAATGAAAATATGAGGTATGTGGGGTCAGAGCAACAGAGCGAGGGTGATGACGCATCATCAGAAGGCAAAACGTGTACACACCTCCTTCTGCACAGAAACAAAACCTTTTCAGCTAAGAATCACTTCCACCTAATTTGTTTAGTTTTGCAGAACACCTGCGACCAAAATTATGAGCTCAGGTTTCATGCACTGCATCATGTTTAAGAGGTAAGGGTGGGCAGGGGGTGGCAGGTGACGGATGGCAAAGGTATTGCTTTTGTGTGTGTCTGAGTGTGTGTGTGTCTGATGGGAATATTTCCAGCAAGGGACATACACACACACACGCCGGGGCATTTGTCACCAGCAGTGATGTGACATGATGGATCACACACTGGCAAGTAAAGCACACCCAAAAGAGCAGTGTGAGAAATGATCAACGCTTCACTGAACCAACATCATTTAACTCTCGGTGTGTTTAGGGAGCTCCCTCTGAAGGGAATTGTATAGAATCTGTTCAACAATGACATCTGTTTGAATGGTGTAGTTCAAGTGCACATGTATGCTTACTTGTGCCTTGAGATATTAATTTTCATAAATGACAGCAACATAGATTTTTTAAAGGAGCGTGAACTCCCAGTTAGGATTCATTCAGTGTTCATTGTTCAGAAGGTTTTTACAGAATTATCTGCAGGGGTGTCTTCCTCTCCCCCTTGGACCCAGTGATTTAAACAGGTAAAAATACTGAATAAAGCAGTTTCAAAAATCTGTGTTTCTCTAACGCTGTTTGCCATGTCAGGGATGGGCCTCTAGCCCAGCACCTGCTAATGTGTGCTCACATTTTTTTTCCCGCTAATTTGAGATCCAGGCGTTCAGGAGGTTTTTGCCAAGCTGAGTTGTCCACAGAGGCCTCTTTCTCTCCAAAACAAGTGGACCTGGTGATTTTAATCTATAAAAACACTGAATAAAGCAGTTTCCCACAAAAACTATGTTGTTTTTCCGATGTTCCCATCACGGGGGGGCTGCTAACTATGGTGGCTGACGCAAAAATGCAAAAAAATCAAATGGGCGAATCTAGAACCATGTCTGGGCTACTCTAAAAACATGCTAGTACAACATGGCAATCTCCGTGGACAAGAACCCACTCCCTATGTAGATATACACTCACAGGCCACTTTATTAAGTACACCTGTTCAACTGCTCATTAATGCAAATAGCCAATCAGCCAATCACATGGCAGCAGCTCAATGCATTCAGGCATGTAGACATGGTCAAGACGACCTGCTGAAGTTCAAACCGATCAGCAGAATGGGGAAGAAAGGTGATTCAAGTGACTTTGAACATTGAAACTGCTGTTTTACTGGGATTTTCAACATAAAGCATAGATCCATCCTGCCTTGTATCAACAGTTCAGGCTGCTGGTGGTGGTGTAATGGTGTGGGGGATATTTTCTTGGCACACTTTGGGCCCCTTAGTACCAACTGAGCATGGTTTAAACACCACAGCCTACCTGAGTATTGTTGCTGACCGTGTCCATCCCTTTATGACCACAGTGTACCCATCCTCTGATGGCTACTTCCAGCAGGATAACACACCATGTCACAAAGCTCAGATCATCTCAAACTGGTTTCTTGAACATGACAATGACTTCACTGTACTCCAATGGCCTCCAGTCACCAGATCTCAATCCAATAGAGCACCTTTGGGATGTGGTGGAACAGGAGATTTGCATCATCAACAAATCTGCTGCAACTGTGTGATGCTATTATGTCAATATGGACTAAAATGTCTGAGGAGTGTTTACAGTTCCTTGTTGAATCTGTGTCAGGAAGAATTACGGCAGTTCTGAAGGCAAAGGGAGTCCAACCTGGTACTAGCAAGGTGTACCTAATTAAGTGGCTCATACTAAGGTAAGAAAAACACAATTACTTTTATTTTTTAGTTCATTATACACTAAAGAAACATATATAACACTTTTGCTGATGTATTTCCTTAAATCCAACACACTGGACCTTTAAATATATTATCAACAACGTCTAAGCTACAGTCACCTGTAGTCAAACAAGGAGCAGTTGCAGTGACATTCTTTGTGATTAAAACACTAAAAAAACAGTGAGAGCGAGGGCAGAATGCAAAACATCCAAAGCTTCCCGTTATGAATGAGTCAATACACTCATACGTCCGACAGCTCGGCTGTCACAAACACTGAAACTGAGAGTAGCACTCTCATATTTCTTCCACTGGATAAGAAACAACAATGATGCAATCCTTCATTTAGAGAGGCGAGCCCACAAGCTACTTATTGTAATAGGGCTGAAGCTTGTTGTGGTTAGAAGTGCTTTACCTATAAGTGTATTGCTGGCACACTCTCCCAGCTGTCAAATAGATTAGAGGAGGATGACGCGCGTCTGGATGTTTTTGTTTTTCTTTATCACTTACTGAATACAAACAGACACAGCAGCAGAGTAATGCAGCAGAAAGCCAGCGTGTGTGTGTGTGTATGTGTGTGTGTGTGTGTGTGTTCTAGCTTAATGAGAGTCATCATTCAGCTCTGAACAGCTGCAAAGTGATAGATGGCAGTTTAACAACCTACAGTACATGCATTTCATATTTCAACGATGTTTTTGGTCGGAGCAATTTGGCTTCGGGCGTGTAGAGCAGCAGACAGAGAGCGTGGTTTACGGGGAATCAGCAGACACACACCCATGCACAAATACATGCACACACACGAGCTTGCACTAAAACACAGATGCCGAGCGGCCTGAGGCAGTGTGTTGTTTTATTATGTTTTGACCTTTCAGGATCGATGTAAATCTAATGAAGTGCTCGTTAGTGAATTAGGGCCTCGACGAGAACAAGAAAAATGCTGAAAGCCTGGAATAACTGTTTGAGGAAGATAATCCACAACGGGCCACGGGAACAGGATCCATCTGTGTGGATGTAGCTCTCATCTCCTCATTAGGCGCAGGGTGTTATGACTGTCCTGTGATGAGAGCTGTAGCTGGTGCAAGGCATGCTGGGCAGGAGAGGTGCAGTGGCCATAGAAACTCACAAGTTCAAATCCCTGGGTGACGCTTTAAAACAAAGGGAGGATCTAGGTGTAGCACCTTAACATCAGGAGGGTAAAGTTCTCAACTTCTCTTGAAAACGCAAGTCATCTCACAGTGTTGTTTTCCCTGCAGCCATTAAAGCGGTAAGTCCAGATATCGCTCCCATGAAATGGTGCTATCTAGTTTCACAAAGTCATTACACAGGCAGAGCATGATAAATCGCTGACGGGCAGTGCAGACTATAATAGGAGAAAGGAGAGGAGACAGTGGAGAGTCAGCCTGCCGTTGCCAGGGTGACCTTCAGTATGAAGCACCTCGATGTCACCCAGAATGTGAACAGCTCGGTCCCTGAGTTTCGGATCTGAATGGAGCACGGAGAGAGTGAGGCAGCAAGCAAGCAGAGAGTGGTAATGATGACCTGAGCACACATAACTAAAAAACAGCTTTACTCCTCTGGCAGCCAGTGTGTAAGACCTTTAAAAATGTTTGTACGAAAGAAGAACCAGTGGTTCCTGAACTATTTCGTTTGTGACTCCTTAAAACAAAGCACTGCCTACTTGCAATCATGGATGGATTACTTATTGAACCTAATGGGCACAGGCCCAGGGGCCCAAAGTTTCAGGGCCCCCCCTGGTCCTTTCAAAACGTCACTCATATCAACACATACCAACAAGGAAGAGACAAATAATGGCCAAAAGAGACACAAAATAACTGTATGACTCGGCAGAATAACACACAGAGACACAAAATGACCACAAATCAACAAAAAGGGACCAAATAAAGACACAAAATTAACTCAAGGAGACTCAAAGTCAACAGACAGACACAAAACACCCACAAGGTGATATACAATGACCACAAATCAACAAAAAGGGATCAAAAAAGATGTAAAACTATCTCTAGGAGACACAAAATGACCTCAAAGAGACTCAAATGACTGCAGAGAGACACAAAACAACCATAAGGACAAACAAAATAGCTATAAAATAGGCAAAACAACACAAATAGACACAAAATGACAACAAATAAACAAAAAAAGGATTAAAAAAAGCACAAAATTATCTGAAGGGGACACAAAATGACCTCACAGAGACTCAAACAACTATAGAAAGTCACAAAATAACCACAAGAAGACACGAAATGACCACAAATCAACAAAAAGGGACCAAAAAAGACAAAATAATCACACGGAGACAGAAAATAACCTCAAAGTGACTCAAACGACCGCAAAGAGACACAAAATAGCTACAAAAATGGGCAAAACAACCACAGGGGGAGATAAAATGACTACAAAAATGGGCCACAAAGACACACAATATGACCACAAATAAACAAAAAGTGACCAAAAAAGCAACAAAATTATCTCAAGGCAACACAAAATGACCTCAAAGAGACTCAAATGACTGCAGAGAGACACAAAACAACCATAAGGACACACAAAATAGCTACAAAAACAGTCAAAACAACGTAAACAGACACAAAATGACCACAAATTAACAAAAAGTGACCAAAAAAGCGACAAGATTATCTCAAGGCAACACAAAATGACCTCAAAGAGACTCAAACAACTACAGAAAGACACAAAACAACCGCAAGGAGATACAAAATGACCACAAATCAACCAAAAGGAACCAAAAAAGACACAAGATTATCTCAAGGGGACACAAAATGACCTAAAAGAGCCTTAAATAACAACCAGAAGGAGACACAAAATGACTGCAGAGATGCAAAACCATCATAAAGCCAGTCTGTCTGGCTCCTATGCAGAGAGGTGGTGGGGCCCTTTGCATATCTGTACCTAAGGGCCCACTGTCTCATAATCCACCTACGCCTCTCATCACTGGCTGAATATCTCAATACCAATTTTGACGATGTCAACCAAGGAGCAATTTGTTTTCCCTTTCCTTGTAATATTTTAAAACTATTTTAAGGGCCTGTAGAAGTTTAGTCATCCAATAACTCACAAGAAAAATAAGAGAAAAATAAACATAATTTGTATTACAGAAATAGAATTTTTTGCTTTCATATCTTGTAATCATGCCACAGCCCCTCATATTTATTTGTGCGACTGCTTTGTGGGGTCCTGACCCACAGAGTGAGAACCACTACTTTACAGTAGCCTCTTTCTGTAAGAAGTCTCCTGCCATTATTAGTTCAAAGCCAGGCTAAATAGAAGAAGGTCACAGTCTGCTGGGTGGAATAAAGAATTGAACAGGAATGACATAACAGTGCCATCTAGTGGTGCAATAACTGTTGCACACTCAGCAGAGCAGCACATTGTTTTTTTAGTTGAGAACATGAACAATATAACACAGTTTGTGAATTATAAATTCATATCTGAATAAATAAAAGACAATGGTTGATGAGCTGTTTCTTCTGCTTTATAGCATAAGTCAGTATTTTATGTGCGACTGTAAAAAGAGTTGAGATTTAGAGGGTTTAGTCAGGGCAGATAAATCTGCAGTCCATGTAAATCACAACACAAAGCTTTTCCACTGACAGCAGCATCTCCGCTCATCAAATTACAGTATTAATACCATACGCTTACTCAGGCAAATACACACTCATGGCAGTGAGGACTGTTGAAATGCATACAACAAAGAAAGGCTGCAAACTGAATACAACTATCACTGTAGTCAGTGTCTTATAATGAACTAAATTAGAGCCCTGTTCAAACAGCCGAGCTATTTAAAAGGAGCTAATCTGTGTCAGGCTAAGACTGGTGGTGGCGGAGAGAGAAGAGCAGAACAGAGGAAGTTTCTAGTTGACCCTGAGTCTGCGTGTGCGTAACCCACCATGAAGTGTGAAGCTTTAAAAAAAGAATGTCAGAAATGTTAAGCAGGTCGAGTAAGTGTCGGGTTTCAGCAGCAACACCTAGCCCTCTGTCTGATTTATTCTGTAACAATAATACGCAGGCTTAAAGAGAGGAAGAGGAAAGGGAGAGACAATGGTTAATGACAACAGAAGGGCAGAGCAGAGGGGGCGGGAGGGTGGGAGGGCACCCAGGGGAGAGAGCGTGGAGAATTCAACACAGGCTGCCTTTGTTGGCTGCAATCAGCCAGACTAGGAAGACATTTACAACATGGTTTATGGCTACATCAGGTGAGTGAATGTGAATGGTGGAGTGTGTGTGTGTGTGTGTGTGTGGTGGATTAGGGCAGTGGGCTAAACTTACCTGTGAGATATCCATAATGAAAAAAGTCTATACATACACAATGTTGCAAATCACAGTTTATATTACCGCTGGCCATCTTCTACAGCGTATCATATCCGTTTTTGGATTGATTTCCCGCCCTCCAGGAAGCCACTGGTTTCCTGTCACTATGATACTAAGATCAACTTCTGGACATTTGAGACGGGTGATCGATTTCATCGTCAAAGTTGTATCATCAGCATGTGGAAATGCAGCTGCAAGCAGGTAGCCTGACATCTCCTGACTAAATCTCAAATGGGAATAAAACATGAACTTGCAGATTTGTTCCCAACAAGCAGGGACTGTTTTAATAAAACCGTGGTTGGATGCTCCGACATTTACAGTAATAGCTGACTGAGAAACAGCCACCATGTCATACCAAAAGACAACCAAACACACACAACAAACAATGTCAGCGTTCTGAATTCTGAACTTCTCGGCAGCTGAAATCTCAGAAAGAGTGTCCTTGAAGGCACTAACCAAGGATTACATTTTGTAACACTTCATGCTCACAAACAGAATGACACATACAATAGTAGTTTCAAATTTTGGGTTTTTTGTGTGTGAGATACCTAAAATAGGGTCTGTGGTTAACACAAACTGTTGTCCTAAAACATAAATTTTGTCAGCAGCCACCCCACTCATGAACTTTGAAGCTTCTATGCATCTTTTAAAATGCGGTTGCTGACAAATGGCCAAATGAGACTACAGCACGTCGTCACACCGAGCTGCACCAAACTCAGCTTTACAGTCTTGTCTCAGTCTACAGGTGACGTTGGGTCAAGTGACCATAGTGTAGTTTGTGTATAGCCTAACATTAATCTTCTATTTCTCACTATTGCAGTTAGGCGACAGTCATCATTAAAGTAGTGTTGATTTGTGAAGATAATCTTGCCGAACAAAACTTGTGAGGATCATAAACGTTTGTTTGCCATACGGCTTATTTCTGGCTATAAACCAAAATCCTATGGAAAATCCCATACGCTCTTAGACAAGGGAACCAGTGCAATGCTAACCTCCACGTCGTCCAACAGAAAAACGCCATCCCTTGGGCACTCTGTGGCTCCCATGATAGAAACATAGAACACAGAACACCCAACCTGAACTTGGGCAGTGACTCCACTCTGCAATCAGCTCTGCACAATGTATAGCAGTGATCAACAGAAGGAACAGGACAGCACCTCACAATCCCACCGACACACCAGTCCTCATTCACCATAAACGCCTTCTCTTCCTCTCACGAGAATCCTCTGCTGTGTCAGATCAGCATATAGAATAAGGGCACATTCACACCAGGATAGTTCAGGGGACTCAGTTCGATTGGGTGGGGAATGCCGAAAAATTTCACCTTTATTTGGTTCGGTTCACTTTCACACTGCACTTTTTAAAGCGCACCAAACCGCCTGGAAAACCCAGCTCATCGATTGGCCAGGACCAAAAACGAAAATCCATTCCCTTCCATTCCCTATCCAGCATGTTGCTCTGTACATAAGACAAATGCAGCAGTACCAAAAAAGATGGCGGAGAGCAAGAAACTACGACGTGCTGCTGTGGTTAAACAGATGCCAAGCAAGGTATTGCAAGTATTTAAAAGTTTTCAGATCACAAATATGTCTGTAGATCATACGTATGCACTGCGCTCTACGTCACCTTCTCTCTTTGGTTTGCTGGATAGTCTGGTTGCATTTCCCACTGTAAGCGAACTGCATCAGAGTTCACTTGCAAGTGAACCGAGACCCCCAGTTCACTCGTTTGGTCCGCACCAGAGTTCGAATGATTCACACCACTCCAAACGAACCAAACTATTCGTGGAAGCGGACCAGGGTTTGTTTAAAGCGGACC